>VFSX01000666.1:17500-66186 GCA_016618255.1 Chlamydomonas sp. UWO 241
GATCGTGTGAGGGCACGAGACAGCCCACACGCTGCCGGTGGATCAGGCGCGCGCAGGCTGCCTCCCTGGGCACTTCTCTGCTAGGCGCTCGTGGCTGGAGCGCGCTGCGTCCAAAAGAGCGACGCGCCATGAGCCGGTTCGCAAGGATCCACACAGATTCGGAGGGGAGGACTCTCCTGATAGCGGCCGCCGCGGCAGGGCGCACGGACGCCATGCGCATGGCGCTCGAGCACACCTCGGACCCTGCAGAGTTGTTGATGCACGGGCAGGGCGATGACTTTGTGGGCGGGGGACCAGTGGCGACCGGCAACACTGCCCTCGCACTGGCTGCTCAGGCGGGCCAGCTGGACGCCATGCGTATCCTGCTCGACCACCCAGCAGCCGACGCAGCTGTCATGATCATGCACCCGAACTACAAAGGCCAGATTGCTTTGATGGTGGCTGCTCAGGCCGGCCGCGTGGAGGCCATGCGTCTCCTTCTCTACCACCCAAAAGCCGACGCAGGAACCATGATCAGGCACACAACTGCTGAGTACGAAGAGGGACTCGTCGTCACCGCCTTGATGTTGGCCGCTCAGGCCGGGCAGCTGGACGCCATGCGCCTGCTACTCCAACACCCGTCGGCCGACGCAGCAGCCATGCTCATACTCAGCGAGTCGTGTGATTCTACCGCCCTCATCTTTGCAACTCAGGCCGGCCAACTGGACGCCATGCGCCTGCTGCTCAACCACCCGTCCGCCGTCCCTGCAGCCATGATGGCGCTCGCAGACTTTTTTGGGTGCACCGCCTTCATGCTGGCCGCTCAGGCCGGCCGCGTGGACGCCATGCGCCTGCTGCTCGACCACCCTTCCGCCGTCCCTGCAGTCATGATGGCAGACACAGACGACGGCGAGAAGACTGCCCTCATGTGGGCTGCCGAGGGGGGCCATGTGAGCGCCATGCGCCTGCTGCTCGACCACCCATCCGCAAACTCAGTGGCCATGATCATGCACGCAAAGCCCAGTGGTGACACCGCCCTCACGGCAGCTGTTTGGAGCGGCAGCGTGGACTCCATGCGCGTGCTCCTCGAACACCCGTCTGCTGACGTCGCAGCCCTGATGGCGGTCAGCCCTGGAGGGACCTCTGTCCTGACGGCCGCTGCGGGGTTTGCTGCTGGTGAGCGTCCCTACAGATGCACGTGTGACCGCTCCTGCCGGCCCCTGCTGTTCTTGCTGCACCGTGTCGAGGTGGAGCCGCAGCCGAGTGACACTCGGAAGACGCACATGAGCAAGGTGCTCGAGGCGCTGCTCCACGGCCCGGGCTCGAAGGAGATGTTCGACAAGCCGGACGACATCTGTGACGACTGCGTCTGCCTGCTGCTGGAGAATGGCGCGAGCGTCACGAACGACCCTGTTGTTTCGCGCATCGTCCGGGAGCGACTCCAGCTGGCGCGCGTGCCGCGTCTCATCAACGAGGCCGTGATTGGTATGGCGGCTGCGCAGCAGCAGAGCAAGAGGCCGCGAGACGACGCGTGAGCTGCACCGGTCACTCACTCTGCCGCTGGGTTTGATGATGGATGTTACAGTCAGGGACACCTCTAAAGGCGTATAAGACCGTGCTCGGCGCGTATGGCCCGAGCACCTTACTGAGATGGCTGGCTGTTGGTGGTAGGGAACCCCAACTCTGTAAAGAGCGTGGGCGCACCCCTAGGTCCCCTACCGCAGCGACAGCAAACGCTTGTTGAAGAACGCATGTGGGGAAACGGAAACGCGAGGCAGGTTTACAGGTTTTCCACATACGCGCCCGGAGGACCCCGAGGCGTGATTAAGGCCTAGACTACACGTCTAGGGGAGCTCTACTAAGAGATCCCGCAAGGCCACGCAGCGCGCCAGCCTACCAGGGCTCTGCCGCTGCACGTGCACGGCGGCCACCCCGGTAGCAGGCGCTGCCTGATGTTCATTACCCACAACCACTTTTGAATGCTTTTGAAACTACAGGTTTACAGGTTTTACACGTTCGCGCCCGGAGGACCCCGGGGCGTGACTTAAGGCCTAGACTACACGTCTAGGGGGGCTCTACTAGGAGAGCCCGCGAGGCTTTTTAATTTACAACCCCACGCTGCGCTGCCAGAGTCTGCGGAGCACGTTGTGCAGTGCACGCCTCGAAGTGTCGCTCGCCCGAGTGGGGCATTACCTGGCGAGCCCTCTACCAATCAGACCACTCACTGAGTGCCCCATGCGCTCTTGTCAACAGGACTTCGAAGTTCTGAATTCAGTGCACGAGTTGTAGGCTGCCTCAAAGTGCAAGTTGTTACAGAATGAATACGCGGCAGTCCCTCTGAAATGCAGTTTGTTCAGTCGCCGTCCAACAAAACATGCAGACTGCCTGGCGCACTTAGTGCCGCTGCGCCCCCCCATTCGACGCGACTCGAGCTCTGCGGGTAGGCGCCCCCGGCCCACAGCGTGCCGTGCGAGCAGGTTGGACCACACACGCGTGCACACACACACACACACACACATTCAAACGGCCACACTTCGGTGTGATCGGTCGCCTGCATTGTCAGAAACTATGTGCACGCTATTTGCGCCATTGGGGCTTTGGGTCGCTGCGGGCTGCTGCGTGTGGGGTTGCATTAATGCTGCGGGGTTGCATGGATGCGGGACGGTGGGTTGTGGCATGTTGCTGCACACTGGCCATCCAGCGCCGCGCGGGGGGCTTGCGCCTGCTGGGCTTTGCTGGGCGTACTCCGTGCGTGTCGCCTGGAAGGCTGGGGCGCTGCGTGGCCTTGCTGGCTCTCCTAGTAGAGCTCCCCTAGACGTGTAGTCTAGGCCTTGACTCACGCCCCGGGGTCCCCCGGGCGCGTACATGTAAAGACTGTAAAAACCGTGCGCGTCGCGTGCTCGAACGGGCATCGTGAGGGGCGTGTGCATGGAGCTGCGCGTGCACGCGCTGCTGGACTGTGGAGCACTGTTGGCGGGGTCGTCCAACGAGTGGGTGCCTCGTGTGTATCTGAGGGGCGCTCTGCGGGCTGCTGCTGCTGCTGGTCTGGCTGCATCTGAAGCCTCCTTCCTTGGCTGTCCTCCACCCACCTGAGGGGCTTTGGTGAGGTGCCTGTGGCCTGTGCTGCTGCTTGGCGCCCACCACCTAGTGTGGGTGGCGCTACTGTGGGCTGCTTTTGTAGCTCGACCTTTTGGTAGGCCTTGTGCCTGCTGTCTGATAGTCCCGCTGGAACTTCGGAACTGATTGTGACTGCTGGCAGTGGATGTGTAACACAACTATCTCATTTATGTGCACGAGCTGAGCCTCGCTCACATATGGGCCCTGCACCGGCCCATTGATGATGAGAGTTTTTAAAATCCACTGCTGGCGGTCACACGTTCGGTTCCAAAGCTCCAGCGGGACTTAGAGAGCATGCACGAGGCCCACCAAAAAGGTCAAGCTATGATGTGCCCCCCGTGTATGGATGTGGTTGCTGGTGTGTGTGTGTCTTGGTCGGAAGATGCTGCAGGAGCGGAGCTCCTGTAGCCAGGGTCCGGCACACACACACCAACCGCCGCTCGAACCTACCAGCACCTCCCGGGCGTGATTTATTTGTGGTGATGGGGTGCGTGGCTCGCCCCAGGTGTGTTGCCAACCAGAGACGCAGTTGTGGGAGCTCCTGCTGGCAGCCCGTCGGTTGTGAGTTCTCGCACAGCAGCTGTACTGTGCAGTGGCTCTCCCTCTCTCCGCAACAAGTGCCTGGTGGCACATGTGGCACTTGCCTCCTTTTGGTGTGGGTGAGATGGGGTGGATGGGAGGGACAGAGGCGGACAGGGACAAGTCCCCCAATGTGATGGGAGGTGCTAAGGGGGTGCTCACACCAGCGTGGGGAGGTGTGGAACTTGCGAGAGGTTTATGCGATCGCTACAAGAGCCGCCACTTTGCAGCAGATATCTAACGTTGCTACACGGATCCACTACTCAACAGAAGCCCCGCTCTACTCAACAGAAACTCGCACTATGCAGTCCATGCGCATGCCCTCCTCAGCCTCCAGCATGCGCTCGGCCGTGTCCAGGCGCCCTGCCGCCCAGGTCCGTGCGTTCCTGTTCACCAAGGACAAGGCCCCTGCGGTTGCCTCCAAGAAGATTTCAGCCAAGCAGACGAAGGAGGAGGTGCTCGCCGAGGTCTCCACCCAGTTTGATCGCTGGAACTCCACGCTCGCGACCCTCGATCCCAAGCAGGTCGCCGCGCTGTGAGTGCCACCAAACAGAGGGGGTGGGGGATGCGTGTCAGAGGGAGGTATCTGGATTGGGGCAATGCAACAGGCTCACGCACGAGCAACAAACGGTGCCTGCAGGAGTTCCTCCTACATGCACCGCATGTATGCCAAGGCCAAACCCAAACACCCCTTGCTACACTATACTGACCCTGCTGCCTCCCTCCCTCCCTCCTGCCTTACAGGTACGCCGAGGACGGTGTCCTCCTCCCTACGGTCAGCAACAAGGTCAGGACCTCCCCCGAGGAGATCGAGGCCTACTTCACCAACTTCCTGACCCTCAAGCCGCAGGGCAAGATCGACGAGGTGAGGCGGGGCGAGAGATGGGATGAGTGGCGACGGCGTGCGCTGCGTGTGTGCGTGAACCTTGCATCGGCACGCCTGTTCGCGCCTGTACAGCACCCAGTCTCGCACTGCGCATTGCTGCACCCGCCTGTGCACGAGACGCGCCCTGTCGCCATGCCGCAAAGCACGAAAGCTGACAGAAGGGCCTCCCTCCCTCCCCTTCTTCTCTCCCCGCAGTGCAACGTGCGCCTGCTCGCGGAGGACACTGCCATCAACTCTGGCGTCTACACGTTTGACCTGGTCAAGGACAACAAGCCCGCCAAGGTGCAGGCACGCTACAGCTTCACCTACAAGCGCCTGGACGATGGCCAGTGGTACATCGTCGACCACCACTCCAGCGGCATGGTGTGAGGCCCGTGATGTCGGGGATGCATGCCCAAGCAACGATCAACACCCCAGGGAGGGGGCAACACACGCACTCACGACGCAAGAAATCCCTGTAGCTGGCGACCACTAATCATCTGTGACCGTGCATTGCCACGCGCGCAGCCCGAGATCGTCAGCAACCCCGAGCTGGAGGAGGTTGCCAACCTGTTTGAGCTCTGGAACGCCTCCCTGCAGACCGGTGAACCCAAGAATGTGGCCGCAATGTGGGTACCTTTCGCATCCTTGCATGCCTGCCTGCCTGCCTGCCACATTTTTACTTGCCTGCCTGCCAGCCGGACCTTGCTTTGCCTGCCTGCAGGCAGGCAGGAACCGCAACCGCACATGCCCTCCCTTTGACGCATGCCTCCATGCCTCCTGATGCGCGCAGGTACGGCCCCGGTGCAGTGCTGCTGCCGACCGTGTCGAACAAGGTCAGGACCACCACCGAGGAGATCGCCGACTACTTCACGGCCTTCCTGAAGCTCAAGCCGTTCGGCAAGATTGACGCCAGCAACGTGCGCATCCTCGCCAAGGACCTGGCCATCAACTCTGGCGTCTACACGTTCAAGCTGAACAAGGACGGCAAGGAGTCGCTCGTGCAGGCGCGCTGCAGCTTCACGTACAAGAAGTTTGACGGCAAGTGGATGATCATCGACCACCACTCGTCTGCGATGCCCGAGTCTGAGGAGAAGAAGCTTGCCGAGATCACCGCGCTCTTCGACAAGTGGAACGCCGCCCTGCTGACTGGCGACCCGGCCAAGGTGGCCGCGTGCTACGCACCCGCAGGCGTGCTGCTGCCGACCGTCTCCAACCAGGTCCGCACCACCCCCGCCAAGATCCAAGACTACTTTGTGGCATTCCTCAAGCTCAAGCCCACGGCAAGATTGACGATGCTAACGTGCGCGTCCTCGGCCCCGACACCGCCATCAACTCTGGCGTCTACACGTTTGACCTGGTCGTTGAGGGCGCGCCCACCCAGGTGCAGGCACGCTACAGCTTCACCTACAAGAAGATCGGAGGAGAATGGCTCATCATTGATCACCACAGCAGCGGGATGCCGGAGAAGGTGGTCAAGGTGCTCGAGAAGGAGCTGGTGGCAGTATAAGCTTTTGCGCCGCGCCCCGACTATTAATAAATCATTTTCAACCTTGACCGTTTGGATCGCAGTTTTGAGACCTTGTCTGTATACCTTGCTTGTCAAAACACAAATTGACTTGCAAGTCTGAAGGAGAGAAGAATGAAAGTGACTGTTGCCTGTAAAACACTGGCTGACCGCATCCTTCCCCGACAAGTCCGCTTCTGCTGAAAGTGTTATCGCCACCGCAATGCACTCCCTGCAACAACGCTGCCCCTTGCCATGGTGTGCTGCCCCTTGCTCTAACGGTGACAGTCGTGTGGATGGAGCGCAGCCGCCACCACCTGTGGCACGTCACGCGCCGACGGTGTGCTGCCCCTTGCTCGCATGGTGGCGGTTGAGCGTGCGGGGCGCTGGCGGCGATCGTATGTATGATACGTGGCACGCTCTGGCGCCCTGTGCTGGGGGTGGTGTCGTACCGCGCCGGTGGGCAGATGTGGTGGGCCCAGTGTACCCCTCTGTTGAAGTGTTGCACGGCGGACTCACTTTGAAGAGATGTCCTGGATCCCTGAGGAGATGGGTTTTTTAGAGTAGGGGAAGCGGCGCGGCACTGTGGCCGTTGGGCCTTGTGGGCTCTACTAGTAGCCTCTCCTAGACGACACGTGCACGTAGTCTAGGCCTTAGCTCACGCCCCAGGTCCTCCGGGCGCGTACATGTAAAACCTATTAAGCCTGAAGCCTCCATGCACCCTGGGGTATCGAGGCTCCAGGGAGCTAATCGCAGCACGTCACCCCGCCCCTCCCCGTACCGACATTGCCGCGTACTGAGAGAGTCGTGTTGTACATCCACTGCCGGCGGTTACAATCAGTTCCAAAGTTCCAGCGGGACTATCAGACATCAGGCACAAGGCCCACCAAAAGGTAAAGCTACAAAAGTAGCTCACAGTAGCGCGACCCACACTAGGTGGTGGGCGCCAAGCAAGCAGCACCGCAAGCCAAGCACCACACTCAGCAGCACCGCAAGCCAGGCACCACACTCAGCCCTGAAGCAGCCAGAGGCAGACCCCAGGTAAAACCGGCTGAAAAGCCAGGACCATGAAGGGACCGAGAAGGCCCACCCCCAACCACCACGTACTGAGAGACAGTCGACAGCACGGTGCTCACGGCGGTGTGGATCGGCGTGGGGGGGGGGCGTGTGCACGCGCGCTGCCTGAAGATGAAGAGGTGTCGCGCAAACTGCTCTGCGCTCTCTTGATGCCATATGGGCCTGTGCCATCCCTGAGCTAGATCCGCCCACCGCCGCGCACCCAGCAGAGGGGCCCACCGCCCCTTCCGCGTCGGGAACGTCGCCTTGAGTGGGTGCACGTGTGGTGCGTGTGTGCTGCGTCCTGCGTGCTTTGAGTTGAGAGGGAAGTGTGCCTCCTGGGACATGCAATGATTGAGCTGCACGGGATGCGCGAGGGATCCACGTTGGTTGGGAGCCCGAGAACAGCCGTAGAGAGAGAATTACAGGCATGCTGTCAGCTTGGGCTGCTGAGCCATGTCTACGATTTGCAGTGGGAGGCGCAGAGGTGGGTGACTGTGCTGCAACCCCACATTACCACAAACACCTCGCACGACCAAACTGGTTATACAGCGTGCTTTTTTGTGCGCAAACAACCAAACTGCCTGCGTGTCTGAACCACCTGTTGCGTGCAGCCTACAGATCGACGCTCAAATATGGAACTAAGAAATGTGGAACTCAGACTTATTTTTCTCTCAATCTGCTCAATCCGCCCTGGCAACGCGATGGCGCAAGGGGTTGTTGGCCTGCAACTGCTGCCGCCGGGGCACCAGATACACGGGGGTGATCATGCCATGCAGCAGGGATTAGGGACTGGCCTGGGGCACCTACCACCAGGTGCACTAGCAGTGCCTGGCGGCATGGACGACGAGGATGAGCGCATGTCGCCTGTGATGGCGGTGATCCTGCTGTATGGCACGCTGGTGAGAGAGGGATGGCGAACACAGCACAGGGGTGATCATGCCAGCGAGGTCATGACTTGCTCCAACACGCCCCTCCCTCCAGTTCATCATGCTGGGGGCGCAGACAGCTCTGTTCTACTGGAAGAAGAAGGACCGGAAATCGTACGACCTGGTGCGCTTGCATGCAGGGGGCACGGGGCGCATGGGCACGCACGCATGCATTGGCATGGCATGCATTGGCGCATGGGCGCAGCCCCTCCCCTCTCCACTCCACACTGAATACCCTCCACGGTGACACGCTCGCGTGCGGCAGGTGACCCTGATGGGCCTGTGGACCGTGCCGGCGATCGTGAGCGTGCAGCTGCGCTTCTGGAAGTTCATGCTGGTGCGCTTGCACGCACGCAACAACACATTTGTCACTTGACACCCTTGCGGGGGGAGGGTGGTGGCGGTGCTCGCACACAGGTTGCCCGCACTCACGCCCTCACCGCTTCGGTCCAGGAGGGTGAGCCTCGGCTGTGTGGCTTCGTGGCAGCCGCGCCGCCTGTCGGCGTGCGTTGTGTGCGTGCGTGCGTGCATGCGTGTGTGTGCATGCATGCGTGTGTGTGTGTGTGTGTGTGTTTTGTGTTTGTGTGTGTTTCCTTGCATCAGCAAATTGCCACCCGCTATCGACAGACGCCCTCGTGGCTCCCGTCTGGAACGTCACCGCCGCCGCACACTTGGTGTAACGACCTACATTATGTAGGATATGTGGATGGGTCGGCGGCCACGACTACGGAAATAAAGATGGGCCAACAAAACCTGAAAATTTGGGTGAGTTGGCGGCACGAATCAGATTGTGTGCGTGCACGTGCGTTCCGTGTGCGTGTCGCTGCTTCCTCCACCTGCGGTGTACCGCCAACGTTGGTTGATAATAGGCGGTAATAATCAGACGCCGGCAGGGCGGCTTACCGCCTGAAACGCGAGAGTTTCGCCCAAAAGTGTGGGAACAACGATTTCCACATATCCCCCCAAAATAGTGGCTTCTCCGGCCGCGGGCGACTCAACATGTTCGCCGGTGGCTAGGCGATGGGAATGAATTCGTTCGTTGAGGAATTGAGGAAACACTGGTGCGTGTCCCCAGGTGTGGCTCCTATTCACGGGCGTGACTGCGTACGTACGTGCTCAAGCTGTGCACAAAGGCTTTGTGAACCAGATTGCGCTCGTACTCAGGAGCGGAGCTGGCTCACTGTTGCTGCGCTGTTGTGCTGGTTTGCTGGATTGAGTGCTTGGATCGTTTCGCTCGCTGGATTTTGCTTTGACCGCGTTGACCGTTGATCTCGCATTGACCGTTTGTCCTTATACATAGGTCATTTGAAAGCTGTTGACGTGCTCTGTCTGGCGGGCTTGTCAGATTAACATTCCACTGGATGGGTTGAGCTGTATGCAAGGTCAAAGTTCAGCCGGAATACAGCCAAATGGCTGTGGAGAGCCGAAAAGGAAATCACTGTCGCCCGCGTAGGTGTGGCGCTATGCACTGGCGCGACTGCGTACGTGCTCGAGCACACTTCGTGTGACGGCCTGGGTTGTATGCGTGCACGTTGTCAATTCTACAGTCCGTCGGACGCGCTTGATGGCGCAATAGACCCTAGGAAAGAGGCTGGCAGCTGTCAAAATGTGACGCCTAGCATGCCATCTGCCATCATGGTTGCTGTGCACGCGGTGCGTGTCTCAAAACAGGCGACAAGGAAGTCAGTCATCTCGTGCCAAAACCCGAGGTTGTCACGTGCGTGTTTTGTGTGCGTGCCCCCAGGCCTTCGCTGGAAAGCCGATGTCACTGTTACTGTGGTCGTGGTCGAAAGCGCAACACAACGGGAACGCCTAGGCCCTGAGTAAAAACACAAGACCCGGAAAGGCTGAAAGCCAGCGAGGGGCACACCAACCCCCCAGCACAGTCCCCCGTTGTGACGAACCACAAAGAACTTGCCGAGGGATAAGGGACTGACCAGACAGACAAGCAGAGCAACGGTCTGGAGTCAGTTGAGACAGAGACAGCGTCCTGAGAGTTACAAGGCTCTCTGTAGAGAGAGCAGGCTAGGCATGCATTCCTCCCATGACATGCATGCTGTGGCAATAGATGGGCATACACGATAAGGCTGTGTACTACAGCTCAGCAGAACTGCTGTCACTGTCCCCAGGTGTGGCTCCTATTCACGGGCGTGACTGCGTGCGTACGTGCTCAAGCTGTGCACACAGGCTTTGTGAACCCACCTTGCGCTCGTACTCAGGAGCGGAGCTGGCTCACTGTTGCTGCACTGTTGTGCTGGTTTGCTGGATTCAGTGCTTGGATCGTTTCGCTCGCCCGCGCAGGTGTGGCTCCTCTTCACGGGCGTGACTGCGTACGTGCTCAAGCTGTGCATGAAGGCGAAGCTGGACTCAACGACGCCCCGCCTCGTTTACACATGGTGAGGGCGCGATGCCGCGGCCACACGCACGCATGCATGCGCACGCACACACACACACACACACACACACACACACACACACACACACACACACGTGCACACACACACACACACTCACACACACACACACGCACACACACACACCACCACATCGACGACGCCCCCTCGTATACGCCTGGTCAGCGCAATTTAGTACACCAGTGCCAAAACACACACCCAAGCACTGACTGCGAGCCTCTGAGCGCGGCTGGGCGTGAAGCCCATACCTCCACACACACGCAGTCAGCCTTGGGCAACTTCAGTGGCCGCACACACACACACACCACCACCACCTCCAATGCCCTTGCAGCCACGGTGCCCCCTCCCCACACACATCACCACCACCACCTCCAATACACACACACACACACAGACCACCATCACCACACACACAAACACCACGACCACCTCCAATGCCCCCCACACACACCACCACATCCACTGTCCACAAAAACCACACAACCACCCTGTCTCTCTCAATAAGGGCAATGGACGGGACGGCATGCGCCTCGCACCAGGGCCCACCAGCCCCCCTCCCTTGCCCCCCCCTCCCTCCCTCCCTGATTGGCATTCGGCTCCCTCCCGCCCTTTCCCCCTGTCCCCCCCGAGAGTGATTTTGCCCCCCCCCTCCCCCCCCTGTCGCTTCCTCAGATTGATTTTGAAGACCTGCTGACGTCCCCCTCCCTCCCTCGAATGGATGTTGATGTTGCCCCCCTCCCCCGGCATCAATCCCCGCAGGTTCCTACGAGTGTACCAGACGAGCAAAGCGGTCGGCGTGGTGGGTGTGGGCGCGCATGGCGTGTATGCATGGTGTATGCATGCACGGTGCATGGTGTGTGCATGCATGGTGCATGGTGTCAAGCGGTCGGCGAGCTGGGTGTGGGCGCGCGTCGCGTGTACACACACCCGCACGCATGCACGCGCCTACGCGCGTGCTGTCACCCCCACCCACCCATGGCCACGCATGGCGTGTATGCAGAGCATGCCATGCAGAGCATGCCACGCAGAGCATGCCACGCAGAGCATGCCACGCAGAGCATGCCACGCAGAGCATGCCACGCAGAGCATGCCACGCAGAGCATGCCACGCAGAGCATGCCACGCAGAGCATGCCACGCAGAGCATGCCACGCAGAGCATGCCACGCAGAGCATGCCACGCAGAGCATGCCACGCAGAGCATGCCACCCCCTACCCCACGCACAGCAACAATGCCACCACCAACATGCCCAAACCCACAGGTCGGGTACTCCATGTTGTTGTTGGAGGCGTTTGGCATGGGGATGCTGTGGCACGTGCTGCTGCCCCCCCCCCCCCCCCCACACACACACAACCACCACCGCAACAACAGCCTCAACAACCACCGCAACAACAGCAACAACAACAACAACAACACCCACAGGTCGGATACGCCATGTTGTTGGAGGCGTTTGGCATGGGGATGCTGTGGCACGTGCTGCTTCCCCCCACTCCCTCCAACACACCACACACGCACACACACACACGAACCAACAATGTCACCAACACCCACAGGTCGGATACGCCATGTTGTTGTTGGAGGCGTTTGGCATGGGGATGCTGTGGCACATGCTGCTGCCGCCAGACACCGCGCTGTGCCTCACATGGTGAGCTTGTCACAAATTCACACAAAGAGACTGAGAGAGAGTGAGTGAGAAAGAGATTCGTTACAGTTCCCACCGCTTGGGCAACCTGGATAACAGACATCTTGCCCGTGCCAAGGCACACACACACACACACACACGCGTACATACACGTACACACGCACGTACACGCACGTGCACACACATATATGCACACACACGGACACACACACACACACACACACACACACACACACACACACACACACACACACGGACACGCACACACACACACTCATCCACACCCACACACGCGCACACACACACGCACACACGCACACACACACTCATCCACACCCTGATCCACATCTGAAGGTATGGCGTGTACTTCGGTGTGCTTGGACGCGACTGCGCAGAGGTGCGTGTGTGTGTGTGTGTGTGTTTGCTCGCGTGTGTGTGTGTATGCGTGTGTGTGCGTGCGTGCTCGCATGTATTTGTGTGTGTGTGTGTGTGCTTGCTCGCGTGTGTGTGCGTATGCGTGCGTGTGTGTGTGCATGCGTGTGCGTGTGTGTGTGCATGCATGCGTGTGTGTGTGTGTGTGTGCGTGTGTGTGTGTGTGCACGCGCGCTCGTGCGCATGCGTGTGCATGCTGGACTTGCATGGGCATGCGCATACATGTGTGTGAATGTGCGTGCGTGTGTGGGCATGTGCGCTCGCTGCCCCCCCCCCAGCACACACACACACACCTTCTCCCCACTGCACACGGGTCGCAGCAGACCGCATGGCCGCGATCCTCTCCCGCAACGTCCCCCACACACTCGCACACACACCCCTCCACACTCCCCACACACACCCTTTCACACCCCACACACACCCCACACACGTCACAGCAGACCGCATCGCCGCCACCACCACCACTCGACCCACACCACACCCCTCCACACCCCACACCCCTCCACACTCCCCCTCCCCCGCACACCCACACCCCCCACACACACCCTTCACACCCCTCCACACTCCCCCACACCCCTTCACACCCCTTCACACCCCACACTCCCCCCCACACACACCCCTTCACACCCCTTCACTCCCCACACCCAGGTCGCAGCAGACCGCATGGCCGTCACCCTCTCCCGCAACCTCGACCCCCCCCCCCCCCCCCCCCCCACACCCCTCCACACTCCCCCCCATCCACACTCCACACCCCTTCACACCCCTCCACACCCCACACTCCCCACACCCAGGTCGCAGCAGACCGCATGGCCGCGACGCTCTCCCGCAACCTCGGCGCGCGCATAAACGACTGCGGCGTGTGCGGAAACGAGCTGCGCGACTTTTCGCACCTCGGGGAGGCGCCCGCGGACGAAGTGACGGTCCAGGTTCGTTAAGGGGGTTCGGGGTTGCAAACTAAGGGGGGGGTCCAGTGGGTGAGGGCGCCCCGAGGCTTTTCACCTTGCTGCCGGTTGTGACCACCCTCAATTTTTTTTCTACAGACGCGTATTGCCACAACGGAAAATGAAGCTATGATAAAAAATGTGGTCACGACCGGCAGGTGAGACCGATAGGTGGAGGTTACTTTATCGACGACGCACAAATCTTGGCGGATGCACCCAAAAATGGGGTTGCAAAGGGCTTGGGTGTTCAGCCACACAACACAAACACCACGCAGCTTGACTGCAAGCACACGTGCACATGCACACGTGTACACTCACACGCACACACACACGCACACATCCCACACGCACACGCACGCACGCACACGCTCAGCTTGTTTCCACAACCTGTGCATGTGCGGCCATGGTCGCACACACGCGCACACACACACACACACACACACACTCACAAACACGCACACTCGCCCCCCCCCTCACACACACACACACGCCGCTCGACTGCAAACACTGTTTCCATGACCTGTGTATACGCGGATGGACGATGGTCGCACATACACATGCACACACGCGCGCTCACACACACACACGCACATACACACACACGCACACGCAGCTCAACTGCAAGCACTGTTTCCACGACCTGTGTACACGCGGCTGGACGATGGTCGCACACACACACACACACACACACACACACACTCACACACACTCACACACGCACACACACGCACGCAAACGCAGCTCGACTGCAAGCACTGCTTCCACGACCTGTGTATACGCGGACAGACGATGGTCACACACACACACACATGCTCACACACACACACGCGCGCGCACAACACACACACGCACATACATTCCATTCCATAGTATTACACGACTGCAATGTTCAGCACTACTATCCGCACTACTGTACTAAAGTTCTGGCAATGTCCCAGGGGTCAAAAGGCACGCGCACACACACACACGTACACACACGCACACACACGCACACACACGCACGCACACGCAGCTCGACTGCAAGCACTGTTTCCACGACCTGTGTATACGCGGCTGGACAATGGTCGGAAAGAAGGACACGTGCCCCGTGTGCGCTGAAAAGGTCGACATGCGCACGCTGAACGCTGACCGGCCGTGGGAGACGCAGAACCTAACGTGGATCCAGGTGACTTATTATTATAGAGGGAAAGGGGGGTGGGGGTAGGGGGGAGAGGCCCACCTCGTTGTGTGGCACCCACTCGTCTTCCTTGTCGTCTCGGTGCTCGTCCATGCCTAAACACCTTCACCACGAACCCCCCCTTTGCATGCCGCATGAACGCACAGATGCCCGACGCCGTGCACCACCTCGTCGTGTGGCACCCGCTCGTCTTCCTTGTCGTCTCGGTGCTCGTCCACGCCTCAACACCTTCACCATGAACCCCCCCCCTTTGCATGCCGCATAAACGCACAGATGCCCGACGCCGTGCGCCACCTCGTCGTTTAGCACCCGCTCGTCTTCCTTGTCGTCTCGGTGCTCGTCCACGCCTCAACACCTTCACCACGAACCCCCCTTCGCATGCCCCGCATGACCGCACAGGTGTCCGACGCCGTACGCCAACTCGTCGTGTGGCGCGTCTCGGTGATCTCAACCATCTAAACACTGCGCCCTACAATCCATGGAACTGCCTGAAAACACTTGCAAAAACTGGACCTGACACTTGCAAGAACTGGACCTGACACTTGCAAAAACTGGACCTGATACTTGCAAAAACTGGACCTGGAACCCTGACACCGCCCCCCCCCCCCCCCCCGCCGGCGCGCGCAGATGCTCGACGCCGTGCGCTACCTCGTCGTGTGGAACCCGCTCATCTTCATGGTCGTCTCGGTACTCTTCCACCTCTTTGCGCCGCACCACCACCACCACGACCACCTCGGGCTCCTCAACGGCACCAACGGAACGCACCTGCTCAACGGCACGCACCACCTGGCCGCGGCGCTGTCGCCGCCGGCGCTGGCTCTGGGGAGCGGCGGCGCTGGCAGCCCGTCCCCAATCGAGGTGGTCGCGGCGCTGCTGTCCCCTCCGCCGCTCGCTGCCGCATGACCCACGCTGACTCAGCATGAAGCGGGCGCCGGAGAGGGCGTGGGTGTCGGCGAATGTCGTCGTTTAGGTGGCTGACATCAGATTCGTCGATGTATTGGATGAGGAACGCCGATGCGCTGAACGACGGCGGCACGAGATCCATATCCAGGCCGTCTGGATCGCCCGAGGAGGTCCAATAGTCTCTGGTGTCCACCACCGACGTGATTGCGTCACACGCTGGCTACGCGGGCTACGCGGGCGTTGTACGCCGGGTGACACAGGGTGTCGCGCAGGGAACCTTTGTGCAGAATAGGCACACACTCGCACGTGCGACTCCTCCCGCTGCCGTACTGTCTTACTCCTGATGACTCCTACTAGCTAGCCTGTAGCTGCAGCTATTTGTAGTAAAAGCTGTAGTTAAAGCAATCTCTTCTGTTGGATGATCAACGTTGCGACACGAGCGCTGCAGCCGACGCGACCACCAACAGCTCCGGCACGTCCCCGAGTGCGCCCAGCGCTCGCCAAAGAGCGCCAGCAGCCGTTTCCATGGCTGCACCACATGCGGCCGCTCCGTCGCAAGCAGCAGTCCCAGGTGTGGCCGACTGCATCGCGCCGCACAGGCCTCCTCCACTGTCCCTGCCGCCCCGCAGCGCCAGCAGCTCCCCCCGCCGGTAGCGTCGCCGCTCGTCGAGCGCGTCAGCGACAGGGCCGTGCACGGGCAGCGCCGTCGTCATGCCACGCAATTGTGCACCGCCAGCGCCACAGCCGCCACCGCCTACCGCGGCGGCCTCGGCGGGTCGACCGGACCCAGAGGAGCTGTCAGCGGGTGGAGCCCGAGCGGGCCACTCGCGCCCGTCGGCGCCCACGACCACCAAGCTCGGCGCAGCCTGCTGCATCCGGCGCACGTCGGACGCGGCGACGCCCCAGCAGAAGGGGATCTCGAGGCGCGTGAGGCGCGGCAGCCCGCCGCGAGGTGCAGCCCCTCTGCCACCGCACGCGCCGCTGCTGCCTCCGCTGCCATCGACGCCGCTTGCAGTCGTGCCGCTGGTGGCGCCACCGCTGCTGCTGCCGCTGCCACCGACGCCGCTTGCAGTCGTGCCGCCGGCGGCGCCACCGCTGCTGCCGCCGCTGCCACTGGCGCCACTTGTAGTAGCGCTGCTACTGGCGCGACTGCTGCTGCCGCTGCCACTGCGGCCGCTGACAGAAGCGCCGCTGGGAGCGCTCCTCGTACCAGCGCCAGGCGCGACTCCGCCCCCGACCACGTACTTCAGCAGCGCGCCGGGGCCGAGCTCCCCGCACCCCTCCAGCGCCAGCTCCCTCAAAGCGGTCAGTGCGGAGAGCGAGCGCAGCGCGCCGCCCCGCCACGCGCGCCCGCTCTGGGAAGTGTACTCCGCGGGGCTCAGCCGGAGCGAGGTGAGGGCGGACAGCGGGGAAAGCGAGGCGACGCCTGCACGAGGGGCAGCGGGGAGGGGACCGCTGAGAGACCAATAGACCGAGAGACCAATGCATCGAGAGACCGAGAGACCAGTAATAACACATTGTTTACTACATGTTGACACATACGAGTCAACAGTGTACTGATCGGGGGGTGGGTGGACAAGGGGTGGGTGGACGGGGGGTGGGTGGGAGCCTAGAGACCGTGCGCGTGTTTGAGTGCGGGTGGCGGCTCAGGCAAAGCGAGGTGAGGGCGGACAGCAGGGCCAGCAAGGCGACGCCTGTGCGGGGGGCAGCGGGGAGGGGGAGACGGGGGGGGGGCGTAGAGACCGTGTGCGTGTTTGTGTGTGGGTGGCGGCTCAGCCGAAGCCAGGTGAGGCCTGGCAGCGGGGCCAGCGAGGCGACCGGCCTCCGCTACGCGGGGGCAGCGGGGGGGGGGGGGGGGGGGGGGCGCGTCGAGACCGTGTGCGTGTGTGTGTGCGGGTGGCGGCTCAGGCGAAGAGAGGTGAGGGCGAAGAGCGGGACCAGCGAGGCGACGCCTGTGCGGGGGGGGGCAGCGGGGAGGGGGACGGGTGGGTGGGCGCGTCGAGACCGTGTGCGTGTTTGTGTGCGGATGGCGGCTCAGGCAAAGCGATGGCGGTGATGGCGGAGAGCGGGGCCACCGAGGCGACGCCTGCGCGGGGGGGGGGCAGCGGGGAGGGGAGGGGTGGGTGGGCGCGTCGAGAGCGTGTGTGTGTGTGGATGGGGGCTCAGGCGAAGGGAGGTGAGGGCGGAGAGCGGGGCCAGCGAGGCGACGCCTGTGCGGGGGGCAGCGGGGAGGAGGGTGGGTGGGTGAGCGCGTCGAGACCGTGTGCGTGTGTGTGGGGGGGTGGCGGCTCAGCCGAAGGGAGGTGAGGTCTGGCAGCGGGGCCAGCGAGGCGACGCCTGTGCGGGGGGGGGGGGGGGGCAGCGGGGAGGGGGAGGGGTGGGGAGGCGCGTGGAGACCGTGTGCGTGTGTGTGTGCGGGTGGGGGCTCAGGCAAAGCCAGGTGAGGGCGGCGGACAGCGGGGCCTGCGATGCGATGCCTGTGCAGAGGGCAGCGGGGAGGGGGGGGCGTCGAGACCGTATGCGTGTTTGTGTGCGGGTGGCAGCGCAAGCCGAAGCGAAGTGAGGGCGGCGGACAGCGGGGCCTGCGATGCGTCGTCTGCGCGGGGGGCAGTCGGGAGAGGGAGGGGGGAGGGGGGGGGGCGTAGAGACCGTGTGCGTGTTTGTGTGCGGGTGGGGGCTCAGGCGAAGGGAGGTGAGGGCGGCGGACAGCGGGGCCAGCGAGGCGACGCCTGTGCGGGGGGCAGCGGGGAGGGGGAGGGGTGGGCGCCTCGAGACCGTGTGCGTGTTGGTGTGCGCGGGTGGCGGCTCAGGCAAAGCGAGGTGATGGCGGCAGCCAGCGGGGCTGGCGAGGCGCCGCCTGTGCGGGGGGCAGCGGGAGGTGGAGGGGGGAGGGGGGGCGCCACGAGACCGTGTGCGTGTTTGTGTGCGGGTGGCGCCTCAGGCGAAAAGAGGTGAGGTCGGCTGGCAGCGGGGCCAGCAAGGCGACGCCTGTGCGGGGGGCAGCGGGGAGGGGGAGGGGGGTCAAGGCGCGTCGAGACCGTGTGCGCGTTTGTGTGCGGGTGGGGGCTCAGGCAAAGGGAGGTGAGGGCGGTGGACAGCGGCGAGGGGGTGGCGTCGAGACCGTGTGCGTGTGTGTGTGTGCGCGTGTGGCGGCTCAGGCGAAGGGAGGTGAGGACGGACTGCGGGGCCAGCGAGGCGACGCCTGTGCGGGCGGCAGCGGGGAGGGGACTGCTGAGAGACCAAGAGACCAAGATACCAATAGACCGAGAGACCGAGAGACCAGTAATACCACATCGTTCACTACATGTTCACACGTACGAGTCAACAGCGTACTGATCGGGGGGGGGGGGGGGAGCCTCGAGACCGTGTGCGTATTTGTGTGCGGGTGGCGGCGCAAGCCGAAGCAAAGTGATGGCGGAAAGCGGGGCCACCGAGGCGACGCCTGCGCGGGGGGCAGTGGGGAGGGGGAAGGGGGGGGGCGTCGAGACCGTGTGCGTGTTGGTTTGCGGTTCCCGGCTCAGGCGAAAGGAGGCGAGGCCTGACAGAGGGGCCGGCGGGGGTCAAGCGGGCGGCGGTACGGGCGGTGGGGTGGCGAGGCAAGCCGGCTCTGCCGCGCAGTATGCAGTATGCCTGGCTAGCAGGCCTGTAGATGGGGAGGCGAGGTCAGTTAAAAAGTGTAACAAGCCCACAGCCCCTTGCTGCGCGCATGGCGCCACCTCCTTCCCCAGACTGCAGTGCGCTATGATGGGGGCAGCCATCCCCCAGGTCCCAGATCCTATGCGTGCGCCCCTAACGGTGAAGCAAGAGGGACGCCAGGGCAGGCACCCCAGGCCAGCCCAGCGCCTGCCCCCCTCCGCACGCCACGGCGGTGGATGGAGGGTTTTACAGGTTTTACACGTACGCGCCGGGAGGACCCCGGGGCGCGAATCATGGCCTAGGCCACTCGTCTAGGGGAGCTCTACTTAGAGAGCCCGCAAGGCCCACAGCGCCTCAGCCTACCGGTGCGGTGGATGGCGAGGCAAGCCAGCCCTCCCACGCCTGCAGAACGCAAGGCACATGTGTATAACGCTGGCGAACGGGCCTCTGTATATTCGCACCTGCCGGAGAGACCGCAGTGCACAGGAGCGAGAGGGACGCCAGGGCAGGCACCCCATGCCAGCCCAGCGCCTGCCCCCCTCCGCAAGCCTCTTCCCAGCAAGGGGCGGTCGTGGTCGGCGCTGGGGGCGCCGCGTGCGCGTCAACACCTGGTGGTTGCAGTCGGTTGTATTGTTGTTGTTGTTATTGTTGTTGTTGTTGTTGCTGTTATTGTTGCTGTTGTTGTTGTTGTTGTTGTTGTTGTTGTTGTGGTTGTTGTGGTTGTGGTTGTTGTTGTGGTTGTGGTTGTGGTGGTTGCGGTTGGTTGTTGGTTGGTTGTGTTGTTGTTGCGGTTGTTGCAGTTGTTGTGCTGTTGGAGGGGACCTGCAACAGTGTAGTTAGTAAGTGGGGTATGGCCGCCTTCGCAGTTGTTGTAGTGGTGGTGGTGGTGGAGGCACACCGTCCAGGTGGGTTAGCTAGCGCCCCCCCCCCAGTGATCCTTGCTATGGCAGAGTACCGCTCGGAGCGGAATATGAGCGTTTTTTTTATAAATTGCTTTGTAGGCTATTCTGCTTAAAAGTGGAAAATTCCGCTCGTCTGCTCGGGGAAAAAAACAATTGTGCCGGGAAAAAAAACAGGAAAAAGCGGAATGATAATAATTGCTAAATCCTTCCCAAGGATCACTGCGCCCCCCCTTCCCAGGAATGGCGCCCCCGGTGGATACAGATAGCCCGCAACGAGTTCACCCCTCAGCTGTCCTTATCTCAAAAGATGGCACTGTATGACCACAGACACGGCCAAGTTCCACGCAGTGACTGTGGCCACACACTCTCAGCGCCCGCAGCGAAGGCGGCAGGCGGGGGTGGCAGCCCTGTCAGGCCCACCTATGCCACGCACACGCACAGAAACACCTGTCCCAAGTTCAACTGCAGCCACTCACTCTCAGCGCCCGCAGCGGAGGCGGCAGGCGGGGGCGGCAGCCCTGTCAGGCCCTCCTATGCCACGCACACGCACAGATTCACCCCTCCCAAGTTCAACTGCGGCCAATCACTCTCAGCGCCCGCAGCGGAGGCGGCAGGCGGGGACGGCAGCCCTGTCAGGCCCTCTTGTGCCACGCACACGCACAGAAACACCCCTCCCAAATTCGACTGCGGCCACTCACTCTCAGCGCCCGCAGCAGAGGCGGCAGGCAGGGGCGGCAGCCCTGTCAGGCCCACCTATGCCACGCACACGCACAGATTCACCCCTCCCAAGTTCAACTGCGGCCACTCACTCTCAGCGCCCGCAGCGGAGGCGGCAGGCGGGGACGGCAGCCCTGTCAGGCCCTCTTGTGCCACGCACACGCACAGAAACACCCTTCCCAAGTTCAACTGCGGCCACTCACGCTCAGCGCCCGCAGCGGAGGCGGCAGGCGGGGGCGGCAGCCCTGTCAGGCCCTCCTATGCCACGCGCACGCACAGAAACACCCCTCCCAAGTTCAACTGCGGCCACTCACTCTCAGCGCCCGCAGCGGAGGCGGCAGGCGGGGGCGGCAGCCCTGTCAGGCCCTCCTATGCCACGCACACGCACAGAAACACCCCTCCCAAGTTCAACTGCGGCCAATCACTCTCAGCGCCCGCAGCGGAGGCGGCAGACGGGGGCGGCAGCCCTGTCAGGCGCTCTTGTGCTACGCACACGCACAGAAACACCCCTCCCAAGTTCAACTGCGGCCACTCACTCTCAGCACCCGCAGCGGAGGCGGCAGGCGGGGGCGGCAGCCCTGTCAGGCCCTCCTATGCCACGCAGTTACAGTTACAGTTACATCGCCTTTCCAGCAAAGACTACCTCTAGTCCTAGTACCACCGCCTAGATCCAAGTCCAGTTCTGGCCCTAACAATTACTTGTGAAGGGCGGTAGCCACCAGCCGGCTGCCTGCCAACGTGTAGTCCCAGAGCAAAAAGAAGAGCTATTGTGCGACGCCTCCAAAATAGGTCCTACTGCTTCTAGGGGATAGGGGGTCAAGTGGCGCTTGCCAATCTACTTGACCGCCGTGGTGGAGGGGCCGGCGCCTGAGGGGCAGCCGCACCGTACACCACGGCTCTCCACCCGACCCTATCCTGAGCACGCTCAAACGCCGTGTCCGAAACAGTCTTCCAATCAGAACGAGTGCCACTAGTTTCGCCTAGCTGCTGAATCAGTAGCTAAAGAAAATAGTGTCGGGAGGAGGCTGGAGGCCGGCCTTGCTGCCGAGCCACATCCATTGTGCAGTCAAAAGTCGTACGAGGAAGACGAGAAGCCGGCATGCGCATCACATGGCCTAGCCACTGCATTGATCGCTTTGCCACAAGGATCTCAATGGGCTCAGTGTCGCACGCCTGCCGAATATAAGTTAATCTGTGCCGGTCGACCAGGCGCACACCCAGAATGCGACGAAGGCAGTTAGAGTGGGCAACCTCCAATCGAGTCAGTTGTGTTTTTAGTAGGGGCCCATGTTTCGCAGCCGTACAGAAAGTGGGGCAGCACGAAAGTGTTGTAAACCCGCATCTAAGACTGCACTTGCATCTTCTTGCTGGCCCAAATTTTATCAAAAGACGCAAACACGCCCAGCGCGCGACCGACACGCACACCGATCTCCTTTCCCACACCACCACTCTGGGTTATCCAACTCCCTAGATACTTAAATGCAGAGACGGTCTTCACTTCACACCAGTCAGCGCAAACGTGGGCAGATCCGCGTCAAAATCTGCTGGCAAAATCATCACTTCTGTCTTGGCGGCGTTGATTTGCATGCCATAGCTAGAGGACACTTTGTCAAGGATTTTCAGCATAAGCGCCAACTTAGCTGGGTCATGCGAGAACAAACATAAATCGTCGGCATACATCAGCATTACTATGCGCTCAACCGACGACGACAACACAGAGCCGCCGGCTCGGGTCACGACTGACACGCCAGCCCCCTCTGGCATCATGTCTAGAGCCTTTTTCACTATGTGGTCAATAAAAACATTGAACAACACAGGAGCAATGACGCACCCCTGTCGCACACCAGACGACACGGGGAATTCGTGCCCGATTTTCCCAGCCAGCCGCCCGGCAGCTGCAGTGTTGGTGTGAAGATCCTCCAACAGATCAATAATGTGCCACGCACACGCACAGAAACACCCCTCCCAAGTTCAACTGCGGCCACTCACTCTCAGCGCCCGCAGCGGAGGCGGCAGGCGGGGACGGCAGCCCTGTCAGGCCCTCCTATGCCACGCACACGCACAGAAACACCCCTCCCAAGTTCAACTGTGGCCACTCACTCTCAGCGCCCGCAGCGGAGGCGGCAGACGGGTCGGCAGCCCTGTCAGGCCCTCCTATGCCACGCACACGCACAGAAACACCCCTCCCAAGTTCAACTGTGGCCACTCACTCTCAGCGCCCGCAGCGGAGGCGGCAGACGGGTCGGCAGCCCTGTCAGGCCCTCCTATGCCACGCAGTAACAGAAACACCCCTCCCAAGTTCAACTGTGGCCACTCACTCGCAGCGCCCGCGGCGGAGGCGGCAGGCGGGGACGGCAGCCCTGTCAGACCAGGGTTGTCAGACAGGTCGAGGTGCACAAGGGAGGGCGGCAGCCGGTGCAGACAGGTGTCCGAGAGGTTGCACGCGCGCGCGGAGAGCTCCTGCGAAGGGTCGAGTTTTTTATTTTTATTGTAGGATCACGGGCAAGGGGTTTGAGCTAATTTAGGGCTATGGATATGGGGGTGTAGGTTTTGGGGTAGACAGTGTAAGGGTGTGTCCCGGGGTTTGGGTGGGTGCTGGGGTGAGAAGGGTCTGCGGAACGGTGGCCGGTGCATGCAGGCGTCTGAGAGGTTGCACACGCGCGCGGAGAGCTCCTGCGAAGCGGGGCTGCGGGTCGTGTGGTTTGAGGAAGGAGGGATGGGATGTGAGACATGGGGGGAGCTGGCAGGACGCACACGCGCAGCGGGATTGGACGCAGGCAGGCGTCCAAGAGGTTGCACGCGCGCGTGGAGAGCTCCTGTGAAGCGGGGTTGCGGGTGGTGTCTTAAGGAAGGAAGGACGGTCTGTGAAACAGGGGGTGGCTGGCATGTCGCACACGCGCGGCAGGAATGGCGTTGCCATCGACACCGCCCGACCCCCCGCACCGTCAGGTGCCGCAGCCCCGCCAGCGCAGCCAGCCCCGCGTCGCGCACCCCCCCGTCGACCCTCAGCGACTTCAGCCGCCGCGCGGCGCCGGCCAGCGCCGCGGCGTCGGACGCCGACAGAAACGTGGACGAGGCGTCCAGCCACGTGAGCGACGGGAGGCGGTGTCCGGCGCACGCGGCAGGCGGCGCGCCCCCAGGTGCCGCGCGCGCGCCGGCCGCCGTCGCCGCCATAGCCGACGCTGCTACTGCTGCTGCTGCTGCTGCCGCGCCGTCGTTGGTGGTGTCGACCCGATGCGCCATGCTTGGGCTGCCTCTGTCGCCGTCTGCGGCGAGCGCCGGCCTGGCGGACGCGATGCTGAACGGCGGTGGTGGTGAGGGCGTGGCATCACACAAACAGAACGCGCGTGCACACACACACACGCACACACGCACACACACGCACACATAGTCGAGATTCACACGCACACCGTGCGGGACACACCCACCCACCCACGCACCCACGCACACACACACACACACACACACACACACACACACACCACACACACACACACACACACACACACACACACACACTCGCCAACACACCTTGCAGGGTCGCCGCCCTTGTCCTCTCCGCCCCAGTGCAGCGCTAGGTCGCGGAATCCTTGCGCGTGGGACGCGTCGAGGCGCGTGAGGGATCGGCCATAGTACACGAGCGTGTGGTGAAGCGGTCCCTTTGTTGCGGCGGGTTCATATGCGTGCGGGTTGCGGCCGAGGCGGCAGTGGGCGAGAGACAGGGACCGAAGGACCGGGGCTGCGACGTGTGCGTGCGTCAGAACGTGTGCGTTCTGCCCTGCCGGTGGTGGTGGTGGTGCTGCCGCGGTTGCCGCCAGTACACATAATGACACCCCTGCTGCTTCTGCTGCTGCCCCTGCCATCGCTGCCGTCGCTGCCTTCCCTGCCCCTGCACCTCCACCGACCGCCCCTGCTCCGTGCGACGGTGCAGACGGCGGCGGAAGAGGGACGGCATCAGATGCGGCAGCAGGGGCAGCAGGGGCAGCAGGAGCAGCAGGGGCAGCAGGGGCAGCAGGGGTGCTCGGGAGAGACCCTGCGGCGGCCAGCGGCGGCGCCGTGCACACCACCCACACGCCCTCCAGGCGGCAGTGCTCCAGGTGCAAGCACACGAGCGATGGTGCCAGCGGCACGAGCGTCACGCTGCTCCATGCCATGTCGAGGTGTGTGAGGCCGCCCAGGATTGGCGCGAGCGCGAGCAGGCCGGCGTCGGTGACCTTAGTGGGGGGATGTGGGAAGTGAAGGGGGGGAGGGGAGGGTTGGTGTGTGTGTCAGGGGGGCCAGCGGCATGAGAGTCATGCTGCTCCATGCCATGTCAAGGTGGGTGAGACTGGCGCCAAGAGCGGTCGCTGGAGCGAGCAGGCTGGTGTCGGTGACCTGAGGGAGGGCAGGAGGGAGGGTAGGGGGGGAGGGTAGGGTTGGTGTGAGCGCAGGCGCCAGCGGCACGAGCGTCACGCTGCTCCATGCCACGTCGAGGTGGGTGAGGCCGCCCAGGATTGGCGCTAGTGCGAGCACGCAGGCGTGGGTGACCTTGGTGGGGGGATGTGGGAGGTGGAGGGGGGGAGGGCTGGGTTGGTGTGTGTCAGCGGCCAGCGGCACGAGCGTCACGCTGCTCCATGCCACGTCGAGGTGGGTAAGGCTGCCCAGAATTGGCGCTAGCGCGAGCAGCCCGGCGGCGGTGAACTTGTGGGGGGGAGTAGGAGGGGGAGGAGGGAAGGAACGGGAGGGGAGGGTTGGTGTGTGTCAGGGGGCAAGTGGCACGCGTGTCACGCTGCTCCATGCCATGTCAAGGTGGGTGAGGCCGCCCAGGATTGACGCATGCGCGAGCAGGCCGGCGTTGGTGACCTTGGTGGGGGGGATGTCGGAGGTGGAGGGGGGGAGGGTAGGTGTGTGTCTCAGGGGGCAAGCGGCACCAGCATTGCGCTGCTCCATGCCACGTTAAGGTCAGTGAGTCGGTGAGACTGGCGCCAAGAGCGGTCGCTGGAGCGAGCAGGCCGGCGTCGGCGACCTTGTGGGGGTCCGGGGGAAGCGACGGGGTGTGTGTCAGGGGGCAAGTGGCACAAGCGTCACGCTGCTCCATGCCACGTCAAGGTGGGTGAGACTGGCGCCAAGAGCGGTCGCTGGAGCGAGAAGGCCGGCGTCGGTGACCTGAGGAAGGGAAGAAGTGGGAAGAAGAGGGGGGGAGGGGAGGGTCGGGGTGTGTCAGGGGGAAGCGGCACGAGCGTCACGCTGCGTCATGCCGTGTCGAGGTGCGGGAGGCCACCCAGGATCGGAGCTAGCACGAGCAGGCCAGCATCCGTGACCTTGTGGAGGATTGGGGGAAGAGACGGGGTGTGTGACAGGGAGCAAGTGGCACGAGCGTCACGCTGCTCCATGCCACGTCGAGGTGGGTGAGGCCGCCCAGGATCGGCGCTAGCGCGAGCAGGCCGGCGTCGGTGACCTGGTGGGGGGTCGGGGGCAAATTTGGGGGCTCCCAGTAGGCAAACGGAAACAGGGTCATTCCGGCGTATGCCATGCCATGCCACGCCACGCCAAGGTCGAGGTGGGTGACACTGCCCAGGATTGGCGGTAGGGGCGCAAGAAGGGCGGCGTCGGCGACCTTGGTGGGGGGATGTGTGAGGTGGAGGGGGGGAGGGGAGGGTTGGTGTGTGTGTCAGAGGGCAAGCGGCAAGAGCGTCGCGTTGCTCCATGGCATGTCGAGGCGGGTGACACTGCCCAGGATTGGCGATAGCGCGAGAAAGCCAGCGTCGGTGACCTGAGGGAGGGCAGGGGGGAGGAAGGAGGGGGGGGGGGAGGTCTCAGGGAGCAAGTGGCACGAGCGTCATGCTGCTCCATGCCACGTCGAGGTGGGCGAGGCTGCACCAAGAGCAGTCGCTGGCGCGAGCAGGCCGGCGTCGGTGACCTTGGTGGGGGGATGTGGGAGGTGGAGGGGGGGGGAAGCGATCTCAGGGAGCAAGCGGCACCAGCATCATGCTGCTCCATGCCACGTCGAGGTGGGTGAGGACGCCCAGGATCGGCGCTGGAGCGACCAGGCCGGCGTCGGTGACCTTGTGGGAGGGGAGGGGAGGAAGGGAGGGCAGGGTTGGTGTGTGTCAGGGGGCAAGCGGCATGAGCGTTGCACTGCTCCATTTCACGTCGAGGTGGGTGAGGCCGCCCAGGATTGGCGCTAGTGCGAGCACGCAGGCGTGGGTGACCTTGGTGGGGGGATGTGGGAGGTGGAGGGGGGGAGGGCTGGGTTGGTGTGTGTCAGCGGCCAGCGGCACGAGCGTCACGCTGCTCCATGCCACGTCGAGGTGGGTAAGGCTGCCCAGAATTGGCGCTAGCGCGAGCAGCCCGGCGGCGGTGAACTTGGGGGGGGGAGTAGGAGGGGGAGGAGGGAAGGAACGGGAGGGGAGGGTTGGTGTGTGTCAGGGGGCAAGTGGCACGCGTGTCACGCTGCTCCATGCCATGTCAAGGTGGGTGAGGCCGCCCAGGATTGACGCATGCGCGAGCAGGCCGGCGTTGGTGACCTTGGTGGGGGGGATGTCGGAGGTGGAGGGGGGGAGGGTAGGTGTGTGTCTCAGGGGGCAAGCGGCACCAGCATTGCGCTGCTCCATGCCACGTTAAGGTCAGTGAGTCGGTGAGACTGGCGCCAAGAGCGGTCGCTGGAGCGAGCAGGCCGGCGTCGGCGACCTTGTGGGGGTCCGGGGGAAGCGACGGGGTGTGTGTCAGGGGGCAAGTGGCACAAGCGTCACGCTGCTCCATGCCACGTCAAGGTGGGTGAGACTGGCGCCAAGAGCGGTCGCTGGAGCGAGAAGGCCGGCGTCGGTGACCTGAGGAAGGGAAGAAGTGGGAAGAAGAGGGGGGGAGGGGAGGGTCGGGGTGTGTCAGGGGGAAGCGGCACGAGCGTCACGCTGCGTCATGCCGTGTCGAGGTGCGGGAGGCCACCCAGGATCGGAGCTAGCACGAGCAGGCCAGCATCCGTGACCTTGTGGAGGATTGGGGGAAGAGACGGGGTGTGTGACAGGGAGCAAGTGGCACGAGCGTCACGCTGCTCCATGCCACGTCGAGGTGGGTGAGGCCGCCCAGGATCGGCGCTAGCGCGAGCAGGCCGGCGTCGGTGACCTGGTGGGGGGTCGGGGGCAAATTTGGGGGCTCCCAGTAGGCAAACGGAAACAGGGTCATTCCGGCGTATGCCATGCCATGCCACGCCACGCCAAGGTCGAGGTGGGTGACACTGCCCAGGATTGGCGGTAGGGGCGCAAGAAGGGCGGCGTCGGCGACCTTGGTGGGGGGATGTGTGAGGTGGAGGGGGGGAGGGGAGGGTTGGTGTGTGTGTCAGAGGGCAAGCGGCAAGAGCGTCGCGTTGCTCCATGGCATGTCGAGGCGGGTGACACTGCCCAGGATTGGCGATAGCGCGAGAAAGCCAGCGTCGGTGACCTGAGGGAGGGCAGGGGGGAGGAAGGAGGGGGGGGGGGAGGTCTCAGGGAGCAAGTGGCACGAGCGTCATGCTGCTCCATGCCACGTCGAGGTGGGCGAGGCTGCACCAAGAGCAGTCGCTGGCGCGAGCAGGCCGGCGTCGGTGACCTTGGTGGGGGGATGTGGGAGGTGGAGGGGGGGGGGAAGCGATCTCAGGGAGCAAGCGGCACCAGCATCATGCTGCTCCATGCCACGTCGAGGTGGGTGAGGACGCCCAGGATCGGCGCTGGAGCGACCAGGCCGGCGTCGGTGACCTTGTGGGAGGGGAGGGGAGGAAGGGAGGGCAGGGTTGGTGTGTGTCAGGGGGCAAGCGGCATGAGCGTTGCACTGCTCCATTTCACGTCGAGGTGGGTGAGGCCGCCCAGGATTGGCGCTAGCGAGAGCAGGCCAGCGTCGGTGACCTGAGGGTTGGTCGGGAGGGAAGTCGGGGGCTCTCGGGTGGCAGCCAGCAACAGGGTCATTCCGGCGCATGCCATGCCATATCGAGGTTTAGGTGGGTGAGGATCCCCAGGATTGGCGCGAGCGCGAGCAGGCCGGCGTCGGTGACCTGTGGGAGGGGAAGGGGAGGGGTCGGGGGATATGGGGGCTACACGCGTCACGCTGCACTGTGCGTCGGATAGGGGAAGGGCCTGGTGCTGCTGGCATGCGCAGCGCATAGGGGCTGCTGGCATGGGGTCGGGCACCAAGCTGCCGCTGCCCCGACAAGCTCTTTGAAAAGCACCTCACACGCCCCGCTCGTGCAGCCGCAGTCCCATCAGACACCCCTTTCACCCAACACACACAATGACACACCTAATACGCCCACACATACACCCACACTGACACACCGGCACACACACAGGGACACAGGGTCTAGTACGCCAGCAAAGGCGTCCAACTGACTGTAAAATCGACCACACACACGCACCTCACGCGCTCCGCTCATGCCGAGCCGCCGCAGCCCCATGAGACCCGCCAGCGCGCAGCAGCATGCGTCGTCCACCTGCACACGTGCGGTGCAGCGGTGTGTAAAACAGAGACAGAGAGAGGCAGAGAGACGGAGAGAGACAGAGAGACGGAGAGAGACAGAGAGACAGAGACAGAAAGAGACAGAGAAGCAGAGAGGCAGAGAGGCAGAGAGACAGAAAGACAGGGAGACAGAGAGACAGAGAGACAGGAAGACGGAGAGACAGAGAGACAGAGAGACAGAGAGACAGACAGAGAGACAGAGGCAGAGAGACAGAGGCAGAGAGACAGACAGACAGACAGACAGACAGAGAGACAGAGACAGAGGGATAGAGAGGCAGAGGGACAGAGAGAAAGAGAGACAGAGAGACAGCAAGACAGAAAGACGGGAGGAGGGGCGCCCAGTCGGTATATGCTTGGAGCAATAGGCCCCCAAAGAGTCCCAGGTTGATGTTGAGGACTCGTTGGCCCTTTCCAACCCCCGCAGTCCTAGCCGAGGTGAGTGCACTAGGAGCTCTTGCGCCATGTTTTCAAATCCAAATTGCAGGAGTTCCTGGCCGTTTCAGGTCAAACCAACTGGATCATCTGAAGGGCGTCATCACCACACAGTCCTCACACACCCCACTCCCCACTGGGAGGTTCCCACCCCACACGGTTTATGTTCTCCCGTCGCACGCACTGCATGGTTTTGGCTGAAGGGTCTCAAGGGTGTCGAGGGTGTCGAGGGTGTCATCACCAGTTGTTACAGTTGTTACAAGTACGCGCCCGGAGGACCACGGGGCGTGAGTTGAGGCCTAGACTACACGTCTAGGGGAGCTCTACTAGAGCCCGCAAGGCCACGCAGCGCGCCAGCCTACTAATGTCATCACCAGCTGTCCGTGGATGGCTCCCATCGCTATCAGCAACCCAGCATTGAGCAAGATCTGGCGGGGGCAAAGCTCATGCTCCTACATGCGCGCACCCATCCTGGTAGGCTGGCGCGCCACGTGGCCTTGCGGGCTCTCTTAGTAGAGCTCCCCTAGACGTGTAGTCGAGGCCTTAAATCACGCCCCTGGGTCCTGCGGGCGAGTACGTGTAAAACCTGTACAACCACACGCGCACCCACCAGCGTGCCAGACAGCTCCAGCGAAGTGAGGCCCATGAGTGCTGACGCGACCGCCTGGATGCCGGGTGCGCGTGCGCCGGAGCCTGCGTGTGTGTGTGTGTGTGTGTATTTGTGTGAGAGAGAGAGAGAGAGTATGTGTGCGTGCAGCGAGGGTGGGGGTCAAGACAGCTCCAGCGAAGTGAGGCCCATGAGTGCCGATGCGACTGCCTGAATGCCGGGTGCGCGTGCGCTGGAGCCTGCATGAGCGTGTGTGTGTGTGCATGTGCGTTTGTGAGAGAGAGAGTGAGTGCGTGTGTGTGCGCATGTGTGTGTGTGGTCGATTTTACAGTCCGTCGGACGCCTTTGATGGCGCATTAGACCCTAGGAAAGAGGCCGGCAGCTGTCAAAATTAGACCCCTAGCATGCCATCTGCCATCATGATTGCTGTGCACGCGGTGCGTGTCTTAAAACAGGCGACAAGGAAGTCAGCCATCTCGTGCCAGAACCTGGGGTTCTCCTGGCCTGGCCGAGGATTCATAAACTCCCGCATGCGCTCATCTAAATCGGCCTCCTCGGGGCGAGGGATGGACCGAAACAGGCTATGGGCCTGCACCGTGCCTCTTCATAGGCAGGGCACTCAAATACCATGTGTGCCTCATCCTCTAGCCAACCGCATAGGCAGCACGCCCGCTGGCTGCGTCGCTGCCTCTGTCCCGCCACGGCGTAGCGCCTCCGCTCTATCTGCAGCTCATGGAGCCCCATCCTGAACCTAGCTAGAGCCGTGATCCGGGCAGCACTGTTCAGCCCTGAGCTCAACAGGGCTGGTGGCTCGCTGTCGCTACCCGCCATCCACCGCATGTAGGTCAGCATCTTAAAGCCGCGCGACCACTCCTCAGGTACATCACGCACGGTAGTGCCGCTCGGCAGCGCCGGTGTGCTTGTCGCGGCGGCCAGCCACGCCGCGGTCGCCACGTCCAGCAGGTTGGTGATGCGTACCGGTCCCACCTGGTCCCACGCCAGGGTGTGCGTGTTTGTGTGTGTGTGTGTGTGTGTGTGTGTGTGTGTGTGTGCGTGTTTGTGTGTGTGTGTGCGTGTTTGTGTGTGCGCGCAGGGAGGGTGGGATGGTCGAGACAGCTCCAGCGAAGTGAGGCCCATGAGTGCTAACGCGACCCCCTGAATGCCGAATGCGCGTGCACCGAAGCCTGCATGAGCGTGTGTGTGTGTGTGTGTGTGTGAGAGTGTGTGTGTGAGTGTGCGAGTGTGTGTGTGTGCGTGCGTGTGTGTGTGTGTGTGTGCATGTGTGTTGTGTGTGTGCGCGCAGGGAGGGTGGGATGGTCGAGACAGCTCCAGCGAAGTGAGGCCCATGAGTGCTAACGCGACCCCCTGAATGCCGAATGCGCGTGCACCGAAGCCTGCATGAGCGCGTGTGTGTGTGTGTGTGTGTGTGAGAGAGTGTGTGTGTGAGTGTGCGAGTGTGTGTGTGTGCGTGCGTGTGTGTGTGTGTGTGTGCATGTGTGTTGTGTGTGTGCGCGCAGGGAGGGTGGGATGGTCGAGACAGCTCCAGCGAAGTGAGGCCCATGAGTGCTAACGCGACCCCCTGAATGCCGAATGCGCGTGCACCGAAGCCTGCATGAGCGCGTGTGTGTGTGTGTGTGTGTGTGAGAGAGTGTGTGTGTGAGTGTGCGAGTGTGTGTGTGTGCGTGCGTGTGTGTGTGTGTGTGCATGTGTGTTGTGTGTGTGCGCGCAGGGAGGGTGGGATGGTCGAGACAGCTCCAGCGAAGTGAGGCCCATGAGTGCTAACGCGACCCCCTGAATGCCGAATGCGCGTGCACCGAAGCCTGCATGAGCGTGTGTGTGTGTGTGTGTGTGTGAGAGTGTGTGTGTGAGTGTGCGAGTGTGTGTGTGTGCGTGCGTGTGTGTGTGTGTGTGTGCATGTGTGTTGTGTGTGTGCGTGCAGGGAGGGTGTGATGGTCGAGACAGCTCCAGCGAAGTGAGGCCCATGAGTGCCGATGTGGACCGCCTGGATGCCGGGCGCGCGCGCGCCGGAGCCTGCGTGTGCGCACACCAATCGCGCAAGCACGCACGGGCGTGCACACAAACGTGATTACATGCACGCATGCACGCATGCCTGGGCGCACGCCAGCGGCCACGACGTGCGGACGGCAGCGCGGCGAGCACATGTTTTTCCCATTCCCCCCCCCATTTTCTCATCCCCCCCCTTCCCACACACACACCACCACCGCCCCACACACAAGCGCACCGCTCACGTCCAGGCTGCGCAGATGCATGAGCCGGATCACAGTCTTCTCACAGGCACCATCCGAAAGGCCACCGTGGACAGATACATACACACACACACACACACACACACGCACACACACCGCTCAAGTCCAGGCTGCACAGCCGAGTCAGCCGGACCACAGTCTCCTCCAGGGCACCGTCCATAAGGCCGCTGCACCCGGAAAGGCTCAGGGCCATGAGGGTGGGTGCCAGCGCCGAGAGGGGGCGTAAGTGGGCGTTTCGCAGACGGGACGCGCGGGCGAGGGAGAGGTCTGTCAGGTGCCTGTGTATGGTTGTGGGGGGGGGGAGAGAGTGTGTGTGTGTGAGTGTGTGTGTGTGTGTGTGTGTAGTTGGGGGCGAGCGCTGACAGGGAGCGTATGTGTGCATTTTGCAGGCGGGAACGCGCGGGCGAGGGAGAGGTCGGTCAGGTGCCTGTGTATGATTGTGTGTGTGGGGGGGTGCGTGTGTGTGTGTGTGCGTGTCTGTGTGTGTGTGTGTGTGCCAGTGACGACGGGAGGCGTAGGCAGGCGGGAACAGAGACAGATCACGGGGGAGAGAGAGGTCTGTCAATAGCCTTGTGTATGGTTGTGTGTGTGTGTGTGTGTGTGTGTGTTTGCTGGTGGCGGCGGGTTGCGCCAGCACAGGATTTTGTGTGTGGGCGGCGGTGCACCAGCACACCAGCACACCAGCACACCCCTTCCCCCCGAAGAAGCAGCTCAGCTGTTTTTTTTGGTTAGGCTTACACCCCCAGCCGTTAGCTGGGGAAGGTGGCAGAGAGACCTTGGGCGACAGAGAGACCTTGGGAGGCCCAAGGTCTCTCTGCTTCTCTTGGGTGGCAGAGAGACCTTGGGAGACCCAAGCTCTCTCTGCTTCTCCCAACCGAGCACACACTCCACCCGCTCACTCGTAGCCCATAGCCCGTAGCCCAGCACACCCACAAAATCCTCCCCCCCCTTTTGCCAACCAGACTTAACGGCTGGGGGAGGTGGCAGAGAGACCTTGGGTCTGTGCGTCTCTCTCCCGAGCACACACTCCACCCCGCTCACTCATAGCCTGCCAGGTAGGCGACGTGCTCCGCGCCGATGCAGTGTGGCGGCAGGGGCGACAGGTCGACGGCCGACGCGCAGCGCCTGAACAGCTCCAGCTGCGGTGCCCTGAAGAGCAGCAGCTCGTGCGGCTGCTGCGGCAGCTGCGGCTGTGGTGTGCTATTGCACGGGAGTGCGAGGATGCGCGCCAGCAGCAGGTCGGCTGTGTGCAGCGGCAGGCGCTGCGGAGGGGAGGGGGAGGCAGGAGGGCAGTGGGCGCATGGCATGGCGCGCGCCCGGAGCATGGTGTGCATGGCGTGCGTGTGTGTCGCCGCGCATGTGTCCTCATTGCTCATGGAACTCTGGCGTGCATGCGGGGCAGCTGCACTCTTTGCACAGATTATGGCCCACCTCCAGGGACCGCCGCTGAAATCGCCAGGTACCTCCCATTGCCGCTGCATCCAGACAGGTGTCAAGCAGGGAGCGCACATGCCTGGTGCTTACGTCCTCCTCGTCCAAGTGCATGGGCGCGGTACTGCTTCCACTGTATGTAGAGGTCGCTTGCGGAAGAATGCTCCGAACAGAAGCTGCGTTCGAACGCAGAAGCTGCCGAGCAATTGCGGTGTGTGGACCCTCCACACTTTCCGCGTGTAGAGCGGGTGTGCCGCGCACGAGGTTCACACACGCGCCACACGGTGCGCACGCACACATACACACACACACGCAGAGGGGGATGGGTGCACGCCTGATGCTGCTCGGTGTGCAACAGCAGGCTGGGGGTGGGGAGCCCGCTGACAGGGGGGGCCCCCAGCTGTGAACAACTGTGAACACGTCGTGAGGCGTGTCGAGGCGACGAAATCAAAAACAGCAACACGCGTAACATTACTCGTGTCACCGCACGCCCAAAACTACACAGCCTCCGGTACAAACAGCGCGCGCGCGCCAGTTGGTTCGCGCCCTGCCACCCACTGCCCTGCTGCTCCTACTTCTCTGCGGCCGGCGGCACTTGCGCTGGGATCGTCGCTCCCAGCAGGTTGAGGCGGAATCTGCGCGAGCGGGGTGGCAGCGGCAGCGGGAGCACGGCGTGAGGAGCATGCGTGCGTGTTGGATACGACTGGGCGGACACCTGGTAGGCTGGCGCGCTGCGTGGCCGTGCGGGCTCTCCTAGTAGAGCTCCCCTAGACGTGTGGTCTAGGAGACCTTAACTCACGTCGGGGGGTCCTCCGGGCGCGTACGTGTAAACCCTGTAAAACCCGGGCGACACGTGCACGCAGACGCGCAACCCGCACCCACACCAGTGGTCCCTGGGAAGGATTTCAGTAATTAGTTTTTTGCCGGCTCCAGAAACTTTGACCGCTCATAACAGGCACAATACACAGCGGGTATTCATGCAACGCATGCCGTGGGGCTGCTCTCGGCACTAGCTTTTCAACGCATCGCTCCACGCCCTGTCCCACTAAGTGTGTGGTGGTTTTCTGGGGAATGGGAAACCCGGCTCGGAGCGGTGTACGGCTCGCAGGGGAATCACTGACCCACACCCACCTCGATAGCATCGCTGGGAGCGCCGCGATGATCGGCCCGTAGCGCCCAGGGTTCTCGTACAGCTCGAAGATCGGAACGGCAACGAGCTTCATGTTGGCGGGCACCTGTGTGTGCGTGCGTGCGTGTGTGTGTGTGTGTGTGTGCATGTGTGTGTGCGGGCATGCGCGTACGTTTGTGCGTGCGTGTGCGTGCGTGTCAACCAGTGCGTGTGTGCGTGTGTGCATGTCAACCAGTGCGTGTGTGCGTGTCAACCACGCCGCCCTTTGGAAAACCCTCCTCCACCGCGGCGCGCACCCTGCCCTCCTCGCACGCATCGAAAGCCTCTACTCTGGTGCCACCGCCAGAGCCCGAGTCAACGGTGCATACTCCGCCCCTTTCCCTCTCAAAGCTGGCGTCAAGCAAGGCTGCCCCCTCTCCCCCCTCCTCTTCAATGTCTACATCGACACAGTTGTCCGGTCCCTGATTGCCCAGCTCCCCAAAGCTGGCATTCACATTGGCTACATGATCGACGGAAAACTGTACACCCCTGAGTCCCGCAAGGACTTTTTCTCTACGCCGACGACATTGCCCCACTGGCCCCCTCCGAGGAAGACCTCCGCACCATGTTCACCCTCCTCGACCGCATCTGTTCAGACCTGGCCCTTGCGATCAACTACGACAAAACCGTGGCACAATCCCTCGGCCACCCTTCTGCCCACACCGTCCCCTCTGCCCCTATGACCATCCCCTCCAACTCCTCATCTACCCCCCACCTGGTCCACTCCACCTCCAAGTTCAAATACCTGGGAAGTATTCTGTCCACCCCCGCCGCCCCTTCTGATGACGCTCCCAACACGTCTGATTCTGACATCCTCGACTCAGAGATCTCACGCCGGATCGGAAGTGCATGGTACGCCTTCAACCGTCTCACTCCCCAGTTCTGGAACTCCAACTCAATCTCTCACACTACCAAGATCCACCTCTACAACGCCTTTGTGATCTCTGCCCTACTGTATGGCTGCCAGACATGGACGTTGAACAAGGCCCATATCCACCGACTTGAAGTAACCCACAACCGTTTCCTCCGCCTCATCAAGGGCATCCCTCCTCACGCTGCAGAGCACACCTCCACCACCACGATGCATGCCTCCCCCTCCTGTACGTTCCCCATCATCGACACGATCAACAAGCACCGTGCTACGTTCATCGGCTCCCTCATCCGCCGCCTCCCACCTCCCCCGTCGCCCCGCCCCTCCATCTCCACACACCCGCCCGTCCCTTCTCCCCCCCCACTCCCTCCCGACATCATATACCTCCCCTCTGCCGCCCTTTTCGCGTACCGCCGACCGGACATGACTTCGCTCTATGCCGGCGGCGCCATCACATCCTACCGGCTCAGCGCCGGCAACTTTTTCGCCCACTCCGTCAAGTTCCGTTCCGAAGCTGAGTGACGAACACAGCCGTCAGTGACCCGCATTTGCCCCTTTCCCCCACTGCTTTTTGAATGAGGTTATTCACCCTCTTGTTGGCGCACGGTTGGTCACCCGCCTCCAAATGGAATCTCCTCAATGATGACCAGAAACAGCCTATCTAGGTCTGCCGTGCAGAGTTCTCTGTAACGATATTTCTCTCTCTCTGTGCGTGCGTGCACTGCATGCATGCATGTGTGTGTGTGTGTGTGTGTGAGTGTGCGCATGTGTGTGTGTGCGTGTGTGTGTGCGTGTGTGGGAGTGTGGGAGGTGGGGTGGTTTGCCGTACAGAGCTCGGAAGACGCCTCATCGTCAGTTGTCGACTCGAGCAAACAGTTGTCTAGGGGACACGATCCCGCGGGGTCCCACGGGGAGGAGTCAGATCTGGGGGCCGAGTGCCCTGTCTTAGTCCAGCCCCTACCCAATAGCCCCCCACCACCAGTGGCCAGACACCCATCTGTTGCCCCCGGGCGTTGTACGCCGAGCAAGGTCGAATACGCTGCCGGTAGGTGCGTCACACACGACTGTAAAATCCATCATCATCATCAGTTGTCGAATCACCGCAAACACGGAACGCTCGGTCAGCAGCAGCTTAGGGGATCGGGGCACGCGATGCACACACCACCGACACCAGCGCCAGCATAGGCAGCAGCAACAGCGACCGTTTATGGTTGGGGGTTTAGGGTGGTGAATGGCTCAGGGTTTTAGGTTTTGTCGACTCACCGCAAACATGGAGCGCTCGGCCAGCGGCAGCTTAGGGGATCAGGCTCACGACGCACACACCACCAGCAGCAACTTCACGGGCTCCTCCGGGAGGCACCAGCAATAGCACCCGATTAGGGTTTAGGGTTAAGGGTGGTTTAGTGTTAGAAAGCTCATTCTACTCAAGGTTTTACAGGTTTTACACGTGCGCGCCCGGAAGACCCCGGGGCGTGAGTTGAGGCCTAGACTAAACGTCTAGGGGGGCTCTACTAGGAGAGCCAGCAAGGCCACGCAGCGCCCCAGCCTACCAGTTAAGGGTTTACGGTTTAGGATTTAGAGTTTGGGGTTTTAGGTTTTATCGACTCACCGCAAACATGGAGCGCTCGGTCAGTGGCACGATGTACAGCTTCTTGCACTCCTTTGGCCGCGTGATGTGCGGTGGGAGGTATGGGTAGAAGATCGTGTCAAAGTTGGGCCTGCGTACGTGTGTGCGCGCGCGTGTGTGTGTGTGTGTGCGTGTGTGTGTGTGCATGCATGTGTGTGTGTGGTAGGAGGTACGAGTTGGGCCTGCGTGTGTGTGTGTGTGTGTGCGCACGTGATGTGCAGTGGCAGGTGCGGGTAGAAGATCGTGTCAAAGTTGGGCCTGCGTGCGGGTTTTACAGGTTTTTGCATGTACGCGCCCAGAGGACCCCGGGGACATGAGTAGCTCAGGCCTAGACCAGGCCTGCGTGCGTGCGTGTGTGCATGCGTGTGTGTACGTGTGTGCATGCTTGCGTGTGTGTGTGTGTGTGTGTGTGTGTGTGTGTTTGTGTGTGTGCGTGTGTTTGCGTATGTCTGGTGGGAGGTTCGGGTAGAGGAGCACGCACACGCACACGCATGACCTGACCCACCGGTAGTACGCCCCAGCGCACTCCCCGAGGTCCCACGGCGTCTGGAGCTGGGGGTTTGTCGGTGACAGCATGCTGGTCAGCTTCCGTTTGAGTCCCTCGGCCTCTGCATGGGGTGGGTGGGTGCATGGGTGCATGGCCTCTGCATCGGAGGGGGGCATGGGTGCATGGGCGCGCATAGGCATGTCACGCGTGGCCATGTCTGAGCATGTGTTAGATCAAGGCTTTCTTCCTGCTGATGGGGCGGAGCTGGTTGGTCGGCGGCAGCATGCTGTCGAGCTTGCGTTTTACAACCCCTCAGAGGCATGCCCACTTTCTACAAACATACTTGCCCACCCATCGCCCATTGCAGAGCAGAGTCTGTTGCATTGGGGGATGGGTCTGCATGTCACAGCATGAGGGCAAGCCCCCTACCCCCAACCACCAAGAATGTCCAGACTAATCTCTTGTTGGCACAGCGTCCGTGCCTGTAGGCACCCGTGCGCCGTGCAGGCACACAGGACGTCCGTGGCATGGACACCGCCTAGCGCGTGTGCCCGTGTGTGTGTGTGTGTGCGTGTGTGTGTGCGTGTGTGTGTGTGTGTGCCTGTGTGTGTGCTGTCTGTGTGTGGATGAGTCAGCATGCATGAGCTAGAGTAGCCTCACCGTCCTCCCCTGCAAGCAGCCTCCCGTGTGTTTGTGTGTGTGTGTGTGTGTGTCCACGCGTTTGACAGCACACGAGGAGGAGGAGACCCCGACTCCCCCCCCACGTGCACCCTCCCGTGTGAGTGTGTGTGTGTGTGTGTAGCGACGGCCAGTCACCCGCCAGCAAACGAACCTAAGATCCATTGGTGTGAAGATCCATGGGTGTGATGAAGTGATTGCCGGGGTGTGCACTCCAGCTAGCACAGCATGCCATAATCCAGGTCGCCCGTGCGGTGGAAACTGTTACTAATATCGGTGTGTGTGTGTGTGTGTGTGTGTGTATGTGTGTGTGTGTTGGCACGCGCAGCTGGCTGCTGGAGCAGTCCCACTATCCTCCCCCGTGCACAGCCTCCCGTGTGTGTGTGTGTGTGCGTGTGTGTGTGTCTCCACGCGCAGCTGGCTACTGGAGCAGCCCCACCGTCTTCCCCCGCACGCAGCCTCCCGCCCGGCAGCTTGAAGTGCGCGACCCCGAGCTGCAGCATGAGCACGTGCGGGTGGTTGTGCTCCTGCACGAGCAGGATGCCCTCCACTGACCGCCGCATGCCCTTGGTCTCGTAGCTGCGGGCGCGGAGGTTGCGGGCGTGGGACACGGCGGTGGTGGTGGTGGTGGTGGGATGGGGGAGGGAGGGGGCATCAGCGCATCGTGCATCAGGTCTTTCAGGCGGTGGATAAAATAGGGTGGCACATGGGCGCATGGGCGCATGGGCTCACTTGGTCTTTAGTCTCGCGAGCTTCTGATCCAGGCTGACATCCTTGTCGACCTTCATCTCCTTGCTGCCGAACGAGTAGTTGGTCAACGGGTACACAGTGACCGCGGATTGTCCAGCGCTTCTTCCCGCCATGATGGGATTCTCCCTTACCCCCCTAGAAGTCAAGGCCGCCCTCTCTACAGCATGATCTGGGACAGGGATTGGCTTGGGTGTGCTTGACGCACTTGAGCTTTCAGATAGGCGTGCGATGGGGCAGCACTGCGGGGAGTGTGACGCCGCCGGGTGCAACGCCCACACATCTGATCAGTGCAACACTGGTCACGCCACAGGCAGCACTGTTGCCATCATGGCCGAGGTGACCCGTCGCTTCGTGTCAGTGGGGGTGAACCGCGTGGTGAATGCGCTAGACTGGGGCGACGATGGGAGGCTCGCTTATGGCGGACACCACATGGTGGTCGTTTACGACCCGGAGGTGAGGCATGCACGCATGCACATGCATGTTGTGTGCACACACCACCATCATGCAAACACACAGTGGGCGTATACGAGGCGTGGGCATGCGTGCATGCGTGCATGGCGATGCGGTGTGTGCCCATGCAAGCAGGCAAGCATGCGTGCGTGTGTATGCAGGCCGCCGAGGTCGAGTCCACCATGGTCGGCCACTCCGGCATGGTCAACTGCGTGCTGTGCATCCCAGGCAGTGGTGCGTGGGGAGGGGAGGGGGCGAGGATGGAGCATGTCCTGCCTCTGCACTGCGCGTAGCCCAACCGCCAGAGTACGTGGTTTAACAGGTTTTACGGGTGGATACGCGCCCATAGGACCTCGTGGCGTGACTAAGGGCCTAGATTACACGTCTAGGGGGGCTCTACCAGGAGAGCCCGCTAGGCCACGCAGCGCGCCAGCCTACCAGAGTCCGCGGGACGTGTATCACCGTGACCACCCTACCACCCACCAACCCACCCACCCACGTGTACCGTAACCGCCGGGCGTGTACCGTGACCCAACCACCCACTCGCCCGGCAACCTGCCATCTCACCCGCCGCTGCCCCTGCGGCCTCACTCCCTCCCTCAACACACACGCCTGCAGTGACGAGCCAGGCTGGGCACGCAGCGCGCCTCATCGCGTCGGGCGCCGCAGACTGCTGCGTGCGCGTGTGGGCGGTCGAGCCCGCGGGGAGTGGGCGGCCCGAGCCGTGGCGCTGTGTCGCGGTGCTGAAGGTGCGGGTGGATCCACACATTGCGGGTGGATCCCCACATTGCGGGTGGTTCCACACATTGCGTGCAGGATCCACACATTGCGTGCAGGGGTGTGGATGGACCCACACATTGCGTGCAGGTGCGGGTGGATCCACACATTGCGGGTATATCCACACATTGTGTCACGGTGCTGCAGGTGCGGTTGGATCCTGACGGAGTGCAGGCAGGCGGGCAGGGCTGGAGTGGAGGTTTTGCAGCGTGCGGTGCCAACCCAACCGCTGCCTCGACACACACACACACACATGCACGCACGCACGCATGCGCACAAACTACCACACACACACACACACACACACATGCCCCCACACGCACACGCGCGCACACACATACACACATACACACTTGCAGGGCCACACAGCTCCCGTGACGGCGCTCGCGTGCTACTCTCTCAGCGGGGAGGGCGTTCCACACGGCGCTTTCCTCCTCATCAGCACGGCAGGTGAGAAAGTGCGGCAGAGCCCTACCACTCGACCCTGATCTTTAATAGGTAGGAACTCACGCCTCGGTCTGCAGCGCTGGCTGCGCCTCCCCCTGCCCCCCCCCCATGCGTCTGGCTTGCCATCGTGGGAAGGGCGTGCGTGCAGCGGCCGTGCCCTGTCTCTTGCCACTTCTCAGCATGGCGGTTCACACCCTGAGTGCTGACGGTGCGGCCGCGCAGCGGCCATGGGTGGCGCCGAGCTGAGCCACGGCCCCTCCCGTGCGGCGGCCCGTCCACTGATGATGGACTTTACAGTCGTGTGTGACGAGCCTCGCAGGAGGCGTATTCGACTCTTTGGCTACTGAGCCCTGGTGAAGCTCGGTGTCGCCGAGCCAGTGTTTTTGTGTTGGGCGTTTGGAGCCGGAGTTGGGAGCCATGGGGCCGGATCTCCAATCAAATGGCTCCAGAAAATTAATTGTAACTCCTGAAAACAAAACCCACTGCGCCCAGCCTAGCCACGGCTCCTCCCAACTGCCCGTGTCTCCCAACCGCACTTGCACCCCTGAACCCTTATCCCCAAACCCTAACTAAACCTAAACCCCGTGCTGAACCCCCCATCCCTGCACGAACACCCTCACACTCGCTCGCTCGCTCGCACGCGAATCTGAATCGCTGCCTGCCGCAGGCGACCGCAGCGTGCACGTGTGGCGCTGCAAGCCGCGCCCCGCAGCAGCGTCGGCGACATATGCGGAGGGCAGCCGTGGCAGTGCACTGGACACCGCAGACGCGGCGCATGGGCAGGCGGCGTGGGACCTGGCGCAGCGCGTCGCGACCGGCACGCACATCCAGCAGGCACGCATGGCGTGCATGGCACGCATGGCACGCATGGCACACGCGTGGTGCGCATGGCGCGCACATCCAGCAGGCGCATGGCACGCATGGCACACGCACCCAGCAGGCACGCACGACACGCATCGCACGGATGGAGTCGCACCGCTCTCGTGTGCATGCGTGTTGCAACGGTCGCTTTCACAGTTGCAGCAGGCGCCATCGACGCCGTCTAGCGACAACAACACATGCATACGCATGCGCACGCAGGCGGTGGCGCTCACACACATTCCGGGCGACCCAACCACGCTGCTGCTCGCCACAGGCGGGACCGATAAGGCGGTGCATCTGTACGTGCGGGCGCCAGGTGCAGACAATTCTCTCTCTCTCGCTCGCTCTCTGAATCTCTCTGAATCTGTCTCCGACTCTCTCTCTGCCTCTGTTTCTCTCTCTCTCCCTCCCTCTCTTTCTCTCTTTCTCTTTCTCTCTTTCTCTATCCGTGTCTCTCTCTCTCTTTCTCCATCTGTGTGTGTATCTGCCTTCCTCCATCTATGTCTTTCTCTCTGTTCTCTCTCTTGCCTGCTCGCACCCGCGTGCGCACCCGCTGCGGTGCATCTTCACGTGCGGGTGCCAGGTGTGAACACAGGCACACGCACAGAGAGTCAACACGCACAAACACACATCCGCAGGTCGCGACTCGCACTTTGAGCTCGCTTGCTCGCTCGCGGGCCACGAGAACTGGGTGCGCTCCCTCGCATTCTGCCACGCAACGATCGTCAACAGCGGCGGCCGTGGCGCTGACTCGGCGGCAGCTTCCTCCCAGCTGCTGCTCGCGAGCGCGTGCCAGGACCGCTACGCGCGCGTGTGGAGCATCGTGGCCGAGGGGGGCGAGGCCGTGCCGAGCGCTGCCGCTCCCGCCACCGCCACCGCCGCCGAGACCACCGCCAATGCCGATGCAGCCAACAACGCCGCCGGCGCCAGCGGCGCCCCTGGCGGCGCTGGCACTGGTGCTGGCACTGGCGCCTATGGCACCACTGGCGATGGCTCTGGTGCCGACGAGATCGCTCGCTACGCCCCGAAGCTGATCTTCCCCGTAGGGGGCGGGCGCACGCTGCGCGCGTCGCTCGAGGCGCTGCTAATCGGGCACGAGGTGGGTTACTTGGTTAGTTACTTACCACTGATACTTACTAGTTGAACTCCACTTGCTCATTTTAGCTGGGGTTCGAAGCATTAATTCCAGGTAAAGGCTTACCGATTTTACTTTGGAACTAACCAACAACCACTAAACCCTGTATGGGGCTTTGCACGGGGCTGAACGAGGTCGGCTAGTTGGTTTCGGACTCACTGCCAACCACTGAGAACCGAGGTCCTGGACCAGTGGTTGGGGCTTGCACGAGGCTGCCAGAACGTCCACCAAGCAACGCTGGCGCCTGCTCTGATGGACGACTGCATCAGCCCACGCACAATGTGTTTGGGTAGCGTGGTTGGGGCTTGCACGGGGCTGCCGGAACGTCCACCAAGCGAAGCCGCCGCCGCCTGCTCTGTTGGGCGCCTGCTCTGATGAACGACTGCTCTGATGAACAACTTGTGTGCACGCAGGACTGGGTGCACCCCGTTGCACACCCCCACGCATCCGAGGACGCAGTTGCTGCGTGCTTCTGCCGACGCGCTCGCGCCTGCTCCCGCCCTGCCCCAACACACACAGACACAGACAGACACAAACACACACACACATACACACACACGCACACGTACACACACACACACACACACACATTGGGGTCTAATGCGCCATCAATTGCGTCCGACGGACTGTACAATCGACCCCCCCCCCCCCCCCCACACACACACACCAAACCGACCACGCATGCAGGACTGGGTACACTCGGTACGGTGGCGGCCGGCGGCGGGGGCGGCTGTGGTGGAGCCCGGAAGCAGTGTCGCGGAAGCGGGCAGAGCAGGAGGAGGAGGGCTGCACGTCGCGCTGCCGCGGGACCAGTTGTGCCTGCTGACAAGGTGGGCGCGGCGCCCTTGCCGTGTGTGTGAGTGGTGCCTGTGGGGTGCCAAGGTGTTGCCTGGGGGCGGGGTGCCTTGCCGCGCCTGCCTGCCTGCCTGCCAGCCTGCCTGCCTGCATGCCTGCATGCCTGCAAGCATGTCGGTTGGTCGGTCCGTCCGTCTGCTTGCCTGCCTGCCTGCCTGCCTGCCTGCCTGCCTGCCCACCCACACATGCCCTCGTTCCTGCACTCCTCTGCCCCACACCTCTATCCGACCCGCTCCCTGCACCCGTCCCCGCACCCGCGCAGCTCCATGGACCGCACCATGATGCTGTGGCAGCACGAGCAACGCAGCGGGCTGTGGATGAGCCAGGTCAGTGGCAGTGGAACAGTGTGAGGCAGTGGGGCAGTGTGGGGCAGTGGGACAGTGTGGGGCAGTGGGGCAGTGGGGGGCAGTGGTGCCCCACCAGACCCGAACGAATCTTAAATGGGCCTGAATGAACGCAGTCCGGCTGTAAATGAGCCGGTCTGTGGTGACCGTTGTGCTTTCCAACGAGTTCACCAATGCATGACTCGGTGCCATCCGTCAAATGAGAGGAGGGCGACCGGCGTGCTTTTCATAGACCAGCAGGCAGTCGTGCTGGACTTGGCAGATCCTTACTCAACTCCGGACTCTGGACCACCCTGTACAGACCCCACACAGGCAAGCGTGGGCGACGACGGCGCCCAATGCAGTGATTTCCTTTTCAGGAGTTGAAAATTATTGTTTGGGGCCATTTGACTAAAATTCCGGCTCCATGGCTCCCAAAACCGGCTCCACACGCCGAAAGGAAACCTCTGGCCCAATGCAGGCCCAATGCCTTGACTAGGAGAGCGACGATGCTTGTGATGGATGGGTCAAGTCTCAGGGACCGACACAATCAACCACCTGGTGTGCATGCAGGCAAGTGTGGGCGACGCCGGCGCCCAGTGCCTCGGCTACTTTGGCGCGTGCTTCTCGCCGACCGGCGCCCGCGTCGTGGCGCACGGCTTCACTGGCGCGATGCACCTGTGGGACAGCAGCAGTGATGCCGACACCAACACTAGCGGTGCGTCTGCCTGTCTGCCTGTCTGTTTGTCGGTCGGTCGGTTGGTCGGTCGGTCGGTCGGTCGGTCGGTCGGTCGGTCGGTCGGTCGGTCGGTCGGTCGGTCGGTCGGTCGATCGGTCGGTCGGTTGCTCGTGCATATATGCTTTGGCTCACGGCTTTACTGGCCGATGCACCTGTGAGACATCAGCAGTGATGCCGAAGCCGGCAGCACTGCCAGCGGTGCGTTTTCCTGTCCATCCATCCATCTGTCCATCCATCCATCCATCTGTCTGTCTGTCTGTCTGTCTGTCTGTCTGTCTGTCTGTCTGTCTGTCTGTCTGTCTGTCTGTCTGTCTGTCTGTCTGTCTGTCTGTCTGTCTGTCTCTGTCTGTCTGTCTGTCTGTCTGTCTGTCTGTCTGTCTGTCTGTCTGTCTGTCTGTCTGTCTGTCTGTCTGTCTGTCTGTCTGTCTGTCTGTCTGTCTGTCTGTCTGTCTGTCTGTCTGTCTGTCTGTCTGTCTGTCTGTCTGTCTGTCTGTCTGTCTGTCTGTCTGTCTGTCTGTCTGTCTGTCTGTCTGTCTGTCTGTCTGTCTGTCTGTCTGTCTGTCTGACAACAACCACAGCGACACCAGCAGTAGCACTGCCAGCGGTGATGGAGACGCACCGGCCACTGATAGGGTACCCATACCCAACCCCTTACTCTCGTCCCGGACTCGACACCTGCCCCTGTCCTTACCCCTGCCCCTGCCCCACCCCCTGGAGCAGCGGGCCACCGCGCATGGGTGCCCCTCCATGCGGCCGGCGGCCACTTTGGCCCAGTCGCCGGATGCTGCTGGGCGGCCGACGGGCGCTGCGTGCTGAGCGTGGGCGAGGACCAGACCGCGCGCGTGTGGACGCGCGTGCGCGCGCACTGGTGTGAGGTCGCGCGGCCGCAGGTGTGTGTGTGGTTGTGTGTGTGTGTGTGGTTGTGTGTGTGTGTGTGTGAGGACTCTCCACGAGGCACACTCACCCCAAGACGCACTCACCCTCACTCACACACACACTGTTGAACCTCGTGCGAAGGTGCACGGACACGACTTTACGTGCGTCGCGAGCGTGCCCAAGGCGGACGAAGACGGCGCGGCGTCGGCGCAGTATGCGTTCATCAGCGGGTCGGAGGAGAAGATGCTGAGGGCGTTTGAGGCGCCGCAGGTGCGGACGCTGGACGCCAATGCTGTCACACTACCTACTGCCAAACTGCCCCACCTGCCACCCTGCCGCACTGTGTGAGCACCTCGGCCTGCACACGTCATATGGCCCTCGTGCTTAGGCAAACACCCCCCCGTAACAAACAGTAACAGTAGCAGTAGCAGTGTTGCGAGGATGCCGAGGGTGTCGAGTTGCGTATTTGGCGTTTGGCCAAACCCCAAACCCCAACACCACCAACGCCACGAACCGCAAAACACCGCAGGTCTTTGTGGACACGCTCGACATGGCGCGCTGCCGGGCGCCGGGCGGTGGCGGCCGGCAGGCCGTGTCTGGGCGCGCGTTTGGTGCCGCGATCCCTGCGCTAGGGCTGTCCAACAAGGCGGTGTTTGACGGGGGCGATGACGGCGATGATGGCGAAGGTGTGTGTGTGTGTGTGCGCGCGCTAGGGCTGTCCAACAAGGCGGTGTTTGGCGGGGGTGATGATGGGGATGATGGCGAAGGTGTGTGTTTGTTTTCTCTCTATGTATATAGATATGGCCACCCATATACTGCGGTGTGTGCATCTCTCTCTCCCCTCTCTCTCTCTCTCTCTCTCTCCCTCTGTGTGTGTGCGTGTGTTTGTGCTAGGGCTGTCCAACGAGGCGGCGTTTGGCGGCGGTGATCAGGATGGGGACAAAGATGTGTGCGGTGTGTGTTTTGTCTCTCTCTCCCTCTCTCTCTCCTCTCCCTCTCCCTCTCCCTCTCCCTCTCCCTCTCCTCTCCCTCTCCCTCTCGCCTCTCCTCTCCCTCTCCCCTCTCCCTCTCCCTCACCCTCTCCTTCCCTCCTCTCCTCTCCCTCTCCCTCTCCTCTCCCTCGCCAGGCCCTCGCCCTCCTCATGGCTCGCCTCGCCTGAGGGCCTCGAGCCCTCGCCCTGCTCGCCCTCGCCCTCGCCCTCGCCCTCGCCCTCGCCCTCGCATTCCCTCTCTCTCTCGCATTACCTCTCTCTCTCTTTCTCTCTCTGTGTGCGCACTCAGGCTGTTTAACAAGGCGGTGTTTGTCGGGGTCGCGAGGAGGGGGACGGAGGTGTGTGCGGTGTGTGTATTTCTCCCTCTCTCTCTCTCTCTCTCTCTTTCTCTTTGTGCATGTGTGCGCTCGGGCTCTCCAACGAGGCTGTGTTTTGCGGGGGCGATGATGGGGATGACGGCGAAGGTTGGCGAAGGTTGGGTTTGAAGGACCCAACACAATAGAGAGACAGACAGACAGACAGACAGACAGACAGACAGACAGACAGACAGACAGACAGACAGACAGACAGACAGACAGACAGACAGACAGACAGACAGACAGACAGACAGACAGACAGACAGACAGACAGACAGACAGACAGACAGACAGACAGACAGACAGACAGACAGACAGACAGACAGACAGACAGACAACACAGACAGACAGACAGACAGAGACAGACAGACAGACAGACAGACAGACAGACAGACAGACAGACAGACAGAAAGACAGAGACAGACAGACAGACAGACAGACAGACAGACAGACAGACAGACAGACAGACAGACACAAACACACACACACGCACACACACAAACACGAACACACACAGATACACACACGCCCTCCCCCAAACCACACACCAGCAGGCGCCAGCAACGCGGGCGTCAGCAGCGGCATGGCGGGGGGCCACTACAACGATGGCCCCCTCTGCACACACACACACACACACACACACACACACGTGCGCACACGCACATGCGCGCACACACACAGAGAGAGGAACGTGACACACACACACACACCAGCAGGCGCCAGCAACGCGAGCGTCAGCAGCGGGGGGCCACTACAACGACAGCCCCGCACACACACACACACACACACGCACACGCAACCACATATTAGCAGGCGCCAGCAACGCCGGCGTCGGCAGCGGCATGGCGGGAGGCCACTACAACGACGGCCCCGACTTCGCCCCGTGCGCTGCGCCTGCGTCGTCAGAGGGCCCTCCCCTAGAGGAGCACCTGTCTCAGAACACGCTGTGGCCAGAGGTGCACAAGCTATACGGCCATGGCAGCGACGTGTACTGCCTCGCGGTCAGGTGTGGGAAAGTGTGGATGGTGTGGAGTGTGGACGGGGTGGAGCTCAGTAGATGATTCGGACGCTGTGGTCAGAGGTGCATAAGGTGTACAGGAGCGACTTGTACTGCCTCATAGTCAGGTATGGGAAAGTGTGGAAAGTGTGGACGGTGTGGAGTGTGGAGTGTGCTTTCTCTCTCTCTTTCTGTCACTCTCCCTCCCTCTCACCATCCCTCCCTCTCCTTTTCCCCTTTGTTCTCTCCCTCCCTCTGACTCCGCTCCCTCTCTCTCCCCCTCTCTCTCTCTCTCTCTCTCTC
>VFSX01000197.1:5000-20000 GCA_016618255.1 Chlamydomonas sp. UWO 241
TTCGTAGGCTCTCAGGCCTCGAGCATGGTGCTGCCTTGTTGGTTGTCCCATCGCCACCTCGTTGCATTTGGTGCCTGACGTTCTTACTTGATCTTCTGTTGCTCCCCCCATTTGTGCGGGCGGGCAGTCCGGGTGCGCACACACATGATGCGTCCCCCCCGGGGCCACGTGCCACGTCTCTCGTCTCTCTCATCACGTTGGGGCCAAAGCGGCGCTCTCTCCCATCACGTTATCACTCCAGCACAGTCGCTGGCCCACCAAACCTGCTCGTCAGCTGGCCCGCCGCGCCGCCTCGGCCACTACCGCCACCGCCAATGTGCTGAACGTTGACGGTGTCGTTCGACGCGGCGCGTGCGTGCTGCTCCGCCCGGGGACCATTAGGACGAACCTGCGGTTGGGGGCAGGTTGGAGCAGGGCGCCGGCAGGTTGGCGTTAATGGGGGGGGCACTCGAGCGTAGTACTAAATCAATCCATTGTGAGCACTGCAAATGAACTATCATGTAGTGCCCAATGCAAAAAACGACATACTACAGTCTAGTCTATCAAAGGGCATGGACTGGGGAGGGCGACATAGGGGGTGGGGGAGAGGGGGGGGGGAGCGAGCCGCGACACGCGCTGCTTGAACCGATCACACATCTACTCATTCGGGTCTTCCGCGAGGGGGATCCCAAAGCATGGCACATGGGGGCAGTCACGCCGGTGCCGAAGAAAGGCAATCTGGACGAGCGGGACAACAACAGGGGCATCACGGTGGGTGGAGCGCTTGCTAAGCTCTATATTCTGGTGCTACTCCGCAGACTAGGCGACCTTGCTGAGAAGGGCGGCCATAGAGCCGCCGGGCAAGCAGGGTTCCGGAAGGGGCGGGGGACCCCTGACAATGCCTTCATCCTACAGCACATGATTGAGAGGCGCAGCCACGAGTGAAAACCGCTGTATAATGCCTTCATCGACTTTAGAAATGCATTCGACTGCGTGCATCGGCAGCTCATGTGGGAGTGCCTGAAGAGCCTGGTGGGGGGGGGCGTTTTTAGCAGCCCTGACATCAATGTACGATGGGGCTGGCATGTGCGTGCGCATAGACGGCACGGTGGGACCAGGCTTCACCACACGCCAGGGGGTCATGCAGGGCGACCCAATGTCGCCGCTTTTGTTTGGGCTGTTTATCGACTCACTAGAAGGGGAGCTTGGCGCACAGATGCCCGAGGTCGGGGTCCCCCTAGGGACAGGAGCAAACAGGCGGCCTACGGTTACTCTTGTATGCAGATGACCTCGTGCTCATGGCAGAGACGCCGGAGGCGCTCCAGCGCTTGCTAGATGCACTTCACGTTTTTTGCAGGACGCACGCTCGCACTGTCAATGTCCGCAAATCTGAGGGGGGGGTGTTTAACAACCAGCACTGCCCGGTCACGAGCGCCACGGGAAGGGTGACCCTGAAGTACGCTTGTATGGACCTGCCCATGAATCACGAGTTTAAATATCTGGGCATGCTTTTGGGGAGCCGTCGGGCAATAGGCGCGGGGCTGGAGCAGAGGCAGGGGGCGGGCCAGCGTGCACGCTTTGCCCTAGCGCGCAGATACGATGCCATGGGCCTCCACAATGTGGGGTCAAGGCGCACCTGTTCAACGCACAGGTGCGACCTGTAATTAATTACGGGTGCGAGATCTGGGGCCCAGGGTTGATGGCGGGGGCGGCATGGGGGTACAGGGGATCTACTCGGGGGCAGCCGACAAGTGGGGGGTGGCTGGAGGGGACGGGGGCCCCTCCAAGGCGGCGCGCCGCAAGTGGCGCGCCATGGAAGCCCTGCACTTGCAATCTGTGCGCGAGGCCCTCCGTATTCGCAGGTGTGGGCAACAGCTATCGCTGCTGGCGACGGAGGTGGGCTGGCGACCGCTGTCGACCGACTGGCTGCGGCAGGCGGCGCGCTTCTGGGCGAAAGCGCTACGGCGGCCGGATGGCGATCTGCTGAGGGCGGCAATGCGGGAGAGCTGGGAGCTAGCGGCGGGTGGCGTGCGAGAGAGCTGGGTGGCACAGCTGAGCGATTGCCTCAGCACAGTACGGCACACGCTGGTGTGCGGCCAGGAGGCAGGGGGCATCGCCCGCCTGCTAGAGACAGCAGCGGCGGGTTGGCTGGTATCAGAGACCAGCACACCAAAGCTGCCAGAGGACGCCAACCAGCTCAGCGTCGTCCACTCAGTGCCTGACTCATGGTCACACCGCTGCAAGATGCTTACTTACTTGCGGTGGATGGCGGACGACTGTGGCGGCGCACCAATGCTCTGGACGGGGCTGAACAGCGCCGCCCGGATCACGACACTCGCACGCTTTAGAATGGGGCTGCATGAACTGCAGATAGAGAAGGGGCGCCACACGGCGCAGGCAGAGCCACGCAGCCAGAGGCTCTGTCGCCTTTGTGGCATGCGAGAGGATGAGGCACACGTGATTTTTGAGTGTCCAGCGTATACTGAGACACGCGTGCAGTTCCACACCCTTTTCCTGAGCGTCCCTGGGGACGATAAAGGCTTGGATGCGAAGGTGCGGGCGTTTGTGAACCCCAGCCCGGGGCTACTTTACCCTTGTTTTTGGCGTGACATGGCCAACTTTCTGGTCTCGTGCCTTGATATACGTAACACAAGCCTGGAGATGGTAGAGGATCGGGAGGAATAATTGACCTGAAGCGAACGATGTTTTGAATTAGGAGTCAATGAGGCAGCCACGATAGTGGCAGGGACCCAAGCGTGGGTTCCTGAGGAGCTGCGGTGGACTGTGCTGTTTGCAGTGCACCGTAGCTGGCGCACCTGAGAAATGCCCACGCTGGGTCTCACACGTGAAAGGTGCCTCAAAGATGACGACCTCAAAACGGAGTATGCAGAAGGAACATATTTATCCGCTATAACCGGGGTGCAAGCTTGCTCTCTAACCTATTACCAAATCTCACACTGTTGGTCACTACTGACCGCCTTTTCCAGCCCCTTTCTAGGTAGTTAGGCTTAGGGATGTGCCCCTCACCGAGTCCTTCTGTGCCTCCCCCCTTCAGCAGGGGGGGGGCCTGCGACACGTCCAATGTCGTGCTCGGTGCAACAACAAGGGGTCAGCTTCTGCTCAGAGCCGGGTTAAGGGTAACAGGTTAAGAATCCTGTGAATGCTGGTTGAAATCCCAGTTAGAAAACCCCTTAGCACGTTAGAGGTTGCGGCCCGGCTGGATATTCTTTTCGGCCACGTCTTGGTCTTTCTCCCCACGGGGGGATGTCTCTCTTGGCGATTGGCGACGAACCTGCCTTGCGTTTCCGTTTCCCAACATGCGCTCACCGACTTCAACAAGCGTTTGCTGCCGCTGCGGTAGGGGACCTAGGGGTGCGCCCACGCTCTTTACAGAGTTGGGGTTCCCTACCACCAACAGCCAGCCATCTCAGTAAGGTGCTCGGGCCATACGCGCCGAGCACGGTCTTATACGCCTTAAGAGGTGTCCCTGACTGTTACATCCATCATCATCATCATCATAGTACCGCTAGGCCTTTGCGGGGGTCCGCTAGAGGCCTTTTTATCCCCGATCGGTTTTTATGCAATAAAATACCGCATAGGGACTATCTTGGTGCCACAGTGGTGTATAGGGAGGAGCTAGCTAGAAGCAGGAGTGGTCGTCCCCTTTCTCATTTCGCCATCATCTTCGTCGTCGCGAGTGCACACATGCTGCAACAAATCGTCGCTACGCAGCGCCCTTTGCTGCACGTGCAGCGGGGCAGTGTGCGCGAAGTGGCCGTCCAGCGGTTGCGGTCCCTCACTTCGCCATCGTCGCCCCGATCTCCGGCGCTTAGCCATAGCCACGAGTCTTCGCTAGCATTAGCCCTCGGCGCACAAGCTGCCGTGCAGTGTGCGCGACATGCGACGTGTTGTAGGACAGCCATGCATGCATAGCCGTTCAGCAGTTGCGGTCCCTCAGTTCGCCATCGTCGCCCCGATCTCCGACGCTCAGCCATAGCAACGAGTCTTCGCTTCCTAGGCTCCTCGGCGCAGAAGCTGCCGTGCAGAGTGCGCGACATGTGACGTGTTGTCGGACAGCCATGCATGGCTATCGTAGTAGGCTCCTCTTGCATGCAGCCGCCTCCCTCTACCACTAACGACGTATAATCACTATTTTGCGGGTTGCGAGTTCGATTCCCGCCCCGCTTTGCTCATTTTTGCGACTAAGCGTGCAAGCATGCAAGAACCACGCTGCCTGCGCGCAGCAGCTAACAGCTACCGGGCATCAGGCAGACAGTAAGCAGGCAGGCGCTGCAGCTAGGCAGCCTGCGCGTGCATGCAGCAGGCAGCGTGCTGCGAGTAGGCAGCGTGTGTGTGTGTGTGTGCTCGTGTGCGGCTAGCATGCTGCAGCTATGCAGCGTGTTGCAGCTAGGAAGCTTGATTGCTTAAGCTGTTAACAATCAGCGTGTGCTGCAGTTGGGGGGCTGCAGCTAGGCGGTGTGTGTGCGTTTGTGCGTGCGCCATACAGCTAACTGGCAGCTACCAGACCAGGCAGCAGGCAGAAGCCAAACAAACCAATCGGGACGCCCCACGCCCCCATGCCCCGACGCTGCAACACCACCCCCGACGCGAGCGCCACCCTCGCGCGCCACCCTCCCCACGTCGCAGCACAACAGCAGAACGACACGCCCACGTCCCCCCGCTCCTCCCACGCTCCAGTCACCCCCGCAAATTCCATGAAAAAACCCGCCTCGCAAAACTAAGTTATGCCTATATAACAGCGGAGCCCTTACATTTAGACTGTTTACGCCTTTGCGGGAGGGATTTCGACTTAATTTCCGATGTTGCGCTGCCTTTGCGGAGGAAGGCTTGTCAACCTAGCTGCATCTGATCTCAAGCAATGACATCGCTACACCCGTTGGGGTGTGGTCATCACAGAGACTGTCACAGATAGAGAGGGAGGGTTACAAGCTGTCCGCCCTGTTGAGCAGTGTCTACACGCGAAACGGTCTGCAGGGAGCTAGGAAAACACTACTGCTGCAAGCCATAGTGCATTGGAAAGCTCGTGTCAAGGGCTTTCCAACGGTATGTGACACGTTGGTATTTGCCTTTGCGGGGACCCGCAGGGATATCTTTTAATCAATCGCCTTTGCGGGGCGTTTTTCGACTTAGTTTTGTCTTTGCGCTGCCTTTGCGGGGCGTTTTCGGACTCAATTAGGCGCAAAGGCTTTTGGGTTGAGGGTTTAAAAGTGGCACTACGGTATGTGAGCTTTAAACGTTTACACACTGCATCGACTTCCAGCGTCATATCATTTTAACATGGCAAGGCCGGCGCCGGCAGGGGTGCGTGCGAGGAGGACTTGTACTCGTGCATGCGCTTGTTCAGCCATCGCCTCAGGCCCTCTGCAAGGAACTAGGAGTATATGCATAGCTTCTCCTACAACTGTTAAACTGTAGCTTTTGCCCACACGCGTGCCCCCTTGCGCCGCACACATGTTGTGCACCCGTGCGATTGGACTGGCGTAACTCACTGGCGGACGAGGCAGTTCCCTCAATCCCATGCCCCCAGGGTGTGTACTGTAGACTCAACACTGAAAATCACCGGATGAATCGACAGGCAGACAATTACACCGACAGAAACCATCCTGATTCCTAGCTAGCTGGCGCTTGTGTAGAGGCAAAGGGGGGGAGGGACTATTTTGTTTTGGGATCCCTGGTAGGCTGGCGCTTGTGCGGCCTCGCGGGCTCTCCTAGTAGACCCCCCGTTGTCTTCTAGTCTAGGCTGTTACTCACACCCCTGGGACCACCCTGTGCGTGTGCGTTCTGGCGTGTAAAGCCTGAAAACTCACCAGATCAATTGACTGGCGGACGAGCCGGGAGATTGCCATCCTCGGGCCTCCGCTGCTGACCGCCGGGGCGTCAACGTCTTCGCCGCCTCCGGAAGTTGCAGGTGCGCGGTTGAGACTGTGATGGGGTGGGTTGGTGGGTGGGTCGGTTGGTCGGTGGGAGGGAGGGAGGGTGAGGTCACACACACTACTGGCGGGGGAGTGTGTGCGCCATGTGGGGGCCCCTTTTGCAACAAGTGCGCAGCATGCCAACCCGCAACGGCAACAACACCGCCCTCGCGCCACCGCACATGCCCAACACCACTGCCATCTATGCACGTGCACCCCAGATGCCACACACATGCACACACACACACACACACACACACACACACACACACAAACACGCGCACGCACACACACACACACACACACACACACTCACACTACACCACACCACACCATCACAAGCCGAGCCTGGCAAAGTAACAGTAACACGGGGCTTCCAGCTAAGCAGGCTACTCTTCTACTAGAGACACCCGCCGATACTCCAGCACACTTAAGCACTAGAGTACCGCCGGCTCCCGGCCGATAGACTACCGCTCCCGCCGGCTAGACTACCCCAAACAGCGGTCTCTGAGAGACATGTCTGGCAAGGAGCATATAGGAGAGGACCTTCCTCAAGGTCACAGTAGTGGCCTTGTGGCCAGTCAAGCCGGCAGAGCCGACTGGCGCTGACTGGAATGGTCCCCGCCTGGCAGTGCATGGCTGTCCAGCTCTCGTTTGCATTGCATGCACCCGGCGCCCCATGCCTCATGCATGGCCAGGTCCCACCCTCCAGGGGTACATGGACGACAGAGTTGTCATGGAGGCTGCCTGAAGACCTTCCAATGCCAGTCACCAGCAGACGAGCGACCCCGAGGATGAGCGCGGTGACGAACGCTTCGATTGGTGAAGCGGATTTACTGTGTTGCCTTGGCGGTCGCCACCGCTGAAGCCTGAGCCTGGCACACCCAGTTTTTTTCGCGCAACTTGCCGACGCCGTGCAACCATCCACCACCGCGGCTGTGCTTGCCCTCTCTTCCCCGCTCCCTCTCTCCATCTCCCTATCCCCCTTACTCTCCCCCGCACTCCCTCTCCCTCCCCTTACTCTCTCCCTCTTACACTCTCCCTCTCCCACTTACTCTCCCCTCCTTACTCTCTCCCTCTCTCCCTCCTCCCTCCCTCCCTCCCTCTTCTGGATTGGGCTCTGTTGGCTTTATGTATTGGGGTGTATATGACATTGCCCACTTCTCGGATTGGGCACTGTTGGCCCTATGTATTCGGTGTTCTTGTGACACACGGCACCAGTATATTCTTGTGACACTCCTCCCCCTTCATATGCACTCATCCGTCCTTGAGGGTGGCAAGCCCTCTTGGATCCTATTGGACGAGCCTCGTGGGCTTGCTTCACGAGTCGGATTATGGCACAGAGCCGGCGAGCTTGGAGGAAACGCAATTTGGGTGCATCCACTGCGGATCGAAAACCTGACCGCTTGGGGTCGAAGGTGTCGCCCTTCACCACTGGGGTTGAAGAGCTCAAGCGACCAAAACCACTGCAGCAGATGGGGCCAAAAGGGTCATAGGTGTCAACGTTGGCATCTGTCGGCCTTATGTATCAGAGTGTTTGTGACACCCCCTCTCCCCCTCTCCCCCTCCCCCCCTCCCCCCCTCCCCCTCCCCCTCCCCTCCCCCTCCCTCTCCCTCTCCCTCTCCCTCTCCCCTCTCCTCTCCCTCTCCCTCTCCCTCTCCCCTCTCCCTCTCCCTCTCTCCCTCTCCCTCTCCCCTCCCTCTCCTCTCCTCTCCCTCTCCCTCTCCCTCTCTCCCCTCCCTCCCCTCTCCTCTCCTCCCTCTCCCTGTTGTCCCATCCCCTCACCCCGTCCCCAGTACCCCCCCTTCCTCCACCCCCCACCCCCTCTCCCTTACCTGAGCGGCGGGCTCCATCGCCCCAGATGTATGCTGTTGCGGATGAGTCGGCGCATCGCACCCGCCGGCTGATCCTCTGACACGTGCTTCTGCGGTCGAGTGTCCGTGCATGTGTGTGTGTGTGTGTGTGTATGTGTGTGTGCGTGTGTGTGTGTGTGTGTGTGTGTGAGAGAGTCGCATCGCACCGGCTGGCTGTTCCTCTGACGCGTGTGGTTTCTGCGGTCGGGTGTCCGTGTGTGTGTGTGTGCGTGGGTGGGGGGTGGGGGGGTGGGGGTGCGTGCATGCGTGTGGGGCGGGATCCAGGTGAGAAGACCGCTCGTATGGCGGTTTGGTGAGGGAGGTGTGTGTGTGGGTGGGTGGGATGGAGCGGGGGCTCAGAAACTCTAGAGAAGTGGCGCGGTTCGAGGGGCACAGTCCCTGAAAAAGAACGACAGACTTGAGAGCGCACAGGGAGCTCTCCATACACACACACGCACACACACACACACCTTGACCTCTGGCACACGGAAGTACATGTCGACGGTCATGGTGCCAGCAGGCAGGCCGTTGTGCTCAAGCTGGATGGTCACGCTCACGCTATCGTGCCTGGTGGTGTAGTTTGTGTGTGTGTGCGTTTGTGTGTGTGTGTGTGTGTGTGCGTGTGTGTGTGTGTGTGTGTGTGTGTGTGTGTGTGTGTGTGTGAAGATAGGTGGGGGTGGGGAGTGGCGAAGAGCGTGCGTGCGTGCGTGCGTGCGTGCATGCGTGCGTGCGTGCGTGCGTGCAGGCCGGCAGGCCGGCAGGCCGGCAGGCCGGCAGGCCGGCAGGCCGGCAGGCCGGCAGGCCGGCAGGCCGGCAGGCCGGCAGGCCGGCAGGCCGGCAGGCCGGCAGGCGGGCAGGCCGGCAGGCCGCAGGCCGGCAGGCCGGCAGGCCGGCAGGCCGGCAGGCCGGCAGCCGGCAGGCCGGCAGGCCGGCAGGCCGGCAGGCGGCAGGCCGGCAGGCCGGCAGGCCGCAGGCAGGCAGGCCGGCAGGCCGCAGGCCGGCAGGCCGGCCGGCAGGCCGGCAGGCGGCAGGCCGGCAGGCCGGCAGGCCGGCAGGCCGGCAGGCCGGCAGGCCGGCAGGCCGGGCAGGCCGGCAGGCCGGGCCGGCAGGCCGGCAGGCCGGCAGGCCGGCAGGCCGGCAGGCCGGCAGGCCGGCAGGCCGGCAGGCCGGCAGGCCGGCAGGCCGGCAGGCCGGCAGGCCGGCAGGCAGGGAGGCAGGGAGGCAGCCATCACAAGCGGCGGCATCCGACGCTTGCCACTCTCTTGCACCCACCTCCCAGCCTTCTGCAGCTGCGGCGCAGAATCCCTCAGATTGTATGGAGGACCCCCCCCCACACACACACACGCATGCAGCACCCTGAACCATGCAGCTGTACAGCCCAAAGCCTGTAAACTTCAGCCCCAACCCCCTAAACCCTCCTGCACCCACCTCTTCCCCGCCTTCTGCAGCTGCAGCGCAGCATCCCTCAGTGGCAGCACCCCGCGCGCGAGCGTGTGACACGTGCTCCCGACTGCCAGTGGGACCCTGCTGCCCTGGACGTCAACCACGCGCACCTGGGGGAGGGAGGGAGAGAATACAAGGGGAGGGGGGGGGGGCGATGTGTGTGTGTGTGTGTTTGTGTGTGCGTGTGTGTGTGTTTGTGTGTGTGTGTGTGCGTGTGTGCATGCAAGTGTGTGGCGCATGAGGCCCACTGCCATAGAAAGCCTGCTGCTCGGCACATCAACCATGCTCACATGGGAGTGAGAGAGAGAGAGACGAAAGGGAGGGGGGGGGGCAGGGGGGTGTATGTATGTATGTACGTGTGTGTGTGTGTGTGTTTATGTGTGCGTGTGTGTGTGTGTGTGTTCGTGTGTGCGTGCATGTGTGTGCATGTGTGCAAGTGCATGCGCTCGATGCATGAGCACACGCACATACACACGCACATCAGCATGCCCACACGCACACACCCACCATGAGCCTGTAGTCCATGAGGTCACCCTCGCACGCCGGTCGCATGCGCAGCTCCGTTGTTTCACCCCACACGGGCGCGCGCGTTGGGGTGCTGACACGCGGGAGGTCGTGGCGGCTGTCTTCAAGAGAGGGACCCTGTGGGTGTGTGCGTGCGTGTGCGTGTAAGTTTGTGTGTGTGCGTGTATGTGTATGTGTGTGCGTGTGTGTGTGTGTATGTGTGTGTGTGCGTGCGTGCGTGTCGTCCGTGCATGTGTGTGGGTGTGTTGGTGTGTGTGTGGGTGCACGTGTGAAGTTGACAAAGTGGGAGCGCTGACACTTGACACGCTGTTCATCGTGGCGGTCATCCTTCATTGAGGTGTGGGTCAGCTGTCTCTCTCCCCCATTCCAATCACCCAAAACCCCTCACTCACCAACAGTCGTGCCCCCCCCCACACACACCCGCCTCTCCCGCTCTCTTTGTTTCTCTCAATCCATGGAGCCCCCATCTGCCAGGTGACCCCATGACCCTCATTACCCCTCACGCATGAAACCTCCCACCACCCCACCCCTCGCTCTCTCTCCGTAGACATCCATGGCAGCCATCCACAACACCCCATCTATGCCAGCCAGCCAGCCAGCCATGGCACCCCCGACCACCACCACCCCCATCCAAAGCGTCCCCACTCACCGTGACAATGACGACCCGCTGCGGCTGTCGCTGTGTGTAGCTCTTCCTCTCTCTCCCTTCCCAGCCACCCCCCCCCCTTGGCCAGCTGATGCAGCCTTCACCCCCAACACATTTTGCTAACCATCAGAATGGCGGTCAGCTGCGGCAGCACACCCTCTACATCTCTCTCTCTCACTCTCTTTCACTCTCTCACTCTCTCTCACTCTCTCCCGAACTATCTCACTGACCCTATCTCCCTCTCCCCCTCTCCTTGTCCACCCCACCATCACCATCACCACTCACCATCAGAATGACGCTCGGCTGCGGCAGCACGTCCGTCGCCGTCTGCTTGCGCGTGCGGCGCACAATGAAGAGACCATCGGCAGACATGCTGTGTGTGTGTGTATGTGTGTGCGTGTTCATGTGTGTGTTTGTGTGCGTATGCAGCTCACAATGCAGAGACCATTGGCGGACATGCTGTGCTGGGACAGTAGTTAATTGTTGTGTGGGGTGGTTGGGGTGCTTCTTTGGTTGGTCGGTTGAGTTGGGGTGTGTGGTTGGCCGTGTGCTTGCGCCTGTGGCGCATGATGAACAGGCCATCAGCAGACATGATGTGCACATGTAGGGTAGATCCCACCCTGTCCCACCGTGTGTGATGACGAGTGTAATGTCCTGAGTCAGTGTGTGTATGTGTTTGATATGCGTGGAGTGATAGAAGGGGAGAGAGGAGGCATGGCAGGCAGGCAATTGTGGCGGGGCAAGGAGGAAGGGGGCGGGATGGCTCACACCGATATAGTCGGCATAGGTATAGGAGTGCCCTGCCTAGTCACAGCCTCGATCCTCTTGCCCCCACAACAGTAGCTAGCCACCCGTCTGTAGCGCTCAGCCGCTACACGCCGAGCAAGGTCGAATACGCTGCCTGCCGGTGCGTCACACACGATTGTAACATCCATCATGAAGAATCCTAGCGTGGATGACCCCTGGGGGCCTGTGTTCTGTCAAGGCCCAGTGAGGGCGCGCGTGTATGACACCCATCAGGCAGTTTCATGTGTTGTCCCGGACAAGCACCGACACGGACGCGCCGCATCATAGCTAGCATTTGTGCTCCAAGACAAACATTGGCAGGCAGCCGGCTGGTGGCTACCAGCAACCGTCCCACAAGTAATTGCTAGGGCCAGAACCGGTATTGGGTCTAGGCGGAGGTACTAGGACTCGAAGGTAGTCTTCGCTGGGAAGTCGATGTTACTGTACCTGTTACAGCTCACATACAATGCATTCACCACAAGTCGGCCTGTGTGGATCGGCATATTTAGATCTCGACTTAGAACCCTGCCCCACCCACCGCGTGATGACGAGCTTAATGTCCTTGGTCGGAGGCTCGCCTGGGTCCTGGCGCTGCCAAATGGTGGGCACGCTGCACGGGTGGAGGGTTGTAGGTGTATGGTTCAGAAGGTTTTTTATTTTAAAACTATTTTAAAACTATTAAAGAGTTTGGGGTAAAGGGCAGGCAAAGGGTAAAGGGTTCAGGGTTTAGTTGGCGTATAGTGCACGGCTTGCCCGGCGCTGTCATGGCTTGGCGAGTAGCCGCGGCGCTGCCGCGACCCGTGCTGGGAGACGGCCCTTATCCTCCTCCCATGCAGGACGCCATGCGGCACCGATCTCGACGAGTTGATCGACGAGCGGAGGAGCTGGCGCCCGTCAATGCATGCTGGACATCGGTCAAGATGGCTGCTCGTGGGGGCGAGCTACCATCAGGGCTTCAGCGGTGGTGACCGCCGAGGCAACAACAGAGTTTATCCGCTTCACCATCGCAGCGTTTGTCACCGCGCTCACCCTCGGGGGCACTCGTCTGCCGGTGACTGGCGTCGGCATTGGTCTTCAGGCAGCCTGCCATGACGACTCTGTTTGCCCAGGCCCCCTGGAGGGTGGGACCTGGCCATGCATGACGCATGGGGCGCAGGCAGAGCCCCATGCATGGAGTTGGACAACCATGCACCATGCCAGGCGGGGACTTTTCTGCTTCAGCGCCGCCAGTTGGCACAGCCGGCGTGGTTGGCCTCAAAGGCCAGGAGGAGGACGGTCCTTTCCTATACGCTCCTTGCCAGACATGTCCCCCAGGGACTTGTTTGGGTCTAAACTAGCCGGCGGGAGCGGTAGTCTAGACGGCAGGTAACCGGCTGGTGGCTATCGTCCTTCACAGGGCGGTGGCACTAGGACTAGTGTTGTCTTAGCTGGAATGCCATGTAACTGTATAGTGCACGGGTCCTGGCGCTGCCAAATGGTGGGCGCGCCGCACTGGTGTAGGGTGTGGGGTTGCTTACGCAATAGATATGGGTGAAGGGGTGAAGTGTTAGGGATACACAGGGCTTAGTTTAACGTGCCTGAGTCCTGGTGCTGCCATTTTAGGGGGCACGCTGCGAGGTGTCGGGGTGTGGGGGTCACGAGGCTGGGTGTAGGTTTTGTACTTGCGGGTTGACAGTTTAGGGTTCAGGGTTGAGGGTTTATGCCTCACGGTGAAGGGTGGAGAACTTGGTTTAGAGTGCCAGGTCCTGGCACTGCCAGCTGGTGGGCACGCAGCGAGTGTGTAGGTTTTTCTTTACAGGCTAGATCAAGGTTCGGGGTTGAAGTTTCAGGGTTTAGTTTGGAGTGCCTGGGTCTTGGCGCATCCACATGGTGGGCATACTGCACGGGAGCGCTAGCATGGAGGAGGGGCGAGGATGGGGTGCAGAAATTGCCAACATGTGCGTCCAACGGGAACAAACGACCACAGACACACACAAAAACACAAACAAAAACGAAAAAACACAAACAAGCACACACACACACACACACAAACAAACACAAAAACACACACATCCGCACATACCTGTACACTGCTGCCACCGGCTTGTGGTCAGACGTGCTCACACTGGGTGCGCAAAAGTAGTCAAGGGGCTCAGCGAGTTTCTGTGTGTGTGTATGTGTAGAGGGGGGAGGTGTGCGTGTGTGCGTGCGTGCGTGCGTGCGTGCGTGTGTGCGTGCGTGCGTGCGTGCGTGCGTGCGTGCGTGCGTGCGTGCGTGCGTGCGTGCGTGCGTGCGTGCGTGTATGAGTGTGTGTGTGTGTGGTTGGACGGGCGGGGAAAAGACCCCGCCCTGTCCCAATCTGCCCCCCCCCTCCCCCGCCCCCCCTCACGTGTGGTATATTTCCCCTGTAGAGCACACGGTCAGTCCACGCGGGCGAGCGCTGCGGAACGTACGCAAACCCGCCCTCGCGCTTGACCCTGGGGTGTGCAACAGAGAGCAAGAAGCAAGCAGCATCAGAAGCAACAGAAGTACAGTGGCAGTTGCAGCAGTAGCAGCAGCAGCAGGATCAGCGGTGGCAGCAGCAGCAGCAGCAGCAGCAGCATGTTGATGTAGGCGCCAGACAGACTGTTAACTCGACCACACACGCATCGCTTGTTTCATGACCCACTTGAATGTCGGCGGGAAGTTGATTTCCGCCTCTGTGAAGCACAGGAACGCGCTCTTGTCAGAGATCTGCTTGCGCAGCTGGTCATCCTGTGTGTGTGTGTGTGTGTGTGTGTGTGTGCGTGTATGTGTGTGTGTGCATGTGTGTGTGTGTGTGTGTGTGTGTGTGTGTGTGTGTGTGCATGTGCATGTGTGTGAGTGTGTGTGTGTGTGTGTGTGTGTGTTGTGTTTTTCAATGTGGGTGCATGCAAGCGTGTGAACGTGCATTGGTACGTGCCTGTGTTTGTGCACGTGAGCATGCGGGCATGCGTGCATGCAGCAATGCCCTGCCTAGGTCCAGCACCAAAGCACTAGCCAGCCACCTGTTCGTAGTGCATGACCGCTATACGCCAGGAAACGTCAGAAATGCTGCAGGCCTATGATGTCACCACATTTGGCCACGTAGTCCCACCCGCGCATGTGACATCCATCATCCCACACACAAACCTCTGTGCCCATGCTGTGTCAGATCCACCAGGGCGTCGACCTGCAGCCCCACCCCACCAGCACCCCGCCTCGTGCACTGCGTGCGTGGAGCGCCCCCCCCCCCTCCCCTCGTGTGGCTTCACAACACACCTCCTGCCTCGCGCACTGCTTGTGCGGAGCGCCCCCACCTCCCCCCCGCAGCTTCACCTCCCCAGGCTGCGGGGAAGGGTTGGGCGTCATCCCACGCCCACCACCCACGCCCACGCCCACATACACACGGCTGGCGTCACACTACAAGCCCCCCACCTCTAGCAGCTCTGCGTAGCGCCCCTGCTGCGTCAGGTCAACGAGCGCGTCAAAGTCAACGCGGTCGGGCGTCTCAGTGGGGTGGGTCGCCTGGGGGGGGGGGGGGGGGCTCGCACAGGTACACACAGTGATGCATCGGCCGTGCGCGGAAGCACACTCGACAAACACACGCATGATGCATACACACGCACACACGCGCGCAAACACACGCACATGCAAACACGGACGCGCATGCACCCCACCCGCCCCACCCCACCCACCCCCCGCACACACACAATCAAAGGCGTCAAGCCGGACTGTAACCATCCACACACCTGCTTCCCAAAGTCCAGTCTGTAGTTGAGGTCCCCCACCCAGAAGCAGTGGTGGTAGCCAGTCAGGCAGTCCATCTGGTACGGGTCGATGCGCACGCCCTTGACA
>VFSX01000197.1:30000-45000 GCA_016618255.1 Chlamydomonas sp. UWO 241
GCATAATCACCTGTTAAGTGTGTGTCGGGGGGAGGAGTGTGGATGTGTGTGTTTGCTTGTGGATATGTGTGTGAGAGTGGGGGGGGGGGGGGGTATGGCAGTGAGCGATGGCACTGTGCACGCACACACAGTGTGTCACCAAAGGCGTCCAACAGACTGTACAATTGACTGCACGCATGTGTGCGTGAGTGTGTGTGTGTGCCCTTGTATTACCCAGGTACTCCCAGAAGCAGTATCTGGAGCAGGAGCAGCAGCAGCAGCAGCAGCAGCAGCAGAATCACCACCACCACCACCACCACCACTTCCACCACCACCACCACCACCGCAAATACCACCCCCTCATGGCACCCCCTCACATTTTCGCACTTCATCGCCACAAACGGGTCGCAGCTTTCTCCGTCGGTCAGCTGCGCGCTGATGAGGCGCACGCCCAGCCGAACCTGGGTGTGAACCAGTGAGTGTGGATGGATGTGTGGCGGGTGCGGGGGTGCAGGGGGGGGGTGCGTGTGTGAATCGTGGGGTGCTCGGCATCTGAGTGAGGCCAGGAGGGCCTGTCGCATAGTGGCCACCACCGGCCGCATGCCAGCCAGCACTCCTAGCACGCGCACACACACACACACACACACACACACACACACAGAGAGACTGACAGACACAAACAAACAAATACACGCGTGCATCGCCCCCCTCCCCCCCTCTCCCTCCCCCCTCCTCACCCACCCACCATCTCCGCCTTGGACGACTTGGTGCCTGGCGCATTCACCGAGGGCGTGCGCGTGCGTGTGCGTGCGTGGGCTCGGACGTAGGGCACGTGTGGAGGCTGCGTGACGTCTGGCTGTCCAGACGGCCATGCCCTTGCCATGCCTGGCACACCCGCAACAGACGTGGTCACCGATGCAGCTCGTGACACTGAGGCGACAGACGTGCCCTCGTCAACGTCGTCCAGTCGACGCCCAGCTGATGGACTCCAGGACCCAGGAGCAGCAGCGCTGAGAGGTGCCCAGCCACGTGCAGTCGCCGCGCCGCTCGCAGGGGTAGCCGCAGCAGCGGCAGCAGCAGCCGCGGCAGACCCATGGTAGAAGCCCGGCGACCCCGCAGACTCCCGATTCCACTGCTGGAAGGAGCTCAGCATGGCCTCGCTCGCGCCATCAGATTCAGCGGCATGCTGGCCGGAGCTAAGCCCACGCTCAGTGGATTCATGGACGCTGACGTCAGAGTGCTGGCGACCCACCATGGCACGCACTCTCTGCCCCATACCAGGGGCACCGCTCGGCAGGCACAGCTCTGTCGCGATGGTGTCAGTATCGAGCTGGCTGGCTGACCACAGCCGGGGAGCATGGAGCGGCTGGAGGTGGCTGGCGGCGACAGCAGCGGCGACGTCACCGCCACCTGTCAGCACTGCGCGGCACAGGGGCGTGGGCGTTGGGGCGAACGGCGCTCAGGGTGGTGCGTCGGCACACACACACGCAACCGGCAGTTGCAAGCTGGACGTGGTGACGGCTCTGCCTGCCGTGTGGCGATAGCACACAGAGTGTACCACCAGCACTGCACCTGTGCCATCCGCCGCTTGCGCCTTGAGGAGGAGACGGTTCACCAGGCCGATGGCGTCTTGCACCTGCACACGCACACGCAAGCTATGGCATCAGGGCACACGGGCATGTCCCGACGCTGTACCACCTCAAGGATATGAGGCACGTGCATGCGCGTGCGCGCTGCATGCGTGTGTTGGTCCTCCCTACACGCGTGCATGCATGCTCATGCTGGTCTTGCTGCATCACATGCAAGCGATGGCACGCTCCTTCGCCACGCTACAAGCGCACCCGGCCACGCACGTTACTTGCACGCGCATGCATGCAAGTCGTTCGCCAACGGCTATCGAAGCTACATGGCGCTCCCCATCGACTGTTGCGCGTCATCGTCACAGTACCCACCACCAACGCCTTGGACTCGTTTACTAATAACGTGTGCACCCCCCGGATGCATGCCCAACCGACCTCTCGAAGCTGAGCCGCGAGCCGCTCATCGTCCGCGAGCGTATCCTCTCCAAGCCTCAGTACCGAGGCCGGCATCCTCCCGCGCGTGCCGACCTGTGGCACGTTGCGGTAGAGATTCGCTCACTCCCTACCCACGAGAGGACTGCTAGTCCGCTTTATGACGGACGAACAACCAACAACAGTTCACACCCTGGCAGACTACGCACGTACGGCACGGCACGGCACGGCACAACACTCGTAGCGGGGGAGGAGTGTGTGTGTACGCGTATGGGGGGCTTCCGCTGATGACCATTCGCATTCCCCTCTTGACAGCTACAGCCACGTGCCTCCTCTGACCGCCACCTACCTACAGCGCCTCCCCTCCCCCTTCCCCTTGTCCTGGTCGCCCTCCCAGATCCTCCCACGCCGCCGTAGCCGCGCCACCCTCCCCCGCACGCGCTCCGCCCCCGGGCGCCAGACCGTCATCGCCCGCTGCTGCCGCCCGCTCGTTTGCCGCTGCTCCCCAGCGACCCCTGCTGCTGCCCCTCCTTCCGCCCCCTCCGCGCCTGCGCCCGGCACCTCCGCTGCCTCGGCTACCCCTCCTGCCTTCGCCCCTCCTGCCGCCATCTCGGCCACCACCGCAGGCAGCACTAGGTCGGGGGCCATGAGCCGGTGGATGACCTCGCCAGGTAGGCTGGCGCGCTGCGTGGCCTTGCGGGCTCTCCTAGTAGAGCCCCCCTAGATGTGTAGTCTATGCCTTAATTCACGCCCCGGGGTCCTACGGGCACGTACGAGAAAATCCTGTAAAACCGCCAGCGGTGAGCACCCAGACGCTGATGTCAGCCTGGGGTTGAGCATGAGGGGGTGGTGGTGGTGGTGGTGGTGTGTGTGTGTGTGTGTGTGTGGTGTGTGTGTGTCAGGGGTGTACCTGGGGGCATGCCGCTCATCGGTTTTCCAGGAGAGGGCCTCCCTGACTCATCAGCTTGCCAGGAGAGGGCCTCATGGACTCATCGGCTTGCCCATTTTTCCTCGGGGCTGCGCCCCCGGACTTCCGCTGTCCGCAGGACTCTGTTGCTGTGATACGGTCTGTGACGCAAGCTTGGTTGGGGGGCAGCAGCAAACACAAATCTAGAAGACAAACAGCTCACAACAGCTCATGTGCGCGGCGCGGGCATGCATGCTTGCAGCGCATGGCAGGACAGCGCATGTGACACCACAACACTTATTTGAAAGTACCATGATGCTTTGATGCATGCAGAAAACCACAGCATGCGCGCAGGGTCCTGGCCATCAGAGGAAAGCGCCATTCCAAAGTTCCGACCCACATCTAACCTCCACCAGCATCCGGGGCGGAGCCTCGGAAGCCAGAATCACTTTGCGATTGCAAACAGCAGGAACGCTCCAGAAATGAGGGATTGCATGCTTTTGCGTCGGAGTCGGAATGTGGGGGGCCTAAGCCGAACGCCCCGATCGGCTTGGCGTGGTCATCGGCGACGCCGATGAGAGGCCCTCCGGGCCCTCACACTTGTCGGATTTCCCGATCACGCCCCCAAGAGACCATCGGTTTTGCGCCCTTCGGGCGCCCTCATCATTCATCGGAATCCGATCGGCGGGTACACCCCTGGTGTGTGTGTGTGTGTGTGTGTGTGTGTGTGTGTGTGTGTAACGCATTTCTCTCCCCCATACGACCCCCCTAGTATATGTCATGGGTAGATCAGAAGAGAGGGTACGTGGCTGTAGAGCTGACAACAGCCGACACTGTGCTCGACCGCTGCCAATTCCGTCCCAGCAATGTGGCATCACAGACATGTTACAGATGGCATAGGAGAAGCTGCAAAGGGACATTGTGCCCTGCACGACGCCTCTATCATAGCGTTGATCCGACAAGATGGCACAGCAGTGGCGCCGCCCTCTGTACCACAGTGCCGCCACCACCTTTGCCCCAGCACCCCCATCTTGGTGGGCTCGCACCGCCACCAGCTCTCACCCTGCAGGGCCCCTGGGAGCGTCCGCCCGTCCGTTTCTATGCCGCAGGCGCGGTCTTGTCCGCTGGCACTGCCTGCGGCTGTCCCTGTGCCACCCAGCCCACCGTCTTCACCATGCACGCGGCCGCCCGGCGCACTCGCCACTCATCCAGCCCCGGCCGCAGCTTAGTGCCCCCGCCAGTTTTCAATTCAGCTGCCCCACCATGTGATCGAAGCCCACCCACCCGCCGCGGCCCACCCACCGCAAAACGCCCACTCCGCAGCTCAGACAGTGCTATGGGATTAAAATAAACTACGCATCACCAATTGCGTGGTTGTGTTCATTGGTGTTGGTGGCTGAGTTTCCTGCATTTGCACTGAATACCTGTGATGCTGCCTGTGATGCTGCATCGCACGAAAGTCAACGAAGCGTGCATGCCCCACCGCCTGTCTTACAAACCAGCTGTTGCGCTATGGGGAATCTTTAGGGACTGAGGAAGTACTGCAGAGCTGTGGGGGTGGGGTGGCTCTCCACAGTAGGAGAGTGGGGGTGAGGAGGAAGCACAGACATGTGAACAACAAACAGTGTACTCCTGGACCGGCACCTGTTCACACAGCCTGCTCCTCCTGCTGCTGCTGCTGCTGTTCTGCTACGTCGCCCCAAGCACATGCATACACAAACGCGCTTGCTAGCTAGCAGGCACGCACTGCCCCCTGCAGGGGGGGGGGCTAGTCGTCGATGACAATCACGTCGGGCACGGCCTGCCTGTTGGGCTGCTGCCTTGCAGCATCCGGGTTGACCGCCTGCTGCTGCTGCTGCTGCGCGTGCCCCCCGCTGCCCGCCGCTGTTGCTGGCGCCGCTGCTGCCGGCGCTGCGCCACGCACCATCGTTGGGTGTGAGGGTCGAGTCGCAGCCGCGGCCAGCGGCGCACCCACCATCGCAGCGGGCGGCGCGCGGTGCGCGCCCACCCCACCCCCCAGGTTGAGCGCACCACCAGCGAGACCACCGCCTGCATGGCCGCGCCCACCACCCTGCCCGCCCCTCCCCACTGCCGCCCGTGACCCCCTCATGAGCACGTGCTCCCTCAGTGACGTCCCCAGTGCTGGCATCGTCGCCGCCAGGTTTGCGCACGACGTGTCGAGCACGGTCACGTTGGAGCGGAAGATGGCGGCGGGGGAGGAGCCGGGAGGGTGGCCGCCGCCGCGCCGAGCCTGCTGCGTCGCATTTGAGGCGACGTCCTTGACGGTGTTGACGTTTGCTGCGACCTGGGGTGTGTGTGGTGTGTGTGTGTGTGTGTGGTGTGTGTGTGTCAGGGGTGTACCTGGGGGCATGCCGCTCATCGATTTTCCAGGAGAGGGCCTCCCTGACTCATCAGCTTGCCAGGAGAGGGCCTCATGGACTCATCGGCTTGCCCATTTTTCCTCGGGGCTGCGCCCCCGGACTCCCGCTGTCCGCAGTACTTGGTTGCTGTGATACGGTTTCTCACGCAAGCCTGGTTGAAGGACAGCAGCAAACACACATCCAGAAGACAAACAGCTCGCAACAGCTCATGAGCGCGGCGCGGACATGCATGCGTGCAGGTACACCCCTGGTGTGTGTGTGTGTGTGTGTGTGTGTGTGTGTGTGGTCATGCGGACGGGGGGAGGGACAAGAACATGGCAGAGTACTGAGTGGCTGCGGGATTTGGCAGCGACCTGTGTGTGGGGTCGTTGGGGAATGTAATCGGAGGGGAAGCAGGGAGGGAGGATGGAGACAGGGGAGAGTAGCTGCCGAGCTGTGTGTGCTCCGCCACCAGGCAATGCACACGCACGTGCACATGCACACACACACACGCACACACACACGCACACACACACACACACCTACACACACACACAAACACACACACACACGCCATCTCTTAGGATGAGCAAGCAGACAATAAAATGACCGTCAAAAAATGACAACGCACGCACCCACAGCCACACCCACACATACCTGCTTGTACATGCGTACGATGTCCATCTTGAGTGCAAAGTACTCGGCCGCCATGTTGGGCGGGATGTGTGGAGGTAGGGGGGACAGCGACGATGAGGACGGGTGCTGGAACTGGTACTGGTGCTGGTGTGACGAGGATGGGGCGGAAGGAACCTGCGGAAGACAGGACACACGCGTGTGATGTGTGTGTGTGTGTGTGTTGGAGAGTGCGAGTGTGTTGGAGAGTGTGTGTGAGTGTGTTGGAGAGTGCGAGTGTGTTGGGGAGTGCGAGTGCAGAGATGCAATCGCGGTTCAGAGGGCAGATACGGTAGGTGCTGGTGAGTGCAGAGTGGTGAGTGCAGAGAGATCAGCGCAGTGGGAGTAGGAGCGGGGAGGGGGGGCATGGGGACGCGGAGATTGGAGCGCGGGGAGGGTGGAGGTAGGGGGTGAACCTTACAAGCAGCAGCAGCAGCAGCAGCAGCAGCAGCAGCAGCAGCAGGAGCAGCAGCAGCAGCAGTAGCGGCAGCAGCAGCAGCAGGAGCAGCAGCAGCAGGAGCAGCAGCAGCAGCAGCAGCAGGAGCAGCAGCAGCAGGAGCAGCAGCAGTGACAAGCGGCATACATGACGAAATGACAATGCAGCACGCACCAATGCCGCACGCGGCATGCCGCAGCATACATCACGCACGCGTAGGCGCACGCACCAGCTGGCTGGGCGCGGCGACGAGCGTCTCCGACTCGTCGTTGAGGGCGATGGACAGGGCCTGCACACGTCCGAGTGGGAGGGTGTGTGTGGGGGGGGGTTCGCCACAATGGTCGTGTGGAGGAGGGGCGCGGGGAGAGGCGGTAAGCGATGACACACCATCACTTCCACACCATCACTTCCACACCATCAGGTCCACACCATCAGTTCCACACGATGCCGGCCCGGGGTGCTCACAAGGTCTGGTCTTGAGGGGGGGCCATGAGTCGCGCGCTCACCAACGCTCACACCCGCCCACAAACCTGCAGCCTGCGCTCCAGCCACGCCGCCCTGTCCGCACACACGCACGCACGCAACACGCACACACACCCTCACACCCACAAACCTGCAGCCTGAAATTCATCCAAGCCGCGCCTGCCGACGAGTCCGCGCAGAAACGACGCTCTATACACACGCACACAACACGCACCCACCCACCCGACGCCCATGCGCCCACACACCTGCAGCCTGCGCTCCATCCACGCTGCTTCTGCCGACCCGCTGTCTGAGCTACCCTCAAACCCCAGCACAAGCACCTGCACCCATACCCCCCCACCTACCCACTCACCAACGCAACGCCCACACCAGCCCACAAACCTGCGCTCCAGCCACGCCGCCTCTGCCGCCCTGGCAAAACACAAGCGCGCACGCAAGACACCCACAGATACCCACACGCCCCATACAGACATGCACCTGCAGCCTGCGCTCCATTCACGCGGCCTTTGCCGACCCGTCGTCAGTGCTGCCCTCCTCCCCCAGCGCGCAGGCACCCCCCCACACACACACACGCATACACACCTGCAGCCTGCACTCCAGCCACACGGCCTCTGCCGCCCTGTCCGCACACATGCACGCACACAACACACCCACAGATACCCACACGCCCCAAACACACACACGCACCTGCAGCCTGCGCTCCATCCACGCTGCTTCTGTCGACCCGTCGTCAGTGCTGCCCTCCTCCCCCAGCGCGCAGGCACCCCCCCACACACAGACGCATACACACCTGCAGCCTGCACTCAAGCCACACGGCCTCTGCCGCCCTGTCCGCACACATGCCCGCACACAACATACCCACAGATACCCACATGGCCCATACACACACACGCACCTGCAGCCTGCGCTCCATCCACGCGGCCTCTGCTGACCCGTCTTTGCTGCTGCCCTCTACCCCCAGCTCCGACTGTAGTGCAGCGGCCAGGCCAAGCGACCCGTCGGACAGCATCACGTCCCAGCAGCCGTAGCCGTGCTGCACGACCCCGTGCAGGAGCGCGGCTGCAGTGTGTGTGTGTGTGTGTGTGAGTGCGTCTGTGAGAGGGGGTAGGTGTGGGTGCAACTCGTCGGACGGCATCACGTCCCAGCAGCCTTACCGTGGAGGACGATCGGGCAGAAACACAGCTGCAGGGGACGAGGAGATGGGGTGGTGGGCGTGGAGAGTTCCGGGTGAAATGGGGAGGTAGGGATGGCACAGGTGTGTGTGCGTGTGTGTGTTTTGGAGGGCACTTGCGCACCCCCCTGCCACTCTCAACATCGGCCCTGCTGCACCCATCTGGGTGCCAACCATTGAACTCCTACAACCTCCCCTGCTACTCTCCTTTTACCGCCGGCCCTGCTGCGCCTCGCGCGCATGCCCCCCTAGATCGACCACCTCCTATGAACCGCTGTCCCTCCTTTGCCCCCCTCCCCCCCCCTCTGCCTTTCCCTGCCTGCTCCACTCACCGCTGTCCCTGCTGCGCCACGCGCGCATGCCCCCCAGATCAACCCCCGCCTATGTCCCGCCGTCCCTCTTCCGCTCCCCCCCCCCTCCCTCCCCTCCTGCCCCTTCCCCTGCCTGCTCCACTCACCGTCGTCCCTGCTGCGCCACGCGCGCGTGCCCCCCAGCTCCGCCACCTGTGCGCGTAGCTCAAACGAGCGCGCCGTCATCGCCTCTAATAGCTTGTTGCGAGCCAGGTGGAGGAAGCCGACGCGGCCGAGCACGTCGTCACTGGGACAGGCAATGGCAAGCGGAAGAGGCGCACACAAGAGGTCAGATCATCAGCATTGGGGCACAGGAACAAAGGAGCAGGCACAGGCACAGGAGGACGGATCAATGGCACACATGAGCAGGCACACATGAGCAGGCACAAAAGAGCAGGCACAGGCAAAGGAGGTCGGATCAAAGGGGCATGATGGTAGTCATCGTGTGAGGAGGAAGCCGACGCATCATCACTCTGATGGCACAGACCCAGACTGACAATCACGCGCACGTTGCGCACAAGGCAATGAGGCACGCGGCATGAGTCATCAAAGTGCGCATGCGAGGTGGAGGCTGCCGGCGCATTCATTGGCACAGACACACTTACGCACACACGCGCGCATGCACACGCGAGCGCACTCACCGCGGCACTGCCCCATACACCGCGCTGAGCGGCAGCCCACACTCAAACACGCCACGCTCGTCAGTCGCCTCCGACACGCAGTTGATCAGCAGGTTGCAGAACGCCTGGATGCGCTCGACAGGTATCTCTGGCTGCACATATTCGAGCGCCTACGGTGCGTGCAAACAAACATGCACACGTGTGCATGTGTGTGTGTGTGTGTGTGTGTGTTGGACATTGGCACACAGGCAGACCGTTGATCAACAGGATGCAGAGCGCTTGGATGTGCACGTACAGAGTTGCTTGCCGTGCTCACATCCACCCACACATCCACACTCCACACCCAAACGTCCACACACCCACACATACGCACAACCACCCACCCGCACCTCCCGACACCCCACACCTCCACACGCCCACACCTCCACACCCACCTTCACAAACGGCGCATACATGAGCGACTTGCCGCGCGGCCCAGACGCCGTGTTGATTCCGAATCGCATGAGCGTGGCGAGGAATGTCGCGCGCTGGTCCTCGTCAAAACCAAAGACCAGGAGCTGGCCTGCGTGATGGGAGAGCAGGGGAAGGGTGCGGTCGTGCGCCACGCCACGTATGCACACATAATTCCATGAGCACACAAAAGAGAGAAAGAGAGAGAAAGAGAGAGAGAGAGAGAGAGGGAACGGCAGACCTAGATAGGCCGTTTCTGGTTATCATCAAAGGGAATCTGTTGAAGGCGTGTGACCCGACACGCGCACGTGGACGGACGGACCCGCGCAGGGAGCAAGCATCCCATGCCCACTCCCACCGTCCCGCCCAGTCGCCTGCAGCGGCGGCAGCGGCTCTCGCGCGCGCTCCCCTGCCTTGGCGCGCGCGCGTGCGCCGTTGCCGCTGCCGCTCGCGCCCCCCCCAGCCTGCAGCAGATCCTTGGCGGCGCCCTTGCTGCCCTTGCCCGTGCGCCGCTTGAACTCGTCCTGATGGGGGAAGTGGTTGGGCGGGGTGGGCGTGTGTGTGGGTGTGTGGGTCGGCGGGTGGTAGGGCACGTAATTGACGGCCGAGCTGGAAGAAGCTGCGCCGCTTGAACTCGACCTGAAGGGGGAAGCAGTGGGACGGGGCGTGTGTGTGTGTGTGTGTGTGTGTGTGTGTGTGTGTGTGTGTGTGTGTGTGTGCGTGCTGTGTGGTGGCAGAACATATAGGAAGGGGGGCAGGGGTGGGGGGTCACGGTAGTGATTTAGGCCTGCTGAGCCTCCTTGGCAATTGCCGCCCTTGGAGGGCATCGCCAGTGCTTCTTCAATTTATTGCGAACGAATTAGTCCCTTGAGCCTCGACAGAGGAACATGCGGCAAGTCGTTCTGCGGGCGCTTATTTGTCACGGCCCGTCAACCGCCGTTGGCGGGATACCGCTTATTTGAAGCAGCGCTGCGCATCGCGTCACGCACCACGTCCGGGTCGCTCCCCATGCTCCCGTCGCTGCTGCTGCCGTTTCGCCCCTCATCCCCACTGCCCTGCAAGTCTAGGGGCCTTCCCTAGGATACCGTGCAAAGCCGCGCACACAAGCCTACGCCATCAGCGAGCGAGGCCTGTGCTGAGAGGAGGGGGCAGAGGGGAGGCGTCACGTCACACACCATGTCGGGGTCGCTCCCCATGCTCCCGTCGCTGCTGCTGCCGTTTCGCTCCTCGTCGCCACTGCCCTCGAAGTCGTCGTCCGACTCGTTCTTGCCGGGGCGGCGGGGCTTCTTGCCGCTGCCGTCGACACCACCCGCGTCCTCGACTTCAAAGTACTGGACCTGTGGGGGGGGGGGGGGAGTAGTGAGAGAGGGGGAGGTGAGAGGGAGGGAGGCATGGGCGGTGGCGCTTCTTGCCGCTGTTGTTGATGCCAGCCGCGTCCTTGAGTTCAAATGGACCTGTGGGAGGTGGTGGAGATGAAGAGAGGGAGCAGGGGTGAGAGGGTGGGGAGGAGGGGAGGGAGGGAGGGTGTTGGCCTCTGCGGGGGGCTGGACACATCCATCTTACCTGCATGCGATCGAGCTTGCCTCTCCCCAGCATCATCAGCATGCAGATGCACGGGGAGGGGGAGAGGGGGGGGAGGGGGGGGCACAGCCACTCTGCCACCTCACCTGCGTGCGATTCCCGATTATCATGTGCTGGTGGTGGGGGTCTGTGGTGGTGGTGGGGGTGGGGGGGAGAAAGGGCATGGCCGCATCTATCGTGCCTGCGTGCGCTTGCGCTTGCCTCTCCCCAGCATCATCAGCATGCATGCGCACGGGGGGGAGGGGGAGGGGGGGAGGGGGGGCACACCCACTCCGCCACCTCTCTTGTGTGCGATTCTTGATAATGTGCTGGTGGTGTGGGTCTTTGGTGTGCGATGTGTGTGGGGAGGGGGGGAGAAAGGGGCTGGCCGCACCAATCTTACCTGTGTGCTCTTACGCTTGCCGCTCGCAAGCATCATCAGCATGCATGTGCACAGGGGGGAGGGAGGAGGGGGGGGGGGGGGGGGAGGGATCTGACCGCATCCACCGTACCTGTGTGCGCTTGCGCTTGCCTCTCCCCAGCATCATCAGCTCTGACGCGCGCATGTGCGCGTGGCGGTCGGCGAGCAGGTTGTCCCAGAACGCGGCAGACGGCAGCTCGGCGGTGCCTGGGGGTGGGTTGAAAAGAGGGAGGAGGGGGGGGGGGAGTGGGGCAGGCTTTACCAGCACGCGGCAGAGGGTGTGACGGTGGGAGGTGCGGGTGGGCAGTGAACATGAGGGGGCGGTACACACGAGGAAGGGGCGATGGACAGAAGGAGGGGGCGGGGGACGCCTCCTCCCAGAACACGGCGGAGGGAAGCTCGTCAGTGCGTAATGGTGGGTGCGGAAGAGTGTGTGTGTTTATGTGTGTGTGTGTGTGTGTGTGTGTGTTTGTGTGTGTGTGTGTGTGTGTGCATGCCGGCATGTGTGCGTGTCTTCGCGTGTGTGTGCGTGTCTTCGCGCGTGTGTGTGTGTGTGTGTGTGTGCGTGTGTGAGTGTGAGTGTGTGTGTGTGTGTGTGTGTGTGTGTGTGTGTGTGTGTGCATGCCGGCATGTAGCTAGGGACTGTCCCCCGTCACCCTCACCCCCCTTCCCCGCACCTTGGTCAGGGCACACCTCCTGCAGCAGCTGGTCAACGTCAGGCTCTGCCGCCTTGTCAGCGGTGCCGTCGTCGTCAGCCTCCTCTCGCATCTGGAAGTTGGCGACCTAAGTGTGTGTGTGTGTGTGTGTGTCGGTGTGCGTGCTATCCCGCGCCCCACTGCGGCGCCCCACTGCCCCACTGCCCCACTGCCCCACTGCCGCGCCCCACTGCGGCGCCACGCCACCATGCACCACAGAGAACCTCCCATCGCCATGGCCCCCCTTCAGCACCCTTCGCCCCCCTTGACACGCTCCAAACTACACAGTCCAACTCTCCCCCACCCTCACCCACCCACAGTCGACAACCCGCCCACGCTCCACCCCCACATGGAGCTCGCCGTCCCATGTGCGCGCCATGCAGGCCCATGCACCCCCGCCCCATGCGCCTCCCGCCCATGCGCCCTCACGCGCGCCGACCCCATGCTGGCCCTCCCTCCCCCCCCCCTCCCCCCAGCCTTTCCTCCCTTGCCCCTGCCTCCACCCCCTGCCTACCTACATCATCGCCCCATGGACTTCACAGGCCCATGGAGATGATCCGCCTCACCACCCCCCACGCCCCAGCCTCTCCTCCCTCGCCCCTGCCTCCGCCCCCTGCCTACCTACATCATCGCCCCTTGGAGTTCAGAGGCCAATGGAGATGATCCGCCGCCCCATCCCTGCGCCCCTGCCTACGTTCATCATCGCCCCATCGAGTTCGTGGGCTCATGGAGATGATCCGCCGCTGCCCCCTATCCCAGGCCCGCCTACATTCGTCTGTCGCCCCATCGAGGAGCTGATCCGACGTCCTCTAGGCCTGCCTACACCCGAATATCGCCCCATGGAATTAATCGGCCCATGGGGAGATGATACGCCGCGATTGAAGTTGAAGTTGGTTTGGCCAGAGTGGCAACCCCACCCGCCATGTGATGTACCCCTCTTAGCGCTGATTGGTCACCCGCTGTAGACCGACACACATGTGCCATTTGACCTCTGAGACATTGCTTGTACTTTAGTACGGGTAGTGCTGTTGCAGTCATGTAACACTTTGGAATGGAATGGAATGGAATGTGCGTGCTATGCGTGCGGGACCTCGAACGCCCACGCGTCGAGCTCAGCCTCACCTCGAATGCACAGGGACCCCCTCTACCTGGCGCCGGAGCGAGCCTCCGGTTCAACACAGATCGCCGCCGCCGCCGCCACCTCATGGAGCGCCTACCACCAGCGCCTCCGCCCTCGACACCACCACAACTACAGAGTCCACCCTCCCCCGCGGTTGACGCTCTGACGTCGACTTCCCGCTCACGCGCCCTACTGGAGCCCACCACCACACCCATGCATGGCCCGCACCCCATGCATGCATGCGCTCCAGGTGCCATGCAGTCACCGCCCCATGGTCACTGCCCCCACTCCTGCAACCCCCCCTCCCATGCACAGAGAGACTGCGACATCCACCGCCTACCACCTACTATCAGTCGACCTCCGCCGATCTGTTCCTCCCCATGAAGCCAAGAATCGCCGCCGCACTACCTGTCCCCGTGTCCCCTGAAGATGACGATGATGCTGATGATGATGCTACCAAAATCCCCGAGCCCAAGGATATCCTCTCGTACTAGCGCATATGGCTGGTCACCCGCTAGCGAACGAACCTAAGATCCAAGGGTGTTTTTGACTTCTGAAACGATTGCCGGGGTATGTGCTTTAGCACAGGCAAGAGCCGTAAACCAGGATGCCTAGCGGTGGGATCTGTAACGATTATCTCTCTCTCTCTCTCTCTCTCTCTGTGCGTGCTGTGGTGATGCTGCTGTGTGTGCATGAGGTGGTGCTGTGTGCGTCTGTGTGTGTGTGTGTGTGTGTGCGTGCGTGCATGCATGTGTGTGTGTGTGTGTGCCGTCGTCTTCATCCCCCCCTCACATCAGGAAGCTGTCGACCTAGGAGGCTGACTGGCTGGGGAATGGGGCATGAGTGGTGGTGGTTGTGGTAGGCTAGGAAGGTGGTCTCATTGGAAATGGTGGGAGTTGAGTTGGCAGCGGGTCGTATACGTAGTGGTGGTGGTGGTAGATGGAGTTGCGGCAGGAGATTGGGATGTGCAGCTGGTGGAGTGGTGGATGATGGTGGTGGTAGATGGAGTTGCGGCAGAGTCAGACGTGGAGCTGATGATGACGATGATGAGGGTGGTGGTGGTGGAAGGCAGAGTGGGCGTGCTGGTGCTAGGGGGATTTTGTGGTGGTGGCGGTGGCAGGTGGGTGTCGTGGGCGTGGTTGGAGACGGGGATGTGTTGGTTAAACTGTTGGCAACACATTGCGGACAGCTTGACAGCTCGCAGTCTTCCCCCATAGCCAACAGCCGACGACTTACACTGACCCCCCCCCCACACACACACGCACACCCTCATGCAGCCCTCTCACATGCACACACCCGCACACGCACACCCGCACGCCTTCCCACCTTGAATGCCTTCATCATGTCGTCACCGTCGTCGTCCTCCTCCTCCTGTGCAGGTGTGGGCGTGGGTGCGGACGAGCAAGTATCAGGAACAGGGGGGGGGGGCACTCTGGCACGCACATTGCAGGCGAAAAATACACTGCCCACCTCCATTCCCACATGCACAGTCAGCTCAGTGCGTCGCCCCCCCACCCTATCCCACCCACCTCCACCCCCACGCGCGCAATCAGCTCGGTGCGATCCAGCAGCGCGTCCACCGCGGTGTCGTCCCATACGATGCGCTGGCTGCCGCCCGGCTTTGGCGCAGCAGCAGCAGCAGCAGCGGGCGCGGAAGAGGGACCGGCGGCAGCGTCAGAGCTACCAGCGGGCTCCACGCCTGTGGCGCGCGCCGCGCCGCCTGTCGTGTGTGCGCATGTGTGGGTAAGAGGCGGCAGCTGGAAC
>VFSX01000197.1:50000-285000 GCA_016618255.1 Chlamydomonas sp. UWO 241
CACACACACGCACGCACACACACACACCACAAACTGAGCTAGCTAGCACCCATACGCACTGCCAGCCACCCAGCTCCACGCGTACAAACTGCCCTAAGCTGCCTTGGTAGCAGGCCCTTGAGCACACGCCCTTCTCTCAAGGCACCCACACCCACAAACCCGGCCCCCCAAAGTAACCAAGCCAGCTTGAGCCCCCACGCGTCCGCCCGCTAGGCACAAGCCCCACAAACCCCATCTACAAACTAACAGAGGAAGCTACTGTACCAAGGCACACCTGCATTCCGCTCAGCTCCACGTGCACAATCTGCTCCAGCTTCGGAGGCAGCCCCTCGAGCACACGCGAGCACACGAGACACACACACACACACGCACACACACACACACACACACACGCACACACACGCACCACGAACTCAATTACAAGCGCCCACGCACCTGCATTCCGCTCAGCTCCACGCGCACAATCTGCTCCAGCTTGGGTGGCAGCCCCTTGAGCACGTCCTTCTTCAGGCGACGGAGGATGTGGGGGGACAGCTGCTGGTGCAGAGTGGCAACCTGTGCGTGTGTGTGTGTGCGTGTGCGTGTGTGTGTGTGTGTGTGTGTGTGTGTGAGCGTGTGCGGGACAGAGAGCACGTCCTTCTTGAGTTGACACAGGTGGGAAGACACCTGCTGGTGGAGGGTGGCAACCTGTGGGGGGGCAGTGCACGCATTTTTTTGTTTGTTGAACCACGCACCCATGGGTGACCCATGGGCGCGTCTTTGCATGCATACAATGGGTGCTTCCTTGTTGAGGCGACGGAGGAGGTGCACAGACAGTTACTGCTACATCCTGGGGGGGGGGCTCTGTCGTTGGGTGTGTGGAGAGAGACGAGTTGGCAGACGGGGCACGTGTTCACCTGGAAGCACCCTGCACACTCACACACACACACACACACACATACACACACACGCACAGGCACGCAGACCTGCTCTCCGTGCCCAATCTTGCTCTCACCCTGCTTCAACTGTGTGCCAGACCCACACCCGTGCTCCAAAGCCCAACGCCAAATCCCTCCCGATTTCAACAGTGCCGCATGCCCCCACACACATACGCCCCAACCAAACCCACACCCACACCCACACCCACACCCACACTCCACCAACGCCATAAACGTCGTCCGACGGACTGAAAGAATCGGCCCCCATCCCCACCTGCTCCTCGTGCCCAATCTCGCTCTCCTCAAAGTCCTCCTGCTTGAATTTCTCAGGCTCCAGGAAGTGCAGCAGCATGTAGAGCTCAGTCAGGTTGTTCTGGAGGGGGGTGCCGGTGAGGAGGACCTAGGCATGGAAGCAAGGGGGGGCGGCCACATGGGTCAGTCAACAGCACACCATGCAGCTCGGTTGAGGGGTTCGGGGAGGAAGTGCAGCAGCGTGCAGAGCTCAGTGAGGTTGTTTTCAGGGGGGTGCGCCGGTGAGGAGGACCCATGGAGGGAGAGTGGGCAAGACAGGCAAGCGCAGCAGTGCACATGAATCACACAGTGGGCATAAAGCACAGAGGAAGTGCAGCAGCAAGTCGAGCTCAGTGGGGGGTTGCTGAAGGGTGGTGAGGAGCAGTTACAGTTACATCGGCTTTCCAGCAAAGACTACCTCTAGTCCTAGTACCACCGCCTAGACCCAAGTCCAGTTCTGGCCCTAACAATTACTTGTGAGGGGCGGTAGCCACCAGCCGGCTGCCTGCCAACGTGTAGTCCCAGAGCAAAAAGGAGAGCTATTGTGCGACGCCTCCAAAATAGGTCCTAACTGCTTCTAGGGGATAGGGGGTCAAGTGGCGCTTGCCAATCTACTTGACCGCCGTGGTGGAGGGGCCGGCGCCTGAGGGGCAGCCGGACCGTACACCACGGCTCTCCACCCGACCCTATCCTGAGCACGCTCAAACGCCGGTCCGAAAAAGTCTTCCAATCAGAACGAGTGCCACTAGTTTCGCCTAGCTGCTGAATCAGTAGCTTAAGAAAATATGAGGAGCACCATCGACGTAAGGGGGGGGTGGCGTCATGGTCAGTGCACAGCTTGCGGTCGAGGCAGCAGTGCAGCATGTCGTTAGCAACGGAAGCCCTGGTCACACCCCACACCTTGACGGGCGCTGTCAGCTCCAAAGACATGTGGGCTGTCAGGTGGGTGGGGTGGGGGGCAACGCTGGTTCTCGATCATTGGAGCGAAGCGACGGGCTACATTCTGGACGGAGCAAACCTGCAGTTTCACTCCCACCATCCAAACCATGGGACGATAGGGGTGTCCAAAGACGGTAGGCAGCTAAATCGACCACTTCGCACCATCCATCCACACCTAAAAGTGCGCAGTCAGCTCCTGCAGCTGCAACAAACACCCGGCTGTTATTGTTTGTCACACCCCCACACACCCCGCACCGCTCACACCCCACACCTCGCCCACAACATCCACACACACCCCACCTTGAAGAGCACTGTCAGATCTTGCAGCTCCACAAACAGCCGGCTCTTGTTGTTCTTCACACCACCCACGTCCCACATCCCCAAACCCCACACCCCACAGGTGTTGAATCCACACCTTGAAGTGCGCAGTCAGCTCCTGCAGCTCAACAAACAGCCGGCTCTTGTTGTTTTTCAGACGGTGGCCCTCGTCAACGACCATGACCTCGTACTCGAGCTGGGGGGGGGGGGCAGGGGGGAGAGGGGAGAGGGTGTTGGCTGGTAGAGCTAGTACAGGCAGTGCCGGTGCACGCAGCTCGCGCTCAGGTAAGGCTTGGTTGGTTCATTGTGTGTGTGTGTCAGCCGCAGCAAAGACGCACAGCAGAAAAGGCAGTGGCCCGAGGTCGTCAACGACCACGACCCTGTACTCAAGCTGTGTGTGTGTGTGTGTGTGTGTGTGGTGTGTGTGTGTGCATCAACCACAGCACACACGCACAGCAAAACAACCGGTGGCCCTCACCCACGACCATGACCTGTTACTCGAGCTGTGTTTGTGTGTGTGTGTGTGTGTATGTGTGTGTATGTGTGTGTGTGTGTGTGTGTTGCGTGTTTGTGTGTGTGTGTGTGTAACAAAGAGAGTATATGTGTGGGTGGAAGCCACGGCAGAGATGCACGACGCAACAGCCCCACCCAGCGTGCACGCACCTTGCTCGGCAGCCCCTGTTCCGGCAGCACCAGCACCAAAACCAGAACCAGAACCCAGCCCAAACACGCACACGCCATCCAAAAACGTCAGACGGAATGTAAAAACGACAAACATGCACGCTCGCACACACACACACACACACACACACACACACACACACACACACACACGCGTGAACCTTGCTCAACGGCCCCGCCTCCGCCAGCACCAACACCCTGCCCAAACACGCACACACACACACACACACACGCACACACAAACGCACACACGCCCGTGTGCACACACACCTTGCTCAGCGGCCCCGCCTCTGCCAGCACCATCAACCAGCCCAAACACGCACACGCCATCAAATAAATCCGACGGAATGCAACAACAACAACAACAACACACACACACACACACACACACACACACGCATGCACGCACGCAGACACACACACACACACACGCACACACACACAAACGCACACACGCCCGTGTGCACACACACCTTGCTCAGCGGCCCCGCCTCTGCCAGCACCATCAACCAGCCCAAACACGCACACGCCATCAAACAAATCCGACGGAATGCAACAACAACAACAACAACACACACACACACACACACACACACATGCACGCACGCACGCAGACACACACACACGCACACGCACGTGCGTACCTTGCTCAGCGGCCCCACCTCCGCCAGCACCATCAACCATCCCAAACACGCACACGCAATCAAAACATATCGACGGAATGTAATAAACATACACGCACACACACACACACACACACCTTGCTCAGCGGCCCTGCCTCCGCCAGCACCATCTCGTAGCTCGTGAGGAGAACGTGGAACTTGACCCTGTGGGCGCGAGTGTGCATGCGTGTGGGAGGGTGCCAAGCGTGTGTGTGGGGGGGGGTGAAATAGTTTATGCTGTGTGTGCATGCACAATTGGCATACGCCTGCCTTGCGGCCTCGCGTTCTCGTGTGTGTGTCGGTGTGTGTGTGTATGCATGTGTGTGCGCGTGTGTGTGTGTGTGTTTATGTGTGTGTGTGTTCCCCACCTGTCCTGAAGGCTCGCATTCTTGCGCGCACCGGGCGGAGGGGGCTCGTAGAGCTCGTGGTCAATGATGACCTTGCGCGCCTGTTAGGTCAACAGCATCATCAACAGCAGCGGCAGCGGCAGCATGTGGGTGGTGGTGGTGGTGATGGCACGGAAAAGGGGTGGCGCAATGCAGTCCATTTTGACATGACGGACGTACCCGCTTACTTGACTTGTGTGTGCACACCGAAACCGTGATGCATGCAGATAGCATGCGCACCACTCCACTGAGGACACACAGTGATGGTGCGTGTGACGACACGAGTCGGCTGATATTTGTCCCACCCCCCACCCCACCCCACCCCCCACACAGACCATCCCCAACCCAGGCACTGCTCAGGCATGCGCTCCTGGTTCCCGATCACGCACGCGTGTACGCACAGGCGCACACACGCACGCACGCACGCACGCACGTACACACATACGCATACTTGTACACATAGATGCACGCACACACACACGTACACCCATGCGCATGCACGCACCTTCTGGTTCCCGATCATGACGACCACGTTGAGGAAGGGCGCCCACTGGTCGAACTCGCGCTCCCAGTTGCGGATGGTCGACAGGGGGACGACCACCTGAGTGCATCAGAGTGTGTGGGTGAGAGTGGGGGAGAGGGAGAGAAAGAGAGGGGGGGGAGAAGCGGAGAAGGGGAGGTAGAGAGAAGGGTGTGTCTGTGTGAAGAGAGATACAGAGAGAGAGATAGTGCGCTTGCAAGCGCTCCCAGTTGCGGAAGGTCGAGAGGGGGACGACCCCCTGAGTGTGGCGGGCACGTGGGTGAGAGAGAGGGGGAGAGAGAGGGAGACAGAGGGTGACCCAACTGCATGCATTAGGTGGGTGGGTGGGAGAGGGAGAGGGGGAGAGGAAGAGAGAGGGGGAGGTAGAGAGAAGAAGGTGTGTGTGTGGAGAGAGAGATACAGAGAGGGAGATAGTGTGCTCGGGAGCGCTCCCAGTTGTGGATGGTGGAGAGGGGGACCACCACCCGTGTGCATCAGAGTGTGTGGATAAGAGAGAGAGGGAGAGAACAAGAGAGGCAGACGGAGGGAGACAGGGAGAGAAGGAGCAGAGGGAGGGAGGGAGGGAGGGAGAGGGAGGGAGAGAGAGAGAGAGAGAGAGAGAGAGAGAGAGAGAGAGAGAGAGAGAGCGAGAGAGAGAGAGAGAGAGAGAGGGAGGGAGGGAGAGAGAGAGAGAGTGAGAGTGAGAGAGAGAGAGAGAGTGAGAGAGTGAGAGAGAGAGAGAGAGGAGAGAGAGAGAGTGAGAGAGAGAGAGAGAGAGAGAGTGAGAGAGAGAGAGAGAGTGAGAGAGAGAGTGGGCGAGGAAGAGAGAGAAGGAGGGAGGGAGGGAAGAGGGAGAGGGTGCTGGTACGCGCTCCCATTTGTGGTGGTTGAGAGGGGATGGCGGCGCCTGTGTGCTTCCACCAGAGCTCAATCTGGACGGAGTGCACTTGTCGCAGCGCATGGCGCCGCGCTCGGCCTTGCGCTTCGACGGTGCCTTGCTCCCGCTTCAACCCGACCGGCGGCAAGGGCAAGAGCACCCTCCTGATCGCGCTCCAGGACACGGCCGGGCGCACCAATTGGCCTAGCAGCGTGGCGCATCTCTCAACAACACACCATGCGCCACCCACACCCACCATGTGTGGGCGCACGCAGCCTGCGGTGCGGAAGAGCGCGGCCAGCAGTGCGATCGACTGCACAGTTTTGCCGAGACCCTGCAATGGTGGAGGCAGACACACGCGCACACATCAGTGGTTGCGTTCGTAAGTTCCTCTTTGGGTTGGTAAGTTGCGGCTGGTCAGGGCTGGCTGGTCGTCGGGCAAGCAAGGAAGCCCGACTGAAGAGTCTTGCCGAGGTCCTGCACTCAATTGCACACGCAACAGCACACATACAGATCATTTGGTTTATTAGTTTCAGCATCAGTCGGTTGGCGTGCTGGAGAGTCAGGGCTGGTTGTTTGTCGGGTCGACAGGGCGATAGACTGAACAGTCTTGCCGAGGCTCTGCGCTGGATCGCACGCGCAACCGCTCACAGAAAGTCGGTTTGGCTTGTTAGATTCAGCGCCGCTCGGTTGGTATGCTGGCTGATGGGCTGGTTGGTTTTCGGGCCGGCAGCGCGTCGCACCCGCAGAAGTCAGTTGCGTGCGCGCAGGCGACATCCGCCGACCCACCCTTCCACCCGCAATCGCATCGTGTATAAACTGCGTCGTCCACACCCACCATCTCGTCCGCGAGGATGACGTTGTGCTTCTTGCTTAACCCCAACCGCCCCACAACCTCGACACCATTACAAAAACCTGAAGCAAATCCCCGACTCGCTGCACCCTCCACACCCACCATCTTGTCTGTCAGGTTGACGTTGTCCATCTTCCTCACCCCTAACCGCGCTCACCGCTCAACCCATACGTGCTGAATCATGCAACCCACCCACCATCTCGTCCGTCAGGATCATCCTTATTTTGTCCTTCTGCTGCCCTGGAGCTCGATTAACGGAGGCGCGTTCTCGTCGCCGAGCCCTGGACCCAGCAATGCGGCGCTGCTGGTGACGAGGATCTCCGTGCCGCTGACGAGCGGGGTAAAATACGACTGGCCCGGCTCCTGCTAGACTGCCCCTCGGTGGAACACTTCAGGAGCGGCTTGCCCGGCGCTGCCATGGCTTGGCGAGTAGCCGCGGCGCTGCCGCGGCCCGTGCTGGGAGACGGCCCTTATCCTCCCCCCATGCAGGACGCCATGCGGCACCGATCTCGACGAGTTGATCGACGAGCGGAGGAGCTGGCGCCCGTCAATGCATGCTGGACATTGGTCAAGATGGCTGCCCGTGGAGGCGGGCTACCATCACGGCTTCAGCGGTGGCGACCGCCGAGGCAACACAGAGCAAATCCGCTTCACCAATCGCAGCGTTCGTCACCGCGCTCATCCTCGGGGTCGCTCGTCTGCCGGTGACTGGCGTTGGAAGGTCTTCAGGCAGCCTCCATGACAACTCTGTCGTCCATGCACCCCTGGAGGGTGGGACCTGGCCATGCATGAGGCATGGGGAGCCGGCTGAGCCCCATGCAAACGAGAGCTGGACAGCCATGCACTGCCAGGCGGGGACCGTTCCAGTCAGCGCCAGTCGGCTCTGCCGGCTTGACTGGCCACAAGGCCACTACTGTGACCCTGAGGAAGGTCCTCTCCTATATGCTCCTTGCCAGACATGTCTCTCAGACACCGCTGTTTGGGGTAGTCTAGCCGGCGGGAGCGGTAGTCTATCGGCCGGGAGCCGGCGGTACTCTAGTACTTAAGTGTGCTGGAGTATCGGCGGGTGTCTCTAGTAGAAGAGTAGCCTGCTTAGCTGGAAACCCCGTGTTACTGTTACTGTCTGCTGCCCCCCCCCCCCACACACACACACACCACCACCACACCACCACCACCACCACCACACCACGCACACACACACACACTCCTACTTGCACCACCCTCAATAACCATCATCTCGGCCGCCACCCCACCCCACCCCTCACGTTCCACCCGTCCAACCCACCATCTCGTCCGCCAGGATGACGTTGTCCTTCTGCTGCCACTTGTGGTACATCCAGTTGAGGCCCTCGAGCTGGTACGGGTGCAGCGAGCCGCCCTCCTTGAGGAACGAAGGGGTCTCGTCAAACAGGCGAGGGTTGCTGGCTGCGCATGAGGGAGGGAGAGAGCGTGAGAGAGAGAGTGAGAGGGAAAATGGGAAAGAAAGAGAGAGCAGAGTGAGATAAACAGAGAGAGAGATGTGTGAGAAGGAGAGTGAAGGGGGGGGTTGCTGCCTGCGCAGACGTATGAGAGAGTGAGCAGGCGCAAGGCAGGGTGTGAAGGTTCGGGGTAGGGGTTTAGGTCACCCTATGCCCTGGACCCTTGGTCAACCCTGGCCCACAGCCAAGGCACTCAGCTGGCGCATCACCCTCGCTGCCAGCTGTGCCCCACCCTTCCCCACCCACCCACCCACCCACTCACACACACACAGAGCAGGTGCAGTGCTCCCTGCCTCGACCGCGGCCATGCACACCCACCTGACGTGTGCGCAGCGTCGTCGCCCTCGCTGCCGCCCTTGCCCTTGCCCTTGCCGCCCTTTCCGGCCTTTCCGCCGGCAGCAGCAGCAGAGCGCTCTGCCGCCTCCTCCTGGGTAATTGTGTGTGGTGGTGGGGGGGGGGGGGGAGCACAGCGCAGCAAGGTTTAGGGCTCAGTCCCAGGTTTGTTAGGGGAGGGGGGGGGGGCTGCACCGCACAGCGCAGCGCAGCGCAGCGCAGCGCAGCGCAGCGCAGCGCAGCGCAGCGCAGGGCAGGGCCTCCTGCCTTGACAGTGAATCGTACTGCACACGCCAGACTGACGGCCGAGATGCCCCCCTCCCCCACCCTCCACCCCAACCCCCACCCCCTGACACGGATCCCAGCTGCATGGCGGCACCTTGATCGGCCGCCACCCAACTACGAAACCATTGCAGCCAGCTTGGGCTTCTGCCTAGGCCCTTCAACCGGTAAACCTAAAACAAACCATACAAAAACAGTTGCGTCTCACCTTGATCGGCCGCCACCCTCGGAAGCGCGCAATCTCTGCCGCAAACGCTGGCAAGTCTGCTTCGTGCTCCCACGTGCACACGTCGTACCCCAGGTCGCGCCACTTGACGAGGAGCTGCAGCATCAAAATCAGTTGCAGCATTGGTGCCCGTGTGTGTGTGAGTGCGAGTGAGTGAACAGGCGTGTCAGAGAGCGAGCGTGCGAGCGTGTGTGCGAGAGTGCGTGCGTGCGAGTGCGCGTGTGTGCGTGTGTGCGTGAGCGACTGTGTGTGCGCAATGTGTGCGCGTGCATGCGCGTGCGAGCAAGAGTGCCGACACACACACACAGACACACACACACACACACACAAACACACACACACCTCTGAGCTCAGCCCTCCGCGCTCCTCCTCGCACGGGCGCTCCGCGACGATGCGGTCGACGAGCAGCCATGCCGAGTTGACGCCATGCTTGACCTGTGGTGGAGGCGTGGGGCTCAGTGTGTGTCCTGTTGCACAGTGCAAATATTCACGTACAAAGATAAATACAAGCATTAGAGAGGTGGGCGTCTGATGATGGATGGTCGAACCAGCAGCCATGCAGAATTGACGGCGTGCTTGACTTAGGTTGGGGGCGAGTGTGGGTCATGTTGTATGGTGCACTTATTGAAGTACACGGATAATACAAATATGTGGGAGCCGGGCGTCTGATGCTGGGTGGTCGACCAGCAGCCACGCAAAGTTGACGCCATGCTTGATCTGGGTTGGCGAATTGTTGGGATTCAGTAAGTCGGGCGTCAGATGAGTGATGTGTCGTGTGTCGTGTGCCCTGTGTCGTGTCGTGTGTCGTGTGTCGTGTGTCGTGTGTCGTGTGTCGTGTGTCGTGTGCCCTGTGTCCTGTGTCCTGTGCCCTGTGCCCTGTGTCCTGTCTCATGTGTCGTGTGTCCTGGTGGGTCGCCTGATGCCAGCGAAGCTTCCCAACCACGAGTCAATCTCGCCTTGCCCGTCCCCTCCTGCTCATTGTCCTGTGGCTGCGATGCGTCGCCTCGCCAGGGGCTCTAGCTAAGGGTTCTAGGACTCAAGGTGAACTTTGTGATTGGTTTTTGTAAGCTCGCCTCGCATGTGACCACCTTTTCGGTGTCCTGCGTTTCAGGGTTCAAGGTCGTATTGGGGTTGTGACTTGAAACAAGCCAGCCTGTGGCTTTTAAATCTCACCTCGCGTGTCCCCTCCTGCTCGTTGTCCTGTGGCGTACAGTCAAACCAAGGTTCTTTAGGCTTTCCAGGGTTCAAGGGTGCGGGCTCAGGGTTTAGGGCAGGCCTAGGGTTTACAGTAACAGTAACAGTAACATTGGCTTTCCAGCGAAAACTGCCTTCTAGGCCTAGTACCACCGCCTAGACCCAAGTCCAGTTATGGCCCTAACAATTACTTGTGAGGGGCGGTAGCCACCAGCCGGCTGCTAGGGTTTACACAGTTTCATGTTTTCAAGCCCACCTCGCCGGTCTCCTCCTGCTCGTTGTCCTGTGGCTGCGCAGCGTCGCCCCGCTGCCGCCAGAATGTGGCGAGGCGCGCCTTGATGCCCTGACACTGCGTCTTGAACACCTGGGGTGTTTGAGGGGGGGGGGCATCAGTGACCCCTGGGAAGGATGTTACGCGTTTTGAAGTTTTTCCCGGCGCGAGCAACTTTGACCGCTCAGAACAGGCGCAATGTGTAGAGGGCGCTCACGGAGTGCGTGCCATTGTGCTGCTCTCAGGGAGAGCTTCCCAATGCATCGCTCCATGCCCTCTCCCACCCAGTGTGGGCTGGCTTTCTGAAGAATGGGAAATCCGGCCCCGAGCGGTACACGGCTTGTGGGGGGATCACTGGGGTACATAGGTGCACATCGCTGGGTGGGTGCGCGGGGGTTGGGGGGGCACGGGGGGGGGGGGGGGGCTGCCGCCAGAACGTGCTGGGGCGCAACTAGAACCGCAACGTCGTGCAGTGCATGAACAAAACACCACCAGCTGCTACTCCCTCCCACTGCCTGCCCGCTCCCCTCCCCTCCCCTCGCTTCCCTCCCGCCCGCCCGTCCGCCTCCTTCCCTCCCCTTTCCTCCCCTCCCTGAACCTCCCATCGCAGCCGGAAGCTTCTCCTCGGCCAACCACGCACAGTGCATGAACCGACCGTCACAAAACGACCACACAAAAGAACCACATGCTGGCACTTTACCACCACTGTTTCCTTACCGTCATCATACCTTCATCATACAACAGGTCGTCCTCCGTAGTGTACACAAGCTTCACAAGCCCGTGTGCGTCATTGCCTCCCACCCTCATCCACTATGACTGTGCCCCCCCCCACTACCACACACACACACACACACACACACACACACACACACACCACCACCACCACCCCACACCCACACACCCACCTTCATCGCAGCCTGCAGCTTCTCCTCGGCGACCCACGAGCAGTGCATGAACGAGCGCTCGAGCCACTTGACGTAGTACTCCTTGCCGCCTGCACCGTCAGCAGCAGCAGGAGCAGCACTGCTGGCGGCCGCGCCCTCCTCTGCACCGCTGGAGGGAGCGGAGGGGGCGGCGTCGCCCTCTGTCGCAGCTGCTGGTGCGGGTGCTGCAGCCACGATGTCGCGCACATCGAGGAAGCGCTCCACCTGTTGTGGGGGTGTGTGGCATGGTGTGTGAATCTGCAGGGGGAGGAAGCGACGTCGCCATCGGCCGCAGCCGCGGGTGCGATGATGATGCCACGGTCGAGGAAGCGCTCGACCTGGTTTCGATGTGTGGGTTATGGGGTGTGGGAGGAGTGTCACGCTGTGCCTTTGCGGGGTGCATGCTAACAGCCCAAAGTCAATGGATGTTTGTGCATGTGCGGATTCGAACAAAGCTTTCCTTAGGCAATGATGTTGCGTGTTGGGTCGTGTTCTGAATACGTACGCCTTACTTGTGCCTTTCCGGGGCATCCCCAAAGAAGCACACGCCTGTGCAGCCGCAAAGGCTCAGTGTGACCACGGTACTGTGGGCAATGGAGATATGGTGAGCGAGCAGTAGTCGGCCACCTCGCCCGCTGCCTCTTCGTGCCCCCCGGAATCGCCACTCCAAACTACCACACGTAAACTACGGCCACACTAGCAACAGTCGCCAAATACACACCACCAGCCCCCAGCAATCAGCCACCAGCCACCAGCTACCAGCCACCAACCACCAGCCTCAAGCGCCTATCTAGCCCCACCTCCAGCAGCCCAAGCAGCGACGTGCAGTCTGGGCAGTACCAGTCGCCCCTCGGCATGCGTGCGAGCGACGGCACGAGGCAGTACGTGTGGTACATGTGCGGGCACGCCTCGCAGGACAGCAGCTTGTTGTCGTCGTCCGCACTGTGTCGAGGGGGGGGGGGTCGGTACACGCGTGGACAAGACTTGCAGCACAGCACAGCAGCACAGCACAGCAGCACAGCACAGTAGCTTGTTGGCATCATGACTGCTCGAGGGGGGGGGGGGCAAATCAGGTGGCATGCGTGCTTGCCCCCCTCGCTCCCAGACACACACACACACACACACACACACACACACACACACGTGCATGCATGCACACACACGTACGCACACGCACACACACACACACACACACTCACACGCGCATGCCTCCCATCCCATCCCAGCGCACCCACCAACTGCCCTGCCCCCCGCTACTCACTTTTTGCACGCGTGGCATGCCGCGTCTTTGCCTTCGACACCCACCCTGCTGATCCTGCCCCCTCCCTTCTTCTTCCCATCCTTTTCGTCCTTGAAGTTCCCCTTCTCCCACTCGTACTTCTCCTCTGCGTACGTGACCTGCTTCTTGGTCGTGGTGCGGGCAGCCCTGTGGGGTGGAGAGGCCGAGGTTATAAAAGAGTCGCATGAGTGACAGAAGTGAGGGTTGGATGGTCCATCATGCGCGCACGCATGGCGGGGGGGGGGGGCGGGGGGCGTGAGCACACGTTTTTGATCCCGCCATCAACAGATGCAGACTGATCAGGACAGCTGGCATGCACATGGATGGCAGTTGTGGCAAGGAGCAGCGTGCGGTTGCACGCCATGCATGGCTGCGTTTGCATGGCGCGCTAGGGTCATGCAGGGGGGGGGGGGGGGGGGTTCACCTGTTGGTGCTCCTTTCTGGCGCCGATGACGAGGGAGGCACCTCAGTCTCCTCGTCCTCGTCCTCACTGGCGCTGGAGGAGGCGACTGACTCCGATTCCTCAGACTCGGCCTTGCGCTTCCCCCTCCCCATTGCTGGCAGCCCTCCTCGCCCTCTGCTGGGCTGTCCAAGGGTTACCCGATTTCACGTCCGCACGGGTGTCGTGCTATGCTGTGGCTTGTGTAGATCTTACCAACGCTTTCGTATTTATGTGTGCATGTGTGAACAGGACAGCACGCAGCAGCGGCTGTCATTACTTTCTGTCCCTGCAATGCGATCTCAGGCGCTTCGGATACTACTGCGATGCGGTGGCGCGCGATGGGTCGCAGGGCAAGCAGGGCAACGCGGCTTTGCCGCCGCCCCCTCGAATGACAACGGCATTATTCAGTGGGTGTTCCTGGGCGCACCCGGCGTGGGCAAGGGCACGTACGCCTCACGCGCGGCCAAGCACTTTGGGGTGGCGCACATCGCCACCGGGGACCTCATCAGGGCGGAAATCAAGGCTAGGAGCGCACTGGGGAAGCAGGTAGTGCCGCTCGCATGCATGCAGACCATGCACGCGCATGGGGTGCCCATCCACGCGCTCGGGCAGTGGCAGGCCTGCAGCGGGGACTGAGTGCGCGTACAAACGGCCCGGTCTGGCTCGTTGCAGGCAGGAGCAGCCGGCTCCGCGCAGTGGCGTGCTGGCACCACGCACGCTCTCTGCACAGCATCCACCACCGCCGCCCACCGCATCTCCTGTGCAGATCTCCAGCCTCGTGAACGAGGGGCGGCTAGTGCCGGACGACCTGATCCTGGACGTGAGTGGTGCACGGCATGAGATGCACGCTGCCGCACGCACACACGCCGCACGCACGCACACACACACACACAATCTCTCAAACACACACGCACACGCAAACTCGGACGCGGTCTCTCCACCACAGGTGCTGCAGCGCCGCCTGGACTCTGGCAGCGCTGCTGGCGAGCGCGGATACATCCTCGATGGATTCCCACGCACGGTCCCACAGGTGCGCATGTGTGGACCTGTGTAGACGTGCACGTACGCACATCACCTGCCGCCTGTGCTGTGTCAACAGCAGAAGCAGCAGCAGTCCCACCGGCAAAAAAACAGCAGCGACAACAACAGAAGCAGCAGCAACAGCAGCAGCAACAACAGTAGCAGTAGCAGTAGCAGCAGCAGCAACAGCAGCAGCAGCAGCAGCAAAAGAAAAGCAGTGTGGTCAAACGCGCTCACGCAGCCAGCGTCACCAATAACCACACCACGCACGCCACACTGGTGGTTTAGAGAAAGGCATGTGGCCCCGTATGGTTGTATCCCTTGGGCTGCCCTCCATCCACACTACCCCCTTTGGTGTGGTGCCTGGATTGTGGTACTGCTTGCTTGGCGCCCACCACCTTTTGTGGGTGGTGCTGCCGTGGGCTTCCTGTGTAGCTTGACCTCTTGATGGGCCTCGTGCCTGCTGTCTCATAGTCCCGCTGGAGCTTTGGAACGGATTTTAGCCGCCGGCAGTGGGTTGATTCCTCATCTCTCCACTTTGTGTCACGTACTCGCAGGCCCAGAAGCTTCTGGCGCAGCATAGCATACAGGTGGCGTTCAACCTTGGGCTGAGGGAGGAGGTGCTAGTGGAGAAGTGCCTGGGTGAGTGGACACTGGCTGCAGCACACGCACGAGGCTCAGTACCGCCCCCCACAAGGGATTGAAAGGGCCAGAACTGGCCATGGGTCTAGGCGGTGGTACTAGGATGAGACGATGTATTTGCTGGCTGACTGCGTGTGACTGACTGCGTGCGGATGCCAGCCACGCATCCATTCGCAGCAACGCACCACTGTCCCCAACCTCCACACACACTCACACACACTCACACACACACACACACACACACACACACACACCGCACACACACACACACGCACACACTTGCAGGCCGCCGCCTCTGCCGCCACTGCGGCAAGAACTACAACATTGCCAACATCCGCCTGGCTGCATCAAGCGACGGCAAGCCAGAGATTGTGATGCCGCCGCTCGACCCGCCGGCCGAGTGTGCACAGCACCTCGAGGTGGGTGTGGGTCTGGGTGTGGCTGTGGCTGTGGGTGAAAGAGTGTGCCTGTGTGTGCGAGTGTGTGTGTGTGTGTGTGTGTGTGTGTTAAGTAAGTAGGGGCTTGACTCAGGCTGCCCACTCCTCCCAGGAACAGATCGTCTTTCCTGGTGCAGGCCAGTGTTTCTTCAGCTGGGCGGCACACTGCCAACGGCCGCCAACGGCCAACCAGCCGCCGATTTAGGGACGCCGCCAACCATCCGCCGTACTAAAATAACCAGCCCCGGATCAATTGAAGCAGCACTGTGCAGGCACTCTCCCAAAGAGCATGCGCGCTCACCATTGATCTCCTTCCCGGTTGTACGCAGCCGGGGACAGCCGGAATTCCAATTCAGTGACTATGGAAACATCATCAGACGTCGTGAAAAGGGAGTCACTGACGCTCACCGGCTCACTCATCAACCCTCAATCCCATGGCGCTCACATGCTGCTGCTGCTGCTGCTGCTGCTGTTGTAGGTGCGCACCGATGACACGGAGGAGGTCATCCGCAAGAGGCTGGAGGTGAGTACGTGTGTGCGTGCGTGCGTGCGTGCGTGTGTGTGCGGTGGGGGCTGGCAGTGTGTTGGGCGCGGGTGGGGAGGGGGGGGGGGTGCACGCACGCACGCGTGCGTGCGTGCGCTCGAGTAGAGGAGAGGTGCAGCAGCGATTGTTGACTGAGGGCGCATGTGAGTGGCCTGTCACAACTGAGACGGGCCATCCCAGTCACAGCCAGCCAGCCTCCCTGGTGTGACGGGACTCTCACTTCCTACCGAGAACCCCCCCCCCCTCCCCCTGCCACCACCTGACCCTTCACCCTCCCCTCTCGCCAAGCGCAATCACCACACCACACACCACCCGCATGATCGCGCAGGTCAACAAATGCGGCATTGGCCATGCCCGCCCCCCTACCCACCGCCTGGCGTAACCACCCTTCCCCGAGCACACACCTCCTCGTCTCCCACTGTAAGGAGACAGTAGACATGGGCTGGCACTCCTAGGGCGCCCTAGGGCGGCCTGTCATCCTATCCCACGTGTCCCCCCCCTTCCACGATGCAGGTCTACAAGGAGCAGGCCGGCCCAGTGGAATCATTCTTCCGCGACTCCGGCCTGCTGCACAACTTTGAGATCACGGCAGGCATCCCGGAGACGCTGCCGTCGCTGCTGGGCGCGTTGCAGGGGTATGTGCCGGGCGGTGAGACGGCCCGGCGCGCGGTGTGAGTCAGTGATGCACGGACAGTGGCTCGCGCCAATGACACACGCGCGGAGGACAGTAGCGTAGCGGAACTCTACAACTCTATGCAGGGGATTCTGCCCAGCTCTATGATCCTGAAGGTGATCTCGCGTATCTCTCTGCCTATGGTACACAAGCTGGTGTGGTGGTGGTGGTAGCACCGTCAAGAAGCAGGCGGCCTCCACATGCGCCATCATGCCATGCGCCCGCACTCGCATGGCTGCGCCTCAGAACGCAGCGCTGCATGTGCACGTGCTTGCATCACTCCGTGTGAGCGGCCGCCGCCTTGGCAGACTTGGCCTCGGCAATCCTGGTGATGCACGACGTGCAGAGGGGGCCGGGGTAAGCAGCAAGGCATGGGGTGGGGGTAGCGACCGGATGTGGCGTGAGCATGGGCATGGGCTCCCGTGGGACCATGTGGTCAGCGGACAGGTGGCACGAACAAGCCGGGCCATGGCCCGACACATGCATGTGGGTTGTTGCATGGGCATGTCGAGCCATGCACCCATGCTCGCATGGAGTCGAGCGTCCTCCCTGCTCTCCTACATGGGAGGAGCACAGGACAGACGGATCACGCCACGCTCGCACGCTCCACGGCCTCACCTTTCCTTGAGCGCAATCAGCTTGTTCTCCTCGTACACCATCATCCACGCTGGCCACCCAAAGAAGGCGAGCGTGACGAGAGTCAGAGTGAACGTCGTCATCATCTTCGGGGGCTCGAACTGCGGGGTACAGGGGCGTGTGAGAGCCAAGGCCAAGCTTGCTGCGGCACATGCGGCGACCCCAGTGGGAATCCCATGCACTCACGTTGAAGTCGACCTTGTAGCTGGAGTCGCCAAACACGTGGTCCAGGGACGTGTCTGGCTTGGGGACGGGAGCATAATCGCCATGCCCAGCGTAATTGCGCTTGCCGGCCTGGCGGGGCGCCTGCCCAAGCAGCCTCCGAACCGCGTTGGACAGCATCGCGTGGGGTGGAATGAGCTAACCCAGAGGCGGAGAGAGGAAAGCTGAGAAAGTGCGTGACGCCGTGTGATGCAGTGTGGAGGGTGTGAACACAAAAACTGTCGAGTGTTTGGAGTAGCTTTTGGGCAGTGTTTAGGTTGCTTTTGGGTGCGTTTTTTTTTTTTTTTTGCCAATTGGGGGCAGTGCAGGGGCAGGGGGAAGGGGGGATTTGTATGGAGGGGTCTGCAAAAAACATCGCCGGCCCAGGGGGGGGCAGAATAGTTTTTCTCAGACCTCATGTTGACTTATTTTCAAATCGGGCCTGGACCCCCCCCCCCAGTACACCCAGACCTTATCTGCTGGAGCTGAAACTTGGTGGGCAGCTTCGTGACATTGTTCCCATGCCATCGCACTATTTTGAAGGCTGCGTAACCTAGTCCTACTCCTGAAACTGGCCCCAGAAGACGGCCACACGCCCTGGTGCAGCCCCACACACCGAGGCCCTTTCCACACCCTCTCAACTATTGAACCACATGAATGACAATGGATTTGGCATCCCTGTCGTGAGACAAATCCATTGCTTCCTTCCCCATCCCAATCAGAGGTCTGCAGAACATTCTGGCTCCGAGGGGGTGTGAAACAGTGGTCCACACCGATCGCCCGGTGTGGAACCTCTCACACCCCCACACCACTGCACTTTCTATTGGGTGTGTGGGGGGTCTGGGGGTGGAATTGGACTCCTCTTGATGAGAGGAATCCAGCGCACCGACTCTCGTGTCGAACGGATGTCAGAATAAAAAGTTACATGAAAAATTATGAGAAACGGTCCAGACCCCTTCCCCATTTCCCATTTTTTTTAGAGTGGAATTTCTCCCTCATCTAGGGAGAGGAAGGGCATGGTGCCGGTCCGGTTTGAAAATTCGAAGTAATTCGACATGATGTCTTTTCCTAACTTTCCTGCCCCCCCCGTGGCCGGCCCGAGAAGTATAACGTTATTGTTACCGTCCGGGCGAAAAATGACCCCCGCAATCGCATTAAACAACTACAGTTTCGACCCCCCCCGCGAATGCAAACAATATGGACGGTATGTTATGTCATCATGGCTTGGCGAGTAGCCGCGGCGCTGCCGCGACCCGTGCTGGGAGACGGCCCTTATCCTCCTCCCATGCAGGACGCCATGCGGCACCGATCTCGACGAGTTGATCGACGAGCGGAGGAGCTGGCGCCCGTCAATGCATGCTGGACATCGGTCAAGATGGCTGCTCGTGGGGGCGAGCTACCATCAGGGCTTCAGCGGTGGTGACCGCCGAGGCAACAACAGAGTTTATCCGCTTCACCATCGCAGCGTTTGTCACCGCGCTCACCCTCGGGGGCACTCATCTGCCGGTGACTGGCGTCGGCATTGGTCTTCAGGCAGCCTGCCATGACGACTCTGTTTGCCCAGGCCCCCCTGGAGGGTGGGACCTGGCCATGCATGACGCATGGGGCGCAGGCAGAGCCCCATGCATGGAGTTGGACAACCATGCACCATGCCAGGCGGGGACTTTTCTGCTTCAGCGCCGCCAGTCGGCACAGCCGGCGTGGTTGGCCTCAAAGGCCAGGAGGAGGACGGTCCTTTCCTATACGCTCCTTGCCAGACATGTCCCTCAGGGACTTGTTTGGGTCTAAACTAGCCGGCGGGAGCGGTAGTCTAGACGGCAGGTAACCGGCTGGTGGCTATCGTCCTTCACAGGGCGGTGGCACTAGGACTAGTGTTGTCTTAGCTGGAATGCCATGTAACTGTATGTTATGTCATAACAAAGTAACAAAATAACATAACATTTGCATGTTATCTCACTGAAATCCTTGTTCTTTTACCCTGAGGCTGGTACAGTAATTTGCCGTGATGTCGGGGAACGTGCTGCCGGTGTCCAATATTTATTCCGACTATTTTTTCCAGAGTTTTGGGCCAAATCCAGTTACATGACGCCGCAGAACGCGTAAACACGCGGCGTCAACAACCTCTCCTACGCTCCTTCTACCCCCCCCCCCTCGCTGCATGTTGCTCCTCCTCCTCCCCTCCCTCCCCCCGTCTTCCTTTGCGTCCGAGTCCACCGCCTCGCCCTCTGAGTCCACCACCTCAGGCAGCTTGCGAGCGCACTTGTTGGGGAGCACGCGCCCCGCGCCGCTGCCCCCCGCCACCGCCGTGACCCCTGCGCCGCTGCGCCTGGCCCCCGTGTCCCCCCGCGCCGCTGCCCCCAGTCGCCACCGCAGCCTCAGCTTCTGCTTTTGTGAGGTGGCCCCGTGGCCGGCCGCCGTCGATGCCGCGGCCGCCCTGCCGCGCGTGCCCCTGCCGCCGACGTCCCTGGGGGGGGGGGTGGCGGCCGCATTTAGGCCAGCGTCCGTCAGCCCCTCCCACTCGCTGCGGTGCTGAGAGGGGTCAGGCACGATGTGCGGGTAGTGCCGCCGCACCTTGAAGTCATATCAGTCCCTGTGCTGATACTTGACACCTTGATGTGCGCTTTCTGTTAGTGCCCGCCCGGTGCCACAACCTCCTCCACTAGTGCACCATCTATTCCTCCTCCTCCTCTCACTGCTCCCCTTCCTCCTCTGCACCCAACTCCCCCGCCCCCCCTTCCTACTACAAGCTAGCGACATGGTGCCGAGGCTGCTGGGGGAGTTTATCGGGTTTTCTTTCCCTTGGCAACTTCAACTGCACACCAAGATGTGTAGAACTAAAGCGAAAAAACAGAACCAGGTGCCATTGTGTTCCTCTTTTCAAGGGCTTTCCAGAGTACTCAACCTCGTTGAAATCCATTGAATCTATCATTTTTCTCATTTTCTGTGAAAACTTTCCCAATAACAAGTCCTCGCCGCTCGTAACGTTATTTGTTATGTTATTTGTTATTTGTCATTATAACAAATAACATGTTATGCCGACCCTTATTTGTATGTAGATCATTTACAAAACGGCGATTGATGTGTATCCTTCACAGGAGGCTGCCGCGCGCGTTTGTGCAGGTGCAGCACGTGGTGCTGGCACCCACAAAACCTCATAGAGAACGTCGTTTTTGTGGCTGCTGCAGATCGCGCTTGTGTGTGTGCGACCGTGCGCAATCCGCACTTGTCTCTGGCGGCGCGCGTGTCAACGCCAGTAGAGCCGCCCCTACATGCTGCCGGGCAGCCGCCCCACGGTGGGTCAACTTGGGTGGGTCGACTTGGACGCCACCCCGGGCCCTCAGCCCAACTTGCCCCAAACATTAACCCAACCAACACCAGCAGGTGGTCCTGCCCAACGCGGTTGCAATGGGCCTGGTTGAAAAACATTGCTGCAGTCAGGACTGGTTGTGGTGATACCGCAACGAAATGGATCCCAATGCTGCACACCGCGCGTGTGCGGGAGTGGGTGGCGGATCGACCACCCCACTCAGCTGCTGTTGGCATTGGGTCGAAACCTTCACCCTCACGCATACCGGTGGCGCTCTACGCTGTATTGTGCACTGGGCTGTTGTCGACCAGCGGTGCTTGGGTTAGGATCACCTCGACTTGTGGATGCGAACAGTGTATCATTTCTCAAGCTTAACAGCGCGATGTGTGCACACACAGCCAGCTGTGCCTATCTAAACGTGTACTCTACATGTGGCTCCTCTAGTGTCGGCGGTGCCTTGTCGGAGGTACGACACGCCGCATGTGCGCCGGCCGGGGCTGCGTCACACACTGCCGAAGCGCGCCATTGGGGCGCTCTTGGAGCTCAGTGAAGCCGTGCAGTCGCGACAGTTCACTCCAGGGGGGAGAGCGGCCCCAGCTCGCCCATCGCCGCCCTGGAATCCGTCGCCACCTGCGCTGCGGCCAGCTCTGCCTGGTCCCGCCTGCTGTAGTCCTTGTGGCCGTAAATCTCCAGGTTGTACAGGTACTGCGCGCGTGTGGGGATGTGGGGTCACGAGGGTGAGGTCGGGGGGAGCGAGGGGGGATCAAAGACCCCACCAAAGTAGGTGTGCACACAGCAATGCCTGCAGCATGCAGTGCAGGCGGTGCAGCATTCAGTGCAGGCGGTGTGCAGCGTGCCAGTTGCACAGCGGCGTTTCGCGCTCGCCTCACCTGGTGGTTGCGCGCCTTGTGCGTTCCCGAGGGATCCTTGATGCGCCAGACGAAGCTGCGGCGGCGCGCATCACATGAGAAGGGGTGGGTGTCGGCGGGGTGTCGGCATGTAGAGTGTGTGTCTTCGAGGGGGTGGGACGCGCCATGCGCCATGCGCCATGCAAACGCACAACGTGCGCCACTTCCACAGCAGCGTAATGATGGATCACGATGGGTGCAATTAAACAGCTTCCAAGAGGAGTGGCCATAAACGGGCAGGTGGTGCAAATGAGCCGGGGGGGTGCATGCGCGGCATTCTGCATGGAGCCCATGCAAAGGCGCCAGGGCATCTCATCTCACCCCGCGCTCCTGCGGTAGTACTCCGGCTCCTCGGCATTGACGGCAAAGTTGTCCGGCGTGACGCGGTCCTTCCAGGCGATGATGCGGCTGCGCGTGCGGCACGACGTGCACAACAATCGTGATGCGGGGGCGCACGACGCGTTGTGCTCTAGCATGCGCTCGACACATGCCCGGCACCCCCACCCACTCGCGCGCGCGGTCCTTCTCAATCTTTTCGAGGAAGTCCTGCCAGTTCGCCAGGTCGTTCTTGTCAGCGTCCCTCGACGCAGCCCCCCACGCGTGGCTCAACATCTCGAGCACGAACGCCATCGTGGATGGTGGACGCTCAGCTCAACACACGGCCGGGACTGAAAGGGACGAGGGGCAACACAAGTGTTGAGCCAGAAAACGTGGGGGACTCCCGCCTGACTCAGCCCCATTACGATTTCATCAGGGGCGGAGCACGCGATGGGCGACACTGGAGACGGAACCCCGTACATTGGCAGCTTGATCTCCCTGGTCAGCAAGGCGGAGATTAGATATGAGGGGTGAGGCGCGGGAAGGAGGGCGGTCGTCGCCGGGGGCGCACCACCGCTGGTGGGGTTGGCGGTAGTGACCCTACAAGGACGCATGCCTGACGGGGTGGGGGCATGCGGGCTGTGCGCGGTTCGCAGGACCCTCTTCACCATCTCCATGGAGGAGTCGTCGATCGCGCTGCAGAACGTGCGCTCCTACGGCACAGAAGGCAGGCGCAAGGACGGGGCACAGGTCCATCCATCGGCCGACTCCTACGACGTCATCGTCTTCAAGGGCGAGTCTGTGACGAGGGCTTACGAACTCTTCGACGTTCCTGGTCTCGCTCCGCCGTCGCCTCACCCCTGATCACGCCCCATCCATGCGCAGGCGACGACATCAAAGAGCTGACGGTGTTGTCGCAGGTGACGCCGTCCGCCCCGGAGCCTACGGTGGGTCGGTTTGCAAATATTTAGTGCTCTTGATCACCACCGGCCTGTCTCTGACGCAAGGCGCGCTGCATGAACGCGTGTCAATCGCAGCCGCAGCCGCAGAGCTACGGCGGATACCAGCAGCAGCAGCAGCAGGGCTACCAGCAGCCCCCGCCTCAGGTGAGATCGGTTTCGTCTCTTCGGCAGCCCAGCCGCTGCTGAGCCGCTTGGATCCGGGGGCATGCACGCCATGGGAGCCATGGCATGACGCACGCACCCGCCCTCTCGCGCGCAGCAGCAGCATCAGACCGCATGGACGCCCGCTCCCGCGGCGCAGGCGCCGCAGCAGCAGGCCGCATGGGGCGCGCCGGCCCCGCAGACGCAGGCCCCCCCGGCCACGACCAACCCATGGGGCACGCCTGCCCCGGCGCAGCAGCAGCAGCCCGCAAGGTGTGTCGCGAGCAAGCCATGCATGCATAGGGCGGTCTCCATGCAACCAGCGCGGTGTTGCATGCATGCTTACATGCAACCAGCACGGTGTTGAGTGCATGCATGCAACACCCCCCGCAGCGCCCCTCGGCCCCCTGACTGGCCCACCATCACCCGACCGCCTCGCGCAGGTCCGCGGCCGCCGCTGCGCCCGCGCCCACCGTGTCTGTTACGCCCGCGGGTGGCCGCCCGCAGCAGGCGCAGGCCGCGCCCCCGCCCAAGCCGACCAACTACGCCCAGGCCGCGGGCGCAACAAGGGGCCAGCCTGGTCAGGCTGGCCGTGGCCCGACCGCGCAGGGCGGCCGCGGTGGCGGTGGCGCTCCCCAGCAGGGTGGGCGTGGCCCCAGCGTTGGCCAGCAGCAGCAGACCCGCGGCCCGCCCGCCGCGCCCAGGCCCACGCCCGCGCCGATCCCGGTGCCCGCCGAGGACTTTGACTTTGCCGCGATGTTCAAGAAGTTTGACAAGGAGGAGGCCAGGAAGGAGGTCAAGGAGGAGGACAAGTACAAAAAGGACGACTTCTTTGACATGCTCTCGAGCGAGGCAGACCGCGACGTGCGCAAACCCATGTCGGAGCAGCGGCGGGTCGACATGGAGACGTTTGGCGGCCTGGGGCCCAACTACGGCAACCACGGCCACCACGGGGGCCGCGGCGGGAGGGGCGGCGGAGGCAGCGGCCGAGGTGGTGACGGCGGCGGCGCGGGCGGCCGCGGAGGGGGCGGCTACCAGGGTGGCAGCAGTGGGCGCGGAGGTGGCGGCTACCAGGGCTCCAGGGAGGGCGGCGGCAGCGGCAGGGTGAGTCGCTGGCGCTGCCGCTGTGCGTGCGTGCATGCATGGAGGGTGACGCATGCATGCATGCGCGTGGGAGGGGGGGGAGAGTCTGTTACGCTCTTGCCATTGGAGGACGGAGTGGGGGAGGTGGGAAGGAGTTGGGAGGGCTTTCACGGTGAACAGCAAAACCACCGCCACACACCCAACACCACAATCCCCCCCCCCGCCCCTCCTTCCCCCCCGCTGCCGCAGGGCTACCAGGGCGGCGGTGGCGGCCGCGGCACAGGCGGCTACCAGGGCAGCAGCAGCCGCGGCACGGGCGGCTTCCAGGGCAACGGCCGCACGGGCGAGGGCGGCGGCCGCGGCACGGGGAGCTACCAGGGTAACGGCAGCAGCCGCGGGGGCGGACGCGGTGGCGGTGGCGCCAACTAGCCGCGCGACTGACCGCGAACCCAGCCCGCGCCAGCCGGCGCGGTGCGACTGACGCTGCACCACCCATCCCGGGCACGGGTGGCTACCAGGGCAACTGCCACGGCAACGGCAGCCGCGGTGGCGGTGGCGGCGGCACTGGCCAGCACTACCGCGTCGGCTCGCCCCCGCAGCCATGTGAGGCGTGGCGCTGCGCGGTCAGCCGCGCAACCGATCGCGAGCCCATCCTGTGCAAAGGTTCCAGTTGCAGCGACAAAGGGCCGACGTTGTGAACCCCACCCCACCCCTGGGACTTCATGCCCGCCCGTTGACGCAGGGCTGCGATAACTGGCTAGCTTGTCAACTTGCAGTTGCGAGCAACGCTCGAGGTGGGCACAGTGTAACGTCTGCAGCGTCATTGCTGTAGTCTGGGCATCACGGACAGGCGAGAAAGGATTGCATGCGCAGTGTGGGAGGAGTGTGCGGGACGATGCGCGTCTGCTGCTGCTGCTGCACCATGACCAAACAGCCCGCTGGCCACGATCGAGATGGTACTAGGGTCGTGCAGCAACGTTGCCTTGCCTGAGCCTTGCAGTGAAGGTAAGCTCTGAATCTCTCTCCATCTCTAGAGAGATCTCTCAACCCACCCATTTCTTTCCCAACCTCTGATGCTGAGTAGCCGTCCAATGATTGGTGGGGGCGGGCAAGGAGGCGAGGGGACTCCTCCCAAAGACCATCAAGCCCCAATTTTGCCGATCTTGGTGAGGGGAGTTAAGGGGGCAAGGGACCCACACTCGCTTGTAACACCTTTGACGCAAGATCCGAGCAATGCATTGTTCGAGATGCCCATCGACGTAGACAGTGAGCAGTAGATGGGCTGCAACACCGCTGTGAAAGTTGCGTGGTGGGGGCTGTAGGGTTGTGTGCAGTGCGTGGCATCTACCATGTGTGCCCGTCGTGTGTGCGTGCGTGTGTGTGTGTGGGGGGGGGGGGGTCAGCAGCCGGCAGAGAGACGTGGCGGCGAGCTACCATTCGCGAGCGCTGCCCCCACCCCCACCCCAGGGTTGCACGGTACGTGAATACGCGTACGTACGCATTTTTGTACGCACGTACGTACGTACGTGAGGGAGCGTACATACGTACGCCCTGTACACAGCCTTTTACTTGCGACACAAAAACGCCTTTTACTTGCGACACAAAAAACGACCATAACTCACGCTCCTGTGCTTGGATAGAACCCATTCTACTTGCTTTGGAAAGCTTATAACAGGGGCTATCCAGATCACGCTTGTGTGCAGCAGTGCACCGCAGTAGGGGGGTGGGCCTTGGGTTCTGCTGCAGCACCACACGCGCGCGCTTGCAACGATGCACACAACAGCGGACGTAACTCTCTGCCCTCTGCCTGAATTTGAACCATTCTACTTGCATTGGAAAGCTTGTAACACGGGGTGTCTGTATGATTTCAGCATGCAGCAGTGCACTGCAGTAGGGGGGCGTGCCTGCGGGGGGGCTGCAGCACACCACGCGCGCACGCGCTCGCACCGCACCAAAAACAAAAACGGCAGCAACTGCCTGCCCTCCAGGTCGCCCCTACTAGAGAGAACTGGATAGCCCTTTCTTTCAGCTTTCCAATTTATGTTTAACGGTTGCGATCCAAGCACAGGAGCGCGAGTTATGGCCGTTTTTGTGTTTCAAGTAAAAGGCGCATAGTCCTGCGGCGTCCCGATTTTCGCACGTGTTCGGCCAGCGTACGTACGTATTCCCAAAAAATACGTACGTACGAACGCTCCAGACCCGAACTACGTACGTACCGTGCAACCCTGCCCCACCCCCACCCCACCCCACCCACCCAATCCCACCCCTTCCCCGGCCCGCATACTGCAGGTGGCAGGGGTATCAAGAGGAGCAGGGAGTAATAGTGCGCACACCTCTCAGTTTGTGAGGCAGGCATGCGTGTGTGGTGTGGTGGTGGTGAGGGGGGCGGGGGGGGGGTCAGCAGTCAGCTGCACACACGCAAGCGCCACAGCCGCAATCGATCACAGCACACTCCGCTGGCCGGCCACCGAGCGCTGTCTGCTTCACACGTGAGCATCACGGCCGCAATCGACCGCAGCTCACACCTTGACGCCGCCGCCATATGCTGCGCACTCGCAGGCATCCCGGCCGCAATGGATCACAGTGCACACCGCTACCCTACCGCCATCTGCCGTGCACACACGAGTTACGCGGCAACACACTCTCAGCACACACTGCCGGCCTGCCGCCACCTGCCGCGCACATACGAGCCACGCACACGCAAACGTCGCGGCCACACATGAACGCACAGCGCACAATGCCACCCTGCCGCCATCAGCCGCGCACACGCGTCCGTCGCGGCTGCACTCAATTGCAGCGCACACCGCCCTCACGCTGAGCTACTCAATACCTATGCTGCCGAGCAGCCGGCTCCCGGCCCCCACCCCATCTCAAGGAATACCACTCATCACAGCTCTGAAGAGGCGAGTGCACCGCCGCACCGCTGCGACTTGTGACGGCGCAGCATGCGCGTTGGCACGTGTGCTGGTCCCTCCCCCCCATCTTGACCTTCACGCCGAGAAGCCGCCCAACGCACGCATTGGCTGGGCGGGTCTGCCCGGCCGACGGCGGGCCTTTGGAACACCATCACCCCGCCCAGCCCGTTGCCATGACCGGTGCTGGTCAGCCCCCCACCGGTTCATCCACGGCGCGGCCTGGCCTGCCTTTTTGTGCCGTACGGTGCGTGAGTGCGTGGGCGTGTATGCGGCGGCGGCACCGCGTCAACGCACGCATATGCGGCATATGGGCTTTGTGTACTTGCACTCAACACACGCACACACATTGATCACATTGCACATTGATGTTGACGCTTCTGCTTCAGTGGCAGCCACAGCTACATCTGAGCAGTTGTCAGGGCTGGCTGGGCGAACGTGAGCATGTCGACTCCCGACTCCACCTCTTCCCCCGGGACCACCCAGGACCCAGGCAGCGCAGGGGGTTTTATGGTTTAGGGGTAAGGTTTTTAGGGTGTTAGGGTCTTAGGGTTTAGGGTTTAGGGTTAAGGGTTTAGGGTTTAACCCTCAAAAAGCAGCGCAACCTCCTGCACCGCCGCCGCCTCTGTCCATGCCACATGTGCAGCAAGCCAGCTGACGCAGAGATGCACTCGACACCTAGGCGGCAGGCCTGCCCCTGCCTCAGCAACCCAGCAGCCAGCAGCCAACAGCCAGCAGCCAGCAGCCAGCGGCCAGCAGCCAGCAGCCAGCGGCCAGCAGCCAGCGGCCAGCAGCCAGCGGCCAGCAGCCAGTAGCCAGAATCACAGCCTCTTCCCCTTTATATTCTAGCTCAGCTCATACGGTGTGCGCCACGCCACCAGTTATGCGCCCCACCACCAATGCGGACACCACATGTGCACATGCCGTCCACGCCATACCCGCAGACCCCTGGGTGGGGTCCCCCCCCCCTTCCCCCGCGCAAGACCACAAGAACCCACCCTCCGGCCCCAGCCCCAGACCTGCAGGCTTCCAGAACCCACCCAGAACCCCCCCGGAGCCTGCAAGAACCCATTCCGCAAACCCACGTGACACCCCCCCCCCTCCCCCCAGCCTCGTTCTTCCCTGTGCATGCGTTGGCATCTCGAGTCTCTCCTCGTGACTCCCACTCGCCTGCCCTGGTTGCTCATGACGCCTTGGAGACACCCAGGGGTTGACAGCCACCTGCTTTGATCTCGTTCTTGGTGAGTGCAGCGCTGCTTCACAGCTGCACAGCAAGAAGTCTGAACATTGAGTGAGGCGGACGGCATTGACACAGACCCGTTGTTTTAACACAAATGCCATCACGGTGCACTGACGATGCACAGCGGTGGGGGTTTCTTCAGTGATGCATCGCTGCATCACATCACATATGGCATCCATTCATCCCCGGCCACTGCGCTGCATGTACGCTGCGTGTGCACATCGGTGGATGTGTAGTCACACAGCCAAAAGGTTGAATTTAGAAGGAGCGCGGGAGGGCCCCTAATTCCGCGCAGGCTAAGCCATGCGGGGTACCAGCGGGACGCGCATTGAGCACAGCGGCATTTCTGCATCACGCCGGCAGCGAGAATGTGGCCGAAATCATCGTCACGGACGCGATGCGGGCGAGGACCCTGCCGTTGACCGTCGCGCCCGTCTGCGATGTAATACTCTGGTCAGCCATCAGGGTGCCCTCCATGACGGTGTTGCCCTCGAGATTGGCAGACGTGCCGACCTGCCAGAAGATATTCTTGGCCTGGGCACCACCAGCGAGAATAACCTTCAACCCGTTGGTGATACTGAACGTCTGCGCCATCTGGAAGATGAAGACGGCGTCCTCGTCACCCAGCGCATCGAGCGTGAGGTCGCTGCCGGTGATCTCGAGGCCGGAGGTCGACTTGTAGAGGCCTGGGTAAATAGTCGTGCCTCCGATGTTGCCGATCACGGATACGGGGCACAGCGTGCGGCCAGCGGCGTCGTTGTAGGCGATGGTGAGGTCACCGATGGCGATTCCGGCAGCCGCATCTGCGATGTGGATGGTGCCGGTCACCACTGATGCAGCCACACCTGCTGTGAAGCCCGTCACGGATGCGGTGGGGAAGGTGCCGAGGTCGCCGTTGACCGTCGTGGGCGCCCCCGTCGTGCTCGACGACGTGACGCCCGCGCCCGCGAGCACTGCGTAGGTGCTGGCGGTTCCGAGGAAGACGGCGTCCTGCGCACATGGGTCGACGGTCACGTTGCCAGTGCAATTGACGGCGTCGGTGACGCAAGCATACTTGCTGGTGAAGTCATCGGCGGTCCGGTCACACGTGAAGGTCATGTTGTCGGTGGTCTTGTCGAGCGTCTGCATGCACCAGAGCATCGCACCCGTGCAGTTGACCATGAAAGGGCAGAATGTCATGGCCGTGGGAGGGTACATGGGCGGGGGCGGGTATTTGGGCGGGTTGTTGTTGGGCGGGTAAGTGGGCGGGTACATGGGCGGGTAGTTGTTGTCCGGTTCGATGGGCTGGTCGCCCGACGAGCAGGCGCTCGAGTTCAGCGGGCAGACGCTCAAGTCCAGCGGACAGGCGTCGAGCGGCGAGTCGTCAGGGCAGGCCAACTGGCAGGGCTCCAGTCCAGCGGCCTCGCAATCCAGCTGCACAGCGGCAGCAGTGGACGCCAGCAGCAGCAGCGCTAACGTCGCAGTGGCAACCGTGGGGCGCATTTTAGTATTCTTCCTGGGAGGGGGGGGGGGAGGGCCTGCGGGGAAGCAGGGAGGCAGGGCGGGAGGCGAGCGTGAGGTGGCCCGCGTTGCGCTGCGTGGCCCGCGTGAGGAGGTGGCCCGCAGGGGCGTTGCGAGCGTTGCGGGCGTTGCGTGGTGACCCTGTGTACCGTGTTCGCAACAGCCGCCACCGTTTTGCTGGTCACAGGTAGCGTCCTTGTGCTGTCGGGCTAGCTGAAAACACATTCCTTGTGCACCCCACAATGAATGGCAACCCACTGACCCGCAGTGGGGCCGTCTTCTTGAGTTGTCTTCGCCCTCGGGTCGCGCCCTCGGCAAGCGCGCGACCCCCATCGCCCCATCCGTCCCCATCGCCCCATTTCCCCACAGGGATTGGCTCTGCGCAAAAACCACCCATGCCATCGGCGGCATGGATGCCGTCATGCCGCCGACAAACAAGCTGCCCCATATACCAACGACGCCGACGCACTACTCACCAGTAAGCGAGTGTTGGAGAGCGAGAAACGCTCTGTACTGCAGAGCTGCTGCAGTGTTGGAGAACAAATGTGCGAGATGCTGCTGTCCACACACACAATGGCGCGGGTTGGATACACACAAACTCTCGACCGAACTCTCGTAAATTGTCCTGATGTGTAATACAACAGGTTGTCGCAGCGCCCCCGCAGCGCCGATGACCACGACGCGCCTGCCTGCATCAGGCCAATTCATCCCCTGGGCCATGCCATGCCTTTTTTCAAACCCCACACCTGCCACATGGTACAAGGCACACCAGGGGCCCCTGCGACACACTCATAGACGCCCAAGTTATGGGAGTTACAGGGTGTGTGCGGAGGTTACTGGGAAGGGGTTACAGGAGTCTTGGGTCGCGGGAAAGGGGGTGTGGAGTTAAGGCAGCTGTAGGAGTTCCTGCTGTGCTTGTTGTGTCCCCGTTCAGACCTTCATTAGAAGGTCTGATAAGGGTTCCGTCGGAGCGAGAGAAGCTGACGGAAGCTGGTGTGAACCCCCCCCTGTCAGCATCGCGTCAGCATGCGAGCACGCCGTCCGCCCCGCGCGCGCGTGCCAACAGATCCTATACATGCATAGCGTCGCATGTGCCTTGCAGGCGATCGCTGCCGTTCATCTTTGGGGGAGATTAGTGAGCGAGGGGATGTGTGAACTCCATCTTGCTGTCGCCGCCGTCCCGCGCCGACCTCAGCCTCGGCATTGCGTCATCGCATGTCATTTGCGATGCACCAGGGGGGGGGGCGGAGACGGGGCAGGTGGGCCACGCGTCTTGGGCGCCGGAGTGGGAGCGCGCAGCCCCGGAGCAACGGCGCAGGGAAGAGGCCAACACCCACCCAAACATGCCGTTGGGAGCTTCTCCCCATAAGGGCAGCGGGGAGCAGCGGGGCTCCCCCAGCACTGTCCATGCGTGCATGCATCAGGGTTGCACGGTACGTGAGTACGCGTACGTACATATTTTTCGTACGTACGTACGTACGTGAGGGTGATGATGATGATGAGTTCGTTACAATCCACTTCTGGCGGTCACACGTGCGGTTCCAAAGCTCCAGTGGGACTTAGATGAAGCAGTCCTGAAGACCTGCCAACAGAAAAAGGGGGGGTGCCCCACGGCAACGCCATCCACACACGGCGGCGGGCGCCAAGCAAGCAGCACCACAGTGCAGGCTCCACACTCAACCCCTCCAGTGGATGAAGGGCGGGCCCAAGGTATAAAACCATAAAGGGACCAAAAAAAGCCCACCCTCAAAACACTGGAAGCGGAGCAGGTGCGCACACCCACCACAGCACTCTACCCAGCAGCCACAACTCATCCCGCCAGCGCACGCGTGCGGCGCTACCTCCCCTCACATAACTCGTCCCCTCAGGGATCTAGGACGCCTTGTTCAGAATGAGCTTGCCGTCCACCACTCCAACATAGGGGTGGGTCGGGCCCACCACACCCGCCCAACCTCGCGGCATCACGCCGCCCTCAGCAAAGGACGCCAGCGCGTTCCAAAGGTCCATCGTCGCCAGCGCCCCCGCCCGCTCAACCGACACCGTGCGATCAGGGGGCAGCACACCATCACGCGGACGCGTGATGCGCCACAGGTGGCGGCATCCGCGCTCCATAGCGTCCACCACGAGCGCTGCCACCACAGCCCACACACCAGCACGCACCCCAGCGGGAGGCTGCAGCAGCCACACCTGGCAGCACGTGATGACCGGCGTAGGAGCAGGGAGGGCAGCAGCAACCGCCACCACCACCGCCTCCGCCACCGCGCATCCCCAGAAGCAGTGCGCACGCCACGCCGTCGCCGGCGGCCCGTCCTCCTCACGGCACCGCCACCCGCACGGGCACTCGGGCACTCCAAGCGCAGCCTGCTTGTGAAAGCCACTCACCCACAGCCGCCAGATGGGCTCCTTGCAGGCGCTGAGGAGCGGCAGCCGCCACAGCCCTGGCACCGCCGCCTCCAGGGTGCGCAGCCCCGCGCAGACCTGAGCGTCGGTTGCACGGGGGCCTCCGCGCATCCCGCAGTCAAGCGCCAGAGCCGCCTCCACCGTGGCTGCCCGCCGCACTCGCCGCTCGTCCACAACCGCCCGCAGTTGAAGCGCCACCGCTAGCTTGCACGTCAGCTGCCCGACCACGCCCGGGCCGTGCGCAAACCCAACCCACCGGGGCTCGTCCGCGGCCCCGCCCCCCGCAGGCAGGGGAGCATGTTTGGCAGTTGCGGATCGGAGGCCAGGCCGCCCACGCTGCCATCCAGCCGGCGTGATGACACTCGGCAGCTGCCACCCGACCAGCCGCAGGATCTCCACCACAGCAGCGCGCTCGCCCGCGCGAGGGAGGGGCTGAAAGCGACGGAGCGGCCGGAGCAGAGTGAGGGCAGCTCCACCAGCTGCCGCCTCGACCCAGGCTGAGGGCACTGCCGCGAGCGCGACCGCCACTGCCGTGAACAGGGGGTCGAGCGTGCGCTGCACGCACAGCAGATCTGGCCCATCCCCCAGCACTGGCGGCGGCACCCCTGGGAAAAGGGCGCGGCACAGGACTGCCCTCCAGACACTGCCCCCGTCGTAGGCGCCGCACGCCAGAGCTGCGCAAAACTGCCCCAGCACGAGCGGCGCGCATTCCGGATCCGCGGCAGCGTACACCGCCAGGCATGCGTGGTCGACCGTGCGTGTGCTGCGCACCATGTCGACAGCAGCGAGCCACGCCCACAGCGCACACAGGTCTGTGACCGTCCGCATGCCGGGGAGGGCGTCGCGCACGCGGGCGAGGCCGTCCACCCGCCAGCAGGTCGCACCGGTCGAGCTGAAGAACGCATGCCCTGCCGCATCCCCAGTGGGCTCCCGCCACTGTACCGTCCGCTGCGCAGCCGGCAGCTCCAGCTGGAGGAGGGGATTTGCCCAGAGCGGCGCCTCCGCCCCCCACAGCTCAGCTGTTTGCACGCGTCCCAGGATGCGCGCCACTGGCCCCAGGGCCTGCACCCCATTGAGCATGCGCCGCATCGGCCCAGCCAGCAGCGCCGCGCTCACAGCCGGTTCTACGCACTCACCAACGAGGCCGCTTGGCAGAGTGCCTGGCCCAGGCGCGAGGCCCGCCATAAGCACAAAAAGGCTCGGGTGGGCCCCCGGGCAGAGGCGGTGCACCGCCTCCACCATGAGCGGCTCCCATGCCGGCTGAGCCGGGGGCGCGGGCTGCTGTTCCGGCTGTGCCCCCCTGCCACCTCCGTCGCCCCCGCTGCCGCCACCTCCGCCGCCGTCGCCGCCACCAGCCTCGCCACCATCGCCGGCCCGCCACCATCGCCGGGTGGGGCCGACAGCAGGAGATGGGGGGCGCCAGCCGCCCACGCCCCAAACAGGCACGCGAGGTGGACGGCCCACTGCGCGTGCACAATCTCCCGCCACGCCAGCGCCCCAAAACCACCGTGCGCCGGCCGCCCCAGAAGCATCGCAGCGGGCGCGCCTGGCACCGAAGAGGCCCACCGCGGCAGCGCTGCCGGTGGGTCCGGCCCCACGCTCCTGTCCACCAGAGTAGCCGTCCACCGGGAGAGCAGCCTCTCTGCCTCCGGAGTCATGCCACAGTGCACCGCCCGGAACAGGATGCGGGAGACCCCGTACGTCGCCGCCGCGTGCCCCCTGCCAAAGACAGACATTGGGAAGCGCGCGAGCTTGGTGTACGCGGCCGCAAGCCTCTCACGGCACACCCCGGTGACGGCCTCCGGGGGCGGCAGGCCGGCAGAAACGGGCACGCCCAGCGACACGCCCGCGTCCAGCACGCGCAGCCCAGCCACCTCTGCACCCGCCAGCAAGCCCTCCCCCGCCGAACCCAGGGGCAGGATGCCGCACTTGCCGAGGTTTAGGACGAGGCCCGTCGCTCGGCCAAACACCGCCATCGCCTCCACCAGCGCAGCGACGGCAGCCGGCGCACACGACCGGAGGAGGGGCATGCAGTCGTCAGCGTACTGGGGGCAGGTCACTCTGCAGCCAGGCACGACCTCGACCCCCACCGCCGGGCAGGTGCGCAGGAAGCACGCGAGCGCATGCCCCAGGAACAGGAAGAGGGCTGGCGCAGCGGGGCAGCCCTGGCGCACGCCCGCCGCATACCGGCGCGGCTCAGAGATGAACCCGTTGACCTCGGCCGACGCGTACGTGTGCGTGAGGATGGTGCGGGTCCATGCCAGCACACCGTCACCGACGCCCACCGCCTCCATGACCGCAAGGAGGCAGCCACGGTCGATGGTGTCGTACGCCTTGCGGAAGTCGAGCAGCGCCAGCGCTGCACCCGTCGGCCCCACGCCCTCTGCCGCGTTGGCAGCTAACAGGCCAGGCAGCATCTGCGTGAGGCAGATATTGTCCGAGATGCGGCGGCCAGCGAGGAACGCAGTCTGTTCCGGCCCCACCACCGCAGCGAGCAGCGGCGTCCACCGCGTCGCCAGCACCTTGGCGAGGATGCGGTAGTCAGAGCCCAGCATGGTGAGTGGGCGGTAGTTTGCCGCATCCGCTGCATCTTTGGCCTTGTAGATGGAGGCGACAACGCCATCGAGAAACCCAGGCGGCGTCTCACCCGCAGCGCCCACTGCGGTGAAAACTGCCGCCAGAAGCACAAAGGCTGGTTCTCCCAGCTTCCGCCACACATCCACTGGGATGCCATCCGGGCCTGGGGCGGTGCCAGGCTTGGAGTGAGTGGCCGCCGCCCGCACCTCGGCGGGCGTGACAACAGGCGCGCCCGCTGCGTCCGCCACCGCCTGCGGCACGCGCGGCGAGTGCGTACGCACCGCCCCCAGCACAGCCTCCCGATCAGCGGGGGATGGTGGTGGCGGCCGAGAGACCGCCGCCACGGCATCAGCCATGATGTCAGCCATTCCCATGCCGTCAGTGACGAGGATGCCTCGCGCATCTCTGAGGGCGGCGACGCGCCGTGCCGTCGCTGGCTTGCGGAAGGCTGCCGCCATGCCCCCGGCAACGCGCTCTCCCGGCCGCACACATGAGGGCGGGGCTGGAGCGTACCGCCGCACCGCCGCGTCCAGGCGCCGCTGCAGCGTATAGAGCCCGGCGAGCTCCGCCAGCCCATCGCGCCCCGCCTCAACGGCCGCGCGCGCTCGTTTCAGGTCTGCACGCAGCCGGGCCACCTCCACCGACACAGCATCTCGACGCCGACCCAGGTCGCAGTCGAGGCGGCGGGCCTCGCAAGCCAGGCGCGGCTTGAAAGCCTGCCACCACCGCATAAGCTCCGTGTGGCCATGGGTGGGTGCCCCCGCTGCCTCCCGACCAAACCATGCCCTGAACCCATCGGCCAGGTCACGATCAGCCCAGAAATGGGCTCGCACACGCGGCCGCCCCGGCCCGCGCGCCTCTGGCACTAGGGGGGAGAGGTGCATTGCCACAACGCGGTGATCCGACCCGCCCGACTCCCCCGCGTCGCACCCGAGGACGCGTGGCACGAGGGCCGTCGACACGTAGAGGCGGTCGAGCCGCGCCTGTGCATTATACGCACTGAAGGTGTACCCCCTCTGCATGGGGTGGACGAGGCGGTACGCGTCACGGAGCGGGGAGTCCTCCACCAGCGCTGCCATCGCCGCCGCCGGGGCGCAGTCGCGCCACTCGAGGGGCCCCGCAGAGCGGGCGCGGTCACGTGGGCTCTCGACAAAGTTGAAATCGCCTGCGAGCACGAGGTGTGTATGGCCAGCAGCAAGCGGTCGGATGCGCTCCTCGATGAACGCCGCCTGCACTGCTGGCCGGTTCGGCTGCGAGGCCGGAAGGTACGCGTTGACGAGGCGCAGCCGCCCAGCTCCCCCACCTCCAGCTCCCCCACCCCCACCACCCGCGCCCCCACCACCCCACGTGATATCCATCACCATCAGCCGGCCGTCGCCATCCGCCTGGACGAACGGTTGGAGCACTGTCACGAGGTCCGACCGCACGAGGATGGCGACACCAGCCAAGGTCCCCGCGCCGCCCCCCCAGAAGAAGGTGTAGGACTCAGTCCCCAGGTGGTAGGCACAGCCGGACGCGTACCGGTCGACGCCATCCATCCTCGCGACGTCATCAGCTGCAATATGCACCTCCTGGAGGCACACCACATCGAGGCGGCGGTCGTGCGCCCAGACGCGCATGAGATCCACCAGCTTGGGCCCCTCTCGCAGGCCGCGCACGTTGTGCGTGCCCACCCGGAGGCCGGGGGCAAAGCGGCCTCCGCGCGCAGGCTGTCCAGCAGGTGGCGTCATCCGTGCACGATGAACGGGTGGCCATCTGGCAGGGGGTTACCCAGGCGCCAGTCGTCCGGCAGCGCCGGCATCACGGGGCAGCCCGCCGCATTGAGGATGTTTCTGACATGGTCCATCGGCCAGTCGTGATGCCCGCCCCGCTTGCTCACGACGGGGGTCTGGACAGTGTATCCGTTGAGGATGTCCATGATCCACTCCTTCGCTGCGTCGGCTGTCGGGAAGCTCCCGCAGTGGATGGCGTCCCTGAGTCCGCTGGTGATCCCGGGGTTGTCGACGGGCCCAATGCACGGTCCGCCCCGCGCGTACGCAAAGGCATGAATCTTGCCGCGGACCCATCCACCACCATCCTCTCCACAACCAGTGGCCCCCCCAGTAGTGGCCAGGGCCTGCGTCTGCCCGCCCCCTCCACCCGCACCCGCTCCTCCAGCTCCCCCACCACCAACAGCTTCTGCAGCCCCCGCGCCCCCACCCGCCGCGGCCGGAGCAGCAGCAGGCATGGCGACACCACCCTCATCACCACCAGTCCTACGGCGTGCCATGCGCCGCCCCTCCTCGCCGTCCTCTGCCGCCTCAGGCGCCGCCTCGCCGCGTCGCGGCTCAGGCTGGCGGAGGCCCACGGGGGTGCCGAGCGGGGCATCGTCAGCGGCATCGAGCTCCTCATCACCCCCCGCACGCTTGCGCCCAGCCGACTGGGTGGCGTCGAGCATGCGCTCCTCACGGTCACGGTCGGCCTGCAGGGCCTCCTTGCCCACAGCTGCCGCAGCTGCGCCCACAGCTGCCGCAGCTGCTGTAGCCGTCTGCCGGTCCTCGAAGACGCGCCTCTCCGCAAGGAGCTGGTCCACTTGCACTCTCTTCTGGCGCTCTGCTGCGAGCGCATGCTCGCGGAGCACTAAGTTGGCCGCACGCTCGTCCGAGGGGCCTGCCGCCGCCGCCGCAGCAGCAGCAGCAGCAGCCGCAATAGCAGCCTCAGCAGAACCACCACCGCCAGGCCCGGCACCGTCCTCATCGTCATCACCGTCACCGGCACCGTGACCGTACGAGTCGTGGTCCTCATCGTCCGCACCCTCCTCGATGGTGCCCAGCTGGTGCTGCACCCCAGGCCCCGCATGCAGCCCCTGGACAGCCGCGGCATAGGACGGGGCCTGGCCCCCCAGCGGCGGCCTCGGCGGCAGCCCACCCGGCGGCGGCCCTCCCGGCGCCCCCGGTGCCCCCGCAGCGCGCGCATCCGGCGGCGTCCCACCCGGCGGCGGCCCACCCGGCGGTGGCCCACCCGGCGCCCCCGCGGCGCCCGCGGCACGCGCGGGGCGCGCGGGCCCCAGCATGCTGAGGGGCAGGCGCGACACGCGCAGCCGGCAGAAGGACGGCGCGTCGGTGCGTTGGCGGCACTCCACGTGCGGCGCGCGGATGGCCTTGGACACAAAGGCGTGGCCCCCGTGCACCGACGCCACAAAGCCTGGCTCCCTGGCAGACAGCCAGGCGAGGCTGGGGGCGGGGCCCTGCCCTCGCGCAGCGCCGCGCCACTGCACCGGCACCGGCCCGCCAGCCCCGCACTGGTACTGCACCACCCAGTCAGCGCGCACCCCGTTCGCCCCCAGCCAGCTGTGCACATGTGCCGGCGTCCACGGCAGAGTGTCTGTCGGCGTGAAGCGCACCAGGTAGTGCGCGTCGTCCACCGGACCCCCAGAGTCCAGTAGCATTGCTGGTGCAGCGCGCATGCGGCCACAGTCCACCTCCAGGGGCGCCATGCGCGCATGCAGCGCACCCTTGACCGCAGTCGCATGGGCCTCATCACACTCCATGTCGACCTGGTAGAGCGCCGACGTGCCCGAGCTCAGGGGCCTCGCCGCCCGTGCCCGCGCCCTCTTTGGCGCCTCAACGCCCGAGCCCTGCAGCGCCAAGCGGAGGGCGGCAACGACGCCGGCTGACAGAGCGCGCAGGTCGACTCCCATGCAGTCGCCCGCCATGTCACGGTCCGCGCGCAACACGAAGCTCAGCGCATAAACCTGCCTGGGCAGCACCCGCAGCTGCTCATACAGGTCGTGAGGTAGCACGCACACGAGGGGCTGCCGCGCGGCCCTGGGCGGAGGCGGCGGCCCGCGGCCCCGCGCAACACCATTTTGCCTGCCAGCAACAGCCGGCCTGCCAGCATCCCCTGCTGCGCCCCCCTGGGCAGCGGCTGGCTCTGCGTGGCCATGTCTTCACTAGTAGCTGGTCTGCGCACGCGCGCGCGGACTCGGCGGTGGGGCGAGAAACTCGCGTCAGCCGTGTGCAGCAGCGCAGCTCGGTGTCATCGCTCTCGGTCACGTTCAGAACACCGGAGAGAGGTATATCTACAAAATTTTGATGATGAGTTTTTACAATCCACTTCTGGCGGTCACACGTATGGTTCCAAAGCTCCAGTGGGACTTAGAGAATCAAGGCTCAAGGCCCACAAAAGGTCAAGCTACAAGTAGCCCACGGTAACGCCATCCACACTTGGTGGCGGGCGCCAAGCAAGCAGCACCACTGTGCAGGCTGCACACCCAGCCCCTCAAATGGCCAGAGGGCGGACCCAAGGTATAAAACCATGAAGGGACCAAAAAGCCCTCCCCCAGACCACCGGAAGCGGGGCTAGTAGCACACCCGCCGCAGCACTCTACTCAGCGACCACACCGCACCCGCCACCGCACGCGTGTGGCGCCACCTCCCCTTCAAAAACACCCCCAGAGGGAATGCCATCTAGCAAGCAGGTGCAGGCACCCGCTCGCCGTCAACGACGAGGCGCGCGCGGTGGAACTGCGCCCGCTTCCCCGCAGCCTTGGCGGCGAGGAAAGCGGGCCACAGCGCCCGGTGCTGCGCCTCCTCGCGGTCACTGAGGACGTCGAAGACAGCAGCCGACGGGTCCACGTCGCGCAGGTTGCGGCGGGAGCGCACGACGGTGTCGGCCACAGCGTCAGACGCCACGGTAAAGAGCACACGTGGCACGCCGCCCCGGCGCGGCTCCACACCAATGTCCCCGACGGCAGGCTTGGCGTTGAGGAACGACGCGGACACGACCCCGCCACCAGCCGGCCTATCCCGGCCAGAGACGTCGTGCACAAAGCGCACGAGATTCATAGCCAGGCAGACGGGCAGGCTGACGCCGTCCACGGCGGCTGCAGCAACCCGCACAGCCGCCGCCGCCACCGCCGTCTCCTCGGAACCATAGCAGTCACTGAACAGCCGCCTCACATGCCGCGTGGACCCCAAGTAGGAGGCGTCGCGCAGTGCGCCGCGCACGATCCCGTCGCGCGCCATCTGGCCTTCAGAGCCACGGCCCGCTATGAGCCTGGTGGCGGCTGCCACAGGGATGGACAGCACGTGGCTGCGGCACAGCGACGTTTCGCCCACACGCGCGGGCAGCCCCCCCCGGCGGGAGGGGCCGCGCGCAGATGCGGCACGCGCGGCGCCCGCCGCGGCATGCCGCTCCGCCGCCGGCGCGCCCGCTGCCGACGCCACAGGGGCGGCAGCAGCAGCGGGCCGGGCAGGCTGAGCAGCCTTGGCAGCAGGCGCCGCGCGGGGCGCACTGTGGGCCGCATGCGGCACTGCATGCGGCATCTGCATGGGCGCCCCGGGGACGCGGCTCACCAGGAGGTGCACCAGGTCCACGAGGGACGCAATCTGTTGCGTCTGCGCCTGGACCACAGCGAGCACCACCGCGAGGGCGTCGCTGCCGTGGCCGGCGTCGGCAATCTGTGTCGCGCCCACATGCGTCGGCGCATTCTGTGGCTGAGCGCGCGCGCTCGCCTCCCTGTCCACCAGCCCGCCTACCAGGCCTCTGAGGTCAGCCTGCCCCGCCAGGATGGCGCGGAGGGGGTCTGTGGTGTCGGCCGAGGCCGAAATGTGGTTGCTGGCGCCTCCATGCATGTGTTGCGCAGCCTCCGCGTATGTGGCCGCCCCCAGCGCCCCAGGGAGCGCCGGAAGCTGGTTCTGTGTCTCACCGACGCACGCGCGGTGGCGTGGCGGGGAGTCTGAGCCGGGGGAACCGCTGCTCACCGAGTCTGTGACGGTGGCCGCGCGGGCGACTAGCGCGCCGGCGACCTCGCTGTGTTTGCGCGGCTTAGAGCGCGTCATGGTCGTGGTTCATGGAAATGGATGGCGGGCCCAAGGTATAAAGGGAGCGTATATACGTACGCCCTGTACGCAGCACTAGACGCCTTTCACTTGAAACACAAAAACGGTCATAACTCGCGCTCCTATGCTTGGATCTGAACCATTCCAATTGCATTAGCAAGCTTGTAACAGGGGCTATCCAGATCACTGCTTGTATGCAGCAGTGCACTGCAGTAAGGGGGTGGGCCTGCTGCAGCACCACTCGCGCGCGCTCGCAACGATGCACACAACAACGGACGTAACTTCCTGCCCTCTGCCTGGATTTGAACCATTACACTTGCATTGGAAAGCTTGTAACACGGGCTATCGGTATGACCTCGTTATCCAGCAGTGAAATGCAGTAGGGGGGGGGTTCTGGGGTGTGTGTGCTGCGGGGGGGGGCTCGCGTCGCGCCACAAACAAACAAAATAACGGCAGCAACTGCCCTCCAGGTCCCCCCCTACTGGAGCGCAATGCTACACATTAGCGGCGATCTGGATAGCCCTTTCAACCATCTTTCCAATGCAAGTGTAATGGTTCATATCCAAGCACAGGAGCGCGAGTTATGACCGTTTTTTGTATTTCAAGTAAAAGGCGTCGAGTGCTGTGTACAGGGCCGATTTTCGCACGCGGCCAGCGTACGTACGTATTTTTTGGAAATACGTACGTACGTACGCTCCAGACCCTAAATACGTACGTACCGTGCAACCCTGGCATGCATGGACGCGTGGGCGTGGGTGCCCGTGGGAGATGGGGGAGGGGGGGCCTCCCATGGGGAGCATAGGGGGCCTGTTGGGAGCTGTAGGGGGTGCGGGGGCTGTAGGGGGGAGGCGGTGTGAGTGTGTGTGTGTGTGTGTGTGTGTGTGTGATGTGTGTGTGTGTGTGTGTGCGTGTGCGATGTGTGTGTGTGTGTGTGTGCGTCAGGGGTGTGTGGGGGGGGGGGGCGTTTGTGGACGTGTGCTGTGTATGTGTGTGATGTGTGGTGTTGTGTGTGGGGGGGGCATCGACACACCACTGAACGGGCCGCAACGCAGGAGCCTTGCAATTCTAGAGAGAGTACTGTTACACATCCACTGCCGGCGGTCACAATTAGTTCCAAAGTTCCAGCGGGACTATCAGGCACAAGGCCCACCAAAAGGTCAAGCTACAAAAGTAGCCCACAGAAGCGCCACCCACACTAGGTGGTGGGCGCCAAGTAGCAGCACAGGCCACAGGCACCTTACCAAAACCCCTCCGGTGAGTGAAGGGCAGCCCAAGGTATAAACCATAAGGGACCAGAGGCCGTCCCGCAAACCACCAGAAGCGGGGCTGGTAGCACATTTGCCTCAGCGCTCTACCCAGCGACCCAGTGTGCACACTGCACCCGCCACCGCGCGCGTGTGGCGCCACCTCCCCTTCAAACACACCCCCAGAGGGCCTGCAACTAGCAAGCAGGTGCAGCCACCCGCTCGCCGTCGACCACGAGGCGTGCGCGGTGGGACTGCGCCCGTGTTCTGTTATGTTCTGCAGTGCTAACGCTCATATGTAATCCACACCGGAATTACGCTAATGTTTATCAAGCGTTAACCTTAACGAACGCTCGTTGCACACGCATCGCACTTCCTGCCGTCTGCCAGGACCGGTATCAACCGACGTTAAGGGTTCCAGAACCCCTAGGGCTTACTTTAGGGGTGACAACCCAAAGTACACTGACGTTTTTTCACTGTGACACTGGCCACTGGAGATGAACGTTCGATGTTTTGACACCTCTGCTGGACAAGAGCTGTTTGGCCTAAACAGCACATTTTCGTCTCGCACTGCGCTGTGCACTGCATGACACGACTGTAGGCAGCCCAGCCCAGCCCAGCAGCGGCCTTCCCCCTGTAATCATCTCATATCCTTTCCTTGGCCCGCCCATTATAAGGACCTCTGCCTAGCCGCGTTGATGCGTCGGCGAGGGACAGGCTCTCTCGTGCTACATCGACTCTGATCAGGCATCTCCACCCATGTCTAGAAGACAGAGAGCCCCCCCCCCCTCCCACGACTACTATCTATGCGTCCGCCGTCCTGCGCTCCCCAAACACCACGAAGAACGGGTTGAGCAGGCTCTCCTTGTTGTACACCAGCGGCTTCTCCTGCATCAGCACCGTCTGCAGGGTAGCATGGGCGGGGGGGGGGGGCGGGGGTGACGGGCGTGGTCTCGACTCGTGGGGCGAGGCACGAATGGCTGGATATGCGCAGCACACACGGCACCAAAGCCAGCAAGGTCCCTCTGTGGAGCAGGCGCAGGCACACGCCAGCACATCCGTCGCCCAGTCCCCTCTGTTGAGGCAAACCTGACTTGACAAGCAAGTGTGCACCCCATCCAGACTGAGCGCTGGTGCTCAACCATATCACTTTGGATGTCGTCGACCATAGCGCAGCAGGCGTTGCAGTGCACACGCGCTTATCTACTTTTTGTTCTATTATTTAAAAAAGTGAGTGGCTCGACTCGCAGCACCCTCCCTCCCTCCCTCACTGACTCCCGCACCTTCCAGTCCTCCAGCGCCGTGCCGATGTCGTCGCACAGGCCCGCCTGCAGCACCACGCCACCCGCCTCGCGCACGATGATGTCAGCGGCAGCAGTGTCCCACTCGCAGCACGGGACCATGCGTGGGTAGATGTGCGCGCTGCCCTCGGCGACCATGAGCAGCTTGAGCGACGAGCCGACCTGAACGCAGTGTGTTATGCGGTGGTGTGTGCGCAGCCCATGTGTGGGTTGGTGTGAGGTGCAGCCGGTGGGTGGATGGTGGGTGGGTAGTGGGTGCGCTGCAAGGGCACACACACACACACACACACACACACACACTTGTCTCCTCATCACATGTGCACGATGTGTGCATTGTGTGTTATGTGCCCAGGTCAAGTGCGTGCGTTGCCAATCACATTCCCCACGCCTGAGGCGGCGCCTTCACTGTCGCAGACCAGGCGGCGCCTCAGGCGCTCCGAGACTCCCTCAGGCGCACCCCGACCGCCTGAAGCGCCGCCTCAGGCGTCACCCGCGACCGCCTTAGGCGCCGACCTGACTGCCTTCGGCTCCCACCACCACCCGAGGCGCACCCCCGATCGCCTCAGGCGTATGACCGCCTTCACTCGCGCGCCTCAGGAGTTGGGATTGTGGTAGGGTTGATGTGTGGTGCCGCCGGTGGATGGGTGCGGGCTGTGGGGGCACACCCACCCACACTCGCCTCCTCATGGAGGTCACGCGTGCCAGGGCCCTGCTTCCCCTGGTCGCAGCAGCAGCAGGACTAAAAACGACACCCCACCATGCCCACTACGCCTTTGGACCACGCTCTCATCACCTAACCAACTCCGACTCTGGCCACACGACGCAGCCACCACTGCCACGCCACCGCCACCACCACTGCCGCCCAACCCACTCCAACTCCAACCACACGTGTGCGCGTGCGTGCGTGTGTGTGTGCGCGCTCGCTCCCACCTGCAGCGTGTTTGGCGCGTCAAACAGCTCCATGAACTCGGCCGTCTGCTGCGACGGGTGGCTGCTGGAGCCCACGATCGAGAGGCCCTTGTCCTGCAGGCCAAACGTCGCGGCGCGGATACGCTCCGTCTTGCGAGCGTCCACTGGCCCGGTGCGCAGCCATGATCCCTTCTCCTTGACAGCCCTGGAGTGGACGCAGGGTGGGCGCGCGTGTGTGCGTGCGTGCGCACGGTTGGTCAAACACGCACGCACACACCAGCGTCGACGCGCACCACCAGTCACGGCCGCGGCTGCGGTCACATGCAGGCCCTCTCCTCCCTCCCACCCACACGTGGTTGCCCTGCGCCCCCTGTCCTGCCTCCTGTCCTGCCCTGCGCGCATGCACAAGCGCACTGATTAGTGGCGATCTCACCAGTATGTCTTGCCCGTCACTGGCACGTGCACGACGCCCATGATCGGGTGGTCCTTGTACATGAGCGCGATGTTGACCGTGAACTCCCCGTTGCGCTTGAGGAACTCCTTGGTGCCGTCCATTGGGTCAACGAGCCAGTAGTACTCGTAGCCCTGATGAGAGGAGAGGACGGACGGTGATCGTGGTGGGGTGGGGGGGGGGGGTCCAGGGAGGGCCATACGCATGTGCCATGCATGCAAGCGGGGCATGGTGTCAAGGTGATCTCGGCCACCACAGCGGGTGGATGCGCCAATGTTCCATGTGCATGCCCACGGCCCATGCACGCATGGCCTCGCACCCCATGCACGCAGGCCATGCACGCATGGCCTCGCCCACATTCCTCCTCCTCCGGCACCCCTTCCCCTCCCCGCATGCGCGCGCCACGGCACACGGCACACCACTCCATGTGTACGCGATCATAGATCACCCACCTTGCGCACTTCGTACGCTGAGATCTTGTTCTCCTCACTGATGATGGGCACGTGGGGCGAGAGGCGCTGCAGGTCGCGGCAGATGATCGCGTTGGCCATGGTGTCGGCCGTCGTGAGCGGGGAGTTGTCGCTCTTGAGCTCCACCTCCCACTTGGACGCCTGCGGCAGTGAACGCGCAATTTGGAGCTGCTATCTACCAGGCTGCTCCATGCATGCGCCTACGCATGCACCCATGCCCCATGCCGACGCACATCCGAGTTGTAGATGCTGAGAATGGCCGCGCCAGCTGCCTCTGCGGTCGCCACCACTGCCTCGACAGGCACCGGCACCATGAACTGCGCAGCGCATAGGTTTAGATCGCACGCAGTTAGGAGATGGCAACATCAACATGCTGCGTGCCACGAATTGGAGGGGGCGAGGAGCAGCAGAGAGGATGCCCATGCAAAAACTCAACTCGCAGCTCCATGGTGATGTCCTCCGGCACCTCTGGGCCGACGTTGGCCAGCCCAACGGCAGTTAGCGCCTGCTGCGTGCTGATCCCCTGACCCATCGTGAAAGGGAGAGCTACTGAGGGCGAGAGAGGGGTTTATGTTCGCTCACACTTTACTGTGTCACACTTTACAACACCTGGGGTCCGCTGCAGCCGAAGAGAGACTAGCCATGGCGGACAACGGCACGTCCTTTTCTTTCGGGTTCGCCGTGGGTCAGGAGGGGGCTGCAGCTGCGGAGGCAGCAACCCAGGAGGCTGCTTCCATCGCTGCGACGCAGCAATGCCTCCCTGCAGTGGAGGAGCGAGACGCAGGGGTGGGTGATGGAGGACCATGCATCGTGCGACGCCATTGGTGGGGCATCTGTGTGATGCGCTCGCTTGCATGCATGCAAACAAACATGGTGGCTCGCCTCTCGCAGGGCGCCAGCACGCGTGGCTTTGAGGACGTGGCGATCGCCCATGGCCTGAGCCTGCTCAAGGGCTCCATCACAGGAGCGGAGACGGCCGCGCTGCTGGGCGACAACCGCGTAGAGGGCAACGACCTGGTGAGCCATCTGGCCCAGATTGCCCCCACTGGGCAATGTGTGCCCCCACCCCCCACCCCACCCCACCCGCCCGCCAGCCATCCTGCCCGCCCTTATGTACACATACCCAGGCCAGACACGCAGACACGCATGTGAACGCACACACACACACACACACACACACACACAAAATTGTCCCTTGTATAACTTCAGTGCGATCAAAAACGGGCCTACAGCAGCGCCTCCGTGCCCTGCCACCGCGTCCCCTTCACACACACACGCGCACGCACGCACGCACGCACGCACACAGACAAACAAACACATGCCCTGACGCACCCCTCACCCCTGTCCTTCCCCACCTGTGCCGCAGATACCGGGGCTATACGAAGGTGGGATTGCTTGCGTGCATGCCCTGCCGTGCACACCGGGCGCGCACGCCCCCTGGCTGTACACATGCACGCGGTAACGGGCCCCGTGCACTAGGTGTGTGCCATCTCACACGATGCTGATGCTGGGTCGACAGCCCTCTGATGGTCCCACCGCACCTACTACGTACAGGCGGGTTCAAGTTGTGGGAGGGCGCGATCGACCTGTGCCGCTACCTGATGAAGACGTTTGACATGGGGAGTGACCTGCTAACGTCACCAAACGCGCCACAGAAGATGCGGGTGGGTGCAATGGAATTGGGTCCAGGGCTAGTGGGCACGAGGACACGCCCACACAGATTGGGGGTCCCCTAGCGTCACCTGAAGCCAGCCATCCCAGTTAGGTGCCCAGGCCCTACGACTGGGGACTAGCTCTGTGACTGCCTGCGGAAAGAAACGGGCACAACAGACGCGCACGCTGCTTTGCGGCGCTCGCACGCACGCACACACCCACATATGCACGCACACACGCGCGCACACACACAACCATGCCCTTCCCCCCCAAACACGCTTACACACGCACACACACACGCACGCACACGCGCACACACTCACACACAGGGCAAGAAGGTGCTGGAGCTTGGGTGCGGCCACGGCCTGCCCGGCATCCTGTGCATGCTGGCGGGAGCGGTCGTGCACTTCCAGGTGTGAACGATGACGGATGCTGCAGCCTGTGTTACGCCACTAATGGTGGGGCGCAAGGCCCAACACCTGAGTGTTAGTGGTTGGCCACCTGGGCTGGCACAAACAGGGTTGGATCAAACAGGGCTGGCACGAACAAAGCGAATGTGGCGGCGTGCCGTGTATACACACATATCCATCCCCACACTTCCATCGTAATAATATATTACGCGCACTGTTTCAGCCGTGTGCCATAAAGGAGCCACCTCTATTCAAATCGTAGGCATGAATGCATGTGGAGCAGTGGTTCCGTTAAGAATCTTGGAAAATGCTGGCTCAACCCGAGGCTCACACTGATTTTGCCAATCTCAACCCCACGGAGGCGAATTTTGGCGGGAAAACTGTGAAAATGCAAATTTCACACTTTTTAGAGTCGGATTTCGCGAAATCTCAACCCGACGCGCAAGCCCGAATCGGCCAATCTCAACCCGGAAGTGCACTTTGTCGGGTTGCGGGGTGGCTAACGGAAGCACTGATTTGGAGCTGCCAGCTCTCACACACGCGTGCCCCCCCCCTCCCTCCCCCAACCCCATGTGGCTGCATGCATGTATGCCCGTTACTTCCAGGACTACAACTGCAGTGTGCTGACAGAGCTCACGATGCCAAACGTGCACGCCAACGTGGCGCGGCTGGTGAGTGGACGAAGTGTGTGTGTGTGTGCGTGTGTGCGTGTGTGCGTGTGTGCGTGTGCGTGTGTGTGTGTGTGTGCATGTGTGTGTGTCCGTGTGTGTGGGTGTGTGTGTCTGTGTGCGGGGTGGTTGGGTGCACGTGTGCAGGTGGTTGGGTGCACGCATGCGGGTGGTTGGGTGCACGTGCACCAGGGGTGTACCCGGGGGCATGCCGCTCATCGGTTTTCCAGGAGAGGGCCTCCCCGACTCATCGGCTTGACAGGAGAGGGCCTCATTAACTCATCGGCTTACCCATTTTTTGCTGCCCCCGGACCCCGCTGTCCGCAGTACTCTGTTGCTGTGATACGGTCTCTGACGCAAGCTTGGTTGGGGGGCAGCAGCAAACACAAATCTAGAAGACAAACAGCTTACAACAGCTCATGTGCGCGGCGCGGGCATGCTTGCAGCGCATGGCAGGACAGCGCATGTGACACCACAACACTGATTTGAAAGTACCATGATGCTTTGATGCATGCAGAAAACCCCAGCATGCGCGCAGGGTCCTGGCCATCAGAGGAAAGCGCCATTCCAAAGTTCCGACCCACATCTAACCTCCACCAGCATCCGGGGCGGAGCCCCCGGAAGCCAGAATCACTTTGCGATTGCAAACAGCAGGAACGCTCCAGAAATGAGGGATTGCATGCTTTTGCGTCGAAGTCGGAGTGTGGGGGGAGCCCAAGCCGAACGCCCCGATCGGCTTGGCGTGGTCATCGGCGACGCCGATGAGAAGCCCTCTGGGCCCTCACACTTGTCGGATTTCCCGATCACGCCCCCAAGAGACCATCGGGTTTGCGCCCTTCGGGCGCCCTGTTCATCCGAATCCGATCAGCGGGTACACCCCTGACGTGCACCCAACCACCCGCACACGGCGGCTCTCACCAACGGGTCCCTTGCTCTGCTGCTGCTGCCGCTGCTGCTGCTGCTGCTTCCACCACGACAGCCACACTTGTAAGCAGGAGCAGGCCGAGCGCCCTCCATTTATCCATTTATCGCCACCCCTACCCCCTTACCTCGCTATGTGCAATTCATTGCTAGGCTCTTCATCACGCACGAAACCACGTCCCTCCTTCACTCCACAGCACCAGGCCGGCCGCCCAGCCACCCCCGCTACCTCTCTGGCGACTGGTCACCCACTAAATAACCTCAACACAATCCCGTTGGAACTCATACGTACACCTTCATCAATCCATCCACGCTCTCCTGACGCGCTCTCCCACAGGCGGCCGTCCGCCCAGTGTTGAGGGCGCGCTACTTCTCCGGTGACTGGTCCACCACTTACTGACTTCAACCCAAGCGCCCATTAAAACTCATATGTGCACCTTCATGAATCCATCCACGCTCTCCTGACGCTCTCCCACAGGCGGCCGGCCGCCCAGTGTCGAGGGCACGCTACTTCTCCGGTGACTGGTCCACGACCGGCGACCTGCTTGCGACCTCTGGCCTCGGTGGCTACTATGACTACGTGCTCACTGCAGAGGGCATCTACTCGGTTGACTCACACGTGCGGCTCATCGCGTGCATCAAGCAGGTGGGGGGGCAGGTACGGGCAGGCAGCAGGCAGCGGGCAGCGGGCAGCTTGAAAGGAAGCAGGAAGCAGGAAGCAGGAAGCAGGAAGCAGGAAGCAGGAAGCAGGCAGCAGGCAGCGGGCAGCACAAATCGGGACAGGCTCGCGCGTGGTGGGCAACGCATTGCTAGAGGGAGTGGCTGGTGGTGTGGTGGGTAGGGTGGGGTGCCAGGGTGGCAATTGTGGTTTGTCACTGGGTCGCGTGGGCAGCAGCCTCTGGGGCGCCTCAACTGACATGTGTCGTCACAAACACACCCTCCTCCTCCCCTTGCTCTGCCACCTCCCCACCCACCCCACCCGCCCTCCTTCACATCCGCACCCCCACAGGTGCTCCAGCCCCCAATGGGCGTCGCTTTTGTTGCAGCCAAGACGTACTACTTTGGCGTAGGCGGCGGCACCAAGGCGTTCACGAGCGCTGTGCTAGCAGACGGTGTCTTCGAGGTCGAGGCGGTCGAGGAGATCGAAGAGACGGCGTCGGGGAACAAGCGCGAGGTGAGGGGTGGGTGGGTGGGTGTAAGGCTGAAGGGCGGGCGCACGGGTCGGGGGGTGCTTGCCAATGCCTGCTGTGCTGCTTGCTGCTTGCGGTGTTTGCTGCTGTTGCTACTTGCGGCTGGTGTTTGCTGCTGCTGCTCCTCCCGCTGCTCCTGCTCCTTACTGCTGCCGCTGCTTGCTGCTACGGCCTGTAAAATGGCGCGAAATAAATACCAGTTGAGACCTGCCCACCCCCTCACGCACACACACAGATCATCGAGCTCCGCTTCCCCGACTCCATTGCGCCCTACTTCCTGTGACCGCTGTCAACGAGCGAGCGGCTGTGTGCGCTGCATGTGGCTGCATGCACACACGCACACACGTGCGCGTGCGTGGCTCCCCCCCCCCCCCCGCCCAGTAGGCAGCACCCAACAGGGACCTACTAGGCCCAACGTGTTCCAAACAATTTAAACGGCTTTGGAAAGCTTTGGGAAGGCCGGGACGTGCACACTTCGGATCATTGGGTTGAGCCCCCTCTTGCCACCACCGCGCCCCCACTACCCAGCTCCACAGCTTCGCTTGCTTTGATGCACGTGGGCACCTGATCTGCCGTCAATGACAGAAGTCATGCGACGAGCCATGCCGGTGTCCGACTCCCTTTGTGGTGTCCCCTGTAAGAGGACGAGGACGAGTGGCTCCCAGAACACGCCCGTGCAGGTGGGTACGAGGGGGGCCTGCGTTCTGAGGGGCATGGGGCGGGGCGGGGCAAGAATAAGCAACTGCCCCCTCCTCCTCCCGTGCCGCAGGAGCACGACTCCAGGAAGCGGCAGTGCCTGCGGCCCGGCATTCCCGCTCCCATAGAGTTGCTGCCGATCCCTGGCAAGCTGAGCCCGAGCAACAAGCCGGATGACAATGTAAGTCGCGTGCCACCGGCACACGCTACCCGCCAGCTCCACCCACTCGCGCCGACGGCCGTGTAGTGGCCTACATACACCATGCGGCGAGGCTGCTGCAGCATGCGGGCAGGTGCTGAACAGAGTCCTGATGTGGCACCTCCACCCCAACTCCGTTTGTCGCCTGCAGGACGGCCACTACGCCTACGACCTGGGCGAGAACCTGAGCAGCAGATGTGAGTAGTGGGGGGAGTAGCAGCAGTGTGCGTGCCGCGCTGTGCGTGTGAGCCGGGCGGAGCCCTGACCGCGCTTGCTCCTCTCGTGTGCCCATGCAGACAAGATTCTGTCCAAGATTGGCGAAGGTGCGTGCCCCGAGGACGCGTGGCATGGCACTGGAGCATGCATGCAAACCCCCCCTCGAAACGAGGGGGGGGCTGGGGCACCGCGGCAGTCGCCTCGGCCGCAATGCGCATGCACCTGGATCCATGCTCGCACCCCCACATGCTCCCTGCAGGCACGTTTGGGCGTGTGCTCGAGTGCTGGGACCGCCAGCAGCGGGTGAGACAAGAGGAGAGGTGCATGCAAGCACGTACGCGCGCGTCGAATGCATGCGAGCGCATGGGCGGTAGCCATGCGGTGGTTGGCTTGCGAGCCTCATGCGATGTGCCCACGTCGCGCTCCCTCTACCCACCCCCAGGAGTATGTCGCCATCAAGATCGTGCGCAACATTGACAAGTACCGGCACGCGGCGATGATTGAGGTGCGGGCGCTGTGTGCGCGCGCTGCATCGTGCTCGTGTGGCAATGATGGCGGGCAGGCAGCATGCTGTGCCATGCACCAAGACACTCCTCATGGGGCGCGTCGAGGTGCGCCGCACACGTGAGCACCCACCCACACGCGCGCGTCTCTTTGTCTTGCGCCGCGCGCAGCTCGAGGTGCTCAACACGCTGGAGAGCAACGACCCAGAGGGATCAAAGTGAGTTGTGGTGCATTCAGCCATGCGCGTACATGGGCCCAGGGGCATGCACGCACAACACGTGCTCGGCGAATTCGGGCGCCATGTGCAGCGCATGCGCGTGGCTGGTGTGGTATCAGCGGTTGTGGTATGAACTGGTGCCATGGTGCCCCCGCACTGTGCCGCAATCTCAGGAACTGCGTTCCGCTGCGCGACTGGTTTGACTACCGCGGCCACGTGTGCATGGTGTTCCAGCGGCTCGGCCCCTCCCTCTTTGACTTCCTGCGGCGCAACAACTACCGCCCGTTCCCGATCGACCTCGTGCAACAGTTCAGCAGGTGGGGGGGGGGGCACGGAGGGCAGGGGAGGGGCCCTCTAATCGGACTGCCTGGTCCTAGTCCTGGTCTTCATATAGGCATTCCCTAACTCTGCCTGTCTGCAAAGCTCAGCTGGTGGGTGGGAGCATGGAGGGCGGTGAGGGGCCTTCTAATGAGACCGCCTGGTCTGGGTCCTGGATAGAGGCGCTCTCTGTGCAGGCAGATCCTCGAGGCGATCAGCGACACAGCACGAGCACACGCCGTATCCCACCCTCTCACCGATGCACACACACATGCTCCAACACTCCCCCCTCCCTTTCTCCCCCCCTCCCCCCCCTTCTCTCTCCCAAACAGCTCCTTGAGGCTGTCGACTACACGCACAAGAGCACGCCGTCTCCCACCCTCTTCACCCATGCACGCGCACGCGCCCTAACACACTATCCCGCTCTCTCCCTCTCCCCCCTTCTCTCTCCCAGGCAGCTCCTCGAGGCGGTTGACTACATGCACGAGCTGCAGCTCGTCCACACCGACCTCAAGCCGGAGAACATTCTGCTGGTGTCGCTGGAGAGCTCGCGCGCGTCGTCGTCTGGAGGGTGAGGCTCAGATGCAACGGAGGAGCCTCACGCTTGGGATGGGGGCAGGGGGGGGGGGGGCAGGTGTGTGCGAGGGAGAGCGTTCTACTGGTGTTGCTAGAAAGAGCATGCGCGTGTTCATCTGGAGGGTGAGGATGGGGACGGTCGGGCTCATTGAAGGGGTAGGGTGGGGGTGAAGAAGAAGTTGGAGGGGGGGCGCGTGCTGGAGAAGAGTGTTGTGCTGGTGTCGCTGGGGAGCGCACGTCTTTACCAGGAGGGCGGGGCCTTGTGACCCCACTCCCTCTCACCCCCTCCCCTTACAGCGCCGCGTCGTGTGTCCCCAGCTCGTCCGCCATCTCACACACAAGCACACACACGCGCTCCCATTTGACCCCCCCTCCTCCGCAGTGCTGCGGCGTGCGTCCCCAGCTCCGCCATCGCACACACACACACACACACACACTCTCGCACACACGTTCTCACACGCGCGCACACACACTTGCAGTGCTGCATCGTGCGTCCCCAGCTCTTCCGCCATCAAGGTCATTGACTTTGGCAGCGCCACGTTTGACGACCAGTACCACAGCAACATCGTGTCGACGCGGCACTACCGCGCGCCTGAGGTGGGGCATCGTCTGGGGCACGAGGTTTAGGGTTCATGTGTAGGGCTGAGGTCGGGCGTGTCGTGGGGCCGGCGGCCTCCAGAGTGGGAGGGCGGAAGGGAGACCATGTGCCACAGCAACATCGTGTCGACGCGGCAGTACCGCGCGCCTGAGGTGGGGCATGGCTTGGGGTTTAGATGTGGGTTTAGGTGGGTCGACTGCCTTTATAATATGAGTGGAGTGGGAGGGAGAGAGGGAGCGTGCTTGGGCGAGTTGGGAAGAGGCCCCGGGGTCGTCTTGGCACGGCCACGCGCACTCCGCTCTGGAACACACACGTACAGAGACAGAGACGCGCTACAGTTCCCGCCGCACCAGTGATGTCCTTGGCGCCCCCGCAGCTCCCGCTGCAGGGGCAAACGGGGGACTTTTGGGAGGAAACTTTGGGGGCAAATTGCGAGAATTCCGCTCCAAAAGTGTGAAAATCGGAAATTCCACACTTTCCAGCAAAACAACGCCTCGCTGCGGGGGCGAATCGGCATGTTCCCTCCTATGCTGTGGGGGCAAACACAGCATTATCTGTTTCCCTTAGGACACCACTGCACCGCACGGGCATCCGGGCTCTTGCTTGTGTAAACACGCACCCCGACACCCCGGCACACACACACACACACACCAGGTCTCCTCGGCCTTGGCTGGTCGTACCCATGCGATATGGACACACACCCACGCGCACACACACACACACACACACACACCAGGTCATCCTCGGCCTCGGCTGGTCGTACCCGTGCGACATGTGGAGCCTTGGGTGCATCCTCGTGGAGCTCATCACGGGCGACGCGATGTTCCAGGTGGGTGCACACGTGGTGTGTGTGTGCGTGTGTATGTGTGGGAGGGGGGGGGCACATATCAACACACACACACTCCCGCACACATGCACACTGCATTTCACTGTGGAGTGCTCATCACGGGTGACGCGATGTTCCAGGTGGGTGGGTCGCCACACAGCCACACACACACATGCACACACACACACATGCGCATATGCACTGCACTGCACGCTCATCGCGGGCGACGCGATGGGCCAGGTGGGTGGGTCGCCACTTAGGCAGTCAGCCGCTGGTGGCCACCGCCCCTCACAAGCGATTTGTCAGGGCCACAACTGGACTTGGGTCTAGGCGGTAAAAGTAGGACTAGACATTGTGTTTGCTGGAATGCCGATGAAACTGTTGCTGGGTCGCCACTCTTCTCGGCCGATCGTGCTGACTTTGCGACGGGCGGGAGGATGGGGCATACATGGTAGTGGAGTGCCCTGCCTATGCAGAGGCACGGGTGTGGGCGTGGGCGCACAACCTGTCTTGAGACGCACCACCATCCCGTCAACTCAACCCAACCCCCCACACCTTTCCTCAGCCCCCTCAACTGCAGACGCACGAGCACCTCGCCGATGATGGAGGCGGTACTCTTCCACACCACACACACACACACCAGGGGAATTTCCTCACATGCACACATTCCCACCGCCCATGCACAACCCCACCCCCATGCACACACCACACAGACGCACGAGAACTGGGAGCACCTCGCGATGATGGGGGCGGTACGCTTCCACATCACACACACGCACACACACCAGGGGAATCCCCTCACATGCACACATTCCCACCCCCATGCACCTCACCCCACACAGACGCACGAGAACCTGGAGCACCTCGCGATGATGGAAGCGGTGTTGGAGCCAATCCCTGTGGCGATTGCGACGCGCGCGGCAAAGACGTTCCCCAAGTGAGTGTGGCTGAAGGGCTGGAAAACATGCGATTGAGGGTGAGGGGGGAGGGCTTGGTTTATTATTCATGGGGAGTGATGGGCAGTGTTGGAGCCAATCCCCGAGGCCATTGCGACGCGCGCGGCAACAACGTTCCCCAGGTGAGTTTCGTTCAAAGGCCGTCGACACCCAACCTGGGCTCATACCTGGGCTCGTACCACTCATCTCACAACCCTACCAAAATCCCAACGTCTGATCCGCGTCATGGAATGCGGTCATAACGTCTGAGACGGTCGGGGGTGCGCCTGAGGCGGTGGTGGGCGCTTGAGGCGGTCGGTGTGGCGCCTGAGGCGGTTTGGATAACGCCCAAGGCGACGCCCGAGGCGAATGTGGGTGCGCCTCGGGCGGCGCCTCGGGCGGCGCCGCAGGCGGTCGGAGCGCCTTAAGAGCCGCCTGATCCGCGCCATGGAATGGGACGACTCAGGCGTCGCCTCAGGCGTTGTGAATGTGGTAGGGCAATCTAGCCACGTCGATGCAAAACCTTCAGAAGTGCAACGGCAGCAGGGGGAATGTTGTGGGAACGTTCTGGGGCCCACCATCGTCGCGCCGCGCCAGCGCTGCATCCCACCCTGTGAGATTGGCCCATGTGGGCCGGCACGGGTGAAGTTGCGCAAAATCTGACATCAAAAGAGTGAACATCGGCATTTTTGCATGCCCCCCCCAAACCCCTCGATACACAACCAACCAACCAACCAACCAAGCGTTACATGAGGCCGTCCGCATGCACCGGCAATGCCTGTACTACTAACAGCAATACACCCCGGCAATTGTTACGAAGTCTGACCCGTGCACTGGAATGTCTTTCGAAAAGCGGGTGACCAACCAGCGCCTGAATCGAGTGGATAGTATCCTTGGTTTGGGGGGTCTGGGGGGGGCTGCCACTCTGTCCAACCAACTTCAACTTGGGTTGCCACTCTGGCCAACCAACTACAACTTGGGTTGCCAGTCTGGCCAACCAACTTCAACTTCAATCGCAGCGTATCATCTCCCCATGGGCCGATTAATTCCATGGGCGATAGTCGGGGTTGTCCGTCGTGCAATGTAAACGTCGCCGCAACTACTAGATCCGTTCGGCCGCGGCCTACTAGACTGAGTTTTCGTTGGGCAGGCCATGAGGACATCGGATCAGCTCCTTGGACCGATGAACTCGATGCGCGACGGACGAAGGCAGGCGGGCCTGGGATAGGGGCTCGGTAGACGGGAAAGGGGGGTTTGGAAGGGGCGTGGGAGGGGTCAGATGAGGCATCGGGGGGGTCAGGTGAGGGTTCATCAGGGGTATCGGAGGAGACGTGGGAAGGATCAGGGGAGGCATGGGAGGGATCAGGGGGGGCGTGGGGGGATCAAAGGAGGCGTGGGAGGGATCGGAGGAGGCGTGGGAGGCGAGGGGGGAGAGGGAGGGGGGTTGGGAGGGGTCGGAGGAGGCGTGGGAGGCTAGGGGGGAGTGCGCGTGCGCGTGTGCGCTCACGGATGGGGGGGGGGGGTGAGGAGGGATTGCCAGCCTGGATTGCCAGCATGGGGTCAGCGTGCGCGGGGGGGCTGGGGAGGTGCATGGGGCGGGGGTGCATGGGCCTGCATGGCACATGGGACGGCGAGCTCCATGTGGGGGTGAAAGCGTGGGTGGGTGGTCGACTGTGGGTGGGTGACGGTGGGGAAGAGTTGGACTGTGTAGTTTGGAGCGTGCCAGGGGGAGTGAAGGGTGCTGAAGGGGGGATCATGGCAAGGTGAGGTTCTCTGTGGTGCATGGTGTCGTGGCGCCGCAGTGGGTCGCGGCCCAGAATCTGCTCGGCGTCAGGCGGTGGCGGGGCGGTCCATGATGCGGTCGACAGTCTGCCGAGGAGCTGTTCGGCGCTGGCGAGAGCATGGGACTGGCTCTGCGACAGGATAAGGATTGGGACTGTGGAAGAGGTTGCTCGGCTCGCTGAGGCTGCCCCCTTCGGGCGGTGACGATGGTGGATAGTCCAGGGTGGGCCGCAGTACATAGGCGGCAGTCGACGGGGGGGGGCGGGGCGATGAGGGGGGATGGGCGACGGCGACTCACATGGGCCGACCGCCGTGACTCGCGACCGCGACCGCGGCCCAGGGAGTGGGCGGCCCAGGGAGTGGGCGGCCCAGGGAGTCGCCGTCGCGATACACACACACACACACACACACAAACGCTTCGGGGGTGAGATTGAGGAGTGAGCGGTGAGCCCGGGTTGAGCCACAACTTTCCCAAGATCCTGAACGGAACCTCTGACCCCCCCCTCTCCTGTGAACCCCACCCCAGGTACTTTGCCAAGGGCCGTCTCTCGTGGCCGGACAGCGCTGCGTCAAAAAAGAGCGTCAAGGCGGTGAAGCGCATGACGGGGCTGCGACAGCTGCTGCTCGAGCAGGTGTGGTCGTTGTTGTAGGGTTCTTGAGCTGAAGGGCTTATGCTAAGGTTCCAGGGGTCTGGTAGGGACGGTCGACGTGGTGGTCAAAATCACGACGAGGCTGCGGCAGCTGCTGTTCAGCAGAGCAGGTGTGAGGTGGCAGGGCTTTCGTGATCAAGGGCTTGCGGTTTAAGGGTTTGTGAGAAGTTGTGGGAGAAAAGGGTCTTGTGGTGAGGGGCTTGGGGTCGAGCGCATCACGGGGCTGCGGCAGCTGCTGCTCTAGCAGGCGAACTTCATGAGGTGCGGTTTGGGGTGTCAGGGCCTCGGGATCTCTGCTTGCGTACGAGCCCTCTTCTGACCCCCCCAGCGTATTGACCCGACCCTTCCCCTGCCCCCCTCTCCCCCCCCCTCCCTCGCTGCTGCAGGGCGACGCCACCTCGTGGCCTCACGTCGACTCGCTCGTTGACCTCGTCACCGGCATGCTCGCGTACGAACCGCACCAGCGCACGACGGCGCGCCAGGCGCTCGCACACCCGTTCTTCGCGGCAGAGCTCGCGCCGTCGGCGGTCGTCACGTCGGCGGCGGCGTCGGCAGCAGTGGCAGCAGCAGCGACGGCGGCGGCGGCGGCGTTGGGGACGAGCACGAGCACCGCGGGCAGCAGCGCGCAGACGACCGCTGCGCAGCAGTCTGCGGCTGCTGCGCCCGGGACTGTGCTCTGGCCCGGTACGAGCGACCCGTCTGCCGCCCCCGCGTCCCACTTCACCATCGGTGGCGGCGGCGGTCGCGTTGGGGAGGACGGCCGCAGTGGCGGACGAGGGGGGGACCTCACGGCCGTGCCCACCGACGGGACGTCGTCTGGGCAGGAAACTGTCACCACGACGATCGACATGACGCAGTGGGCGTGACAGGGGTGACGGGCAGACAGGGCGCGCGCTCTCTCCCGCTGTTCCCTTGCCCACGTCCACCACAGCTGGGCGTGGGCAAGAAGAAGACGACGCGGCACGCTGACGCGCACACGGCGCGTCTGCCTCACCCTGTCGACGCCCACCACTGACGCGCGGCACATTGGGCGTGCGGCCGAACGCCGGTTGCAGACGCCGACAAACAGACGGCGCGTCTCGCTCTCTCTCATACCCACAAACAGCGGGCATGCTGGGCACAACTCGGGGCGCACACGCACATGCGCGGCTCTCTGGCTCTCCCACTCCCGCTGTCTCTCGCCCCCCCCCCCCCCGCTCGGCGCGCCCACACGGGCACACCCAGCATGACCGACTGGACCCGGGACTAACCGATGTGCATTAATATACGCTATACGCTACCGACGACACTCCACTTAACGCCAACGTGTACTTTCAATCGCTCTCGCACATGCGCAAGCGCACGCCAGTTTCGCTAGCACCGACTAGTGTCGCGCCGCTGCCATCACCACCACCGCCCTGCCACCCCCCGAGCAGCGTATATAGCTGTTGTCAAGACCATCGAACCCGGCGGGTAGGTGTGTGCGCGTGGTGGGCGCGGCGGCTGCGTAATTGATAGGACCATACTCGGGAACGATAATAATCTGTTGATTCCCTTTCTCTGGCTGTGGCTGCGGGTTTTAGCGCTTGGTGTAGGATCGTGGGTGTGTCCTAGGGGCCCAAGCGCCAGGCACGTGGATGTAAAAAGATGGTGGCGTGCGAGCGTGTGTGTGCTTCCCGTGTCCCCCCCCCCCTCAGGCGCACCACCCCAGTGCATGCAGATCCATCTCTCCCTCTCCCCCACCTGTCCAGTTCCTGCATGGTCGCCTCCATCAGGTGGGTAGCACGACTCTGCTTTGGCATCAGCCACACGGCGCTGTGCAACTTGGGCATTCTCTTCGCAACCATTCCCAATCACACACATTCGATTCAGATCAAGAGCGCAGTTGTTGAACGTGGCGTGAGGTCACAGGGTGGCTGAGGCTCAGTGGTTGCTTTTTCAGGAATTTCAATTGATAATCTGAAGCCATTTGACAAAAAAAATCCGGCTGCGTGGCTCAAATTCGGCTCCACACGCCCGAAAGGAAATCACTGCTGAGGCTGGGCTGGGAAAGCTAGCTAATATCTCCTATTTTCAAGTGGCCGGTAAAGGGGGCGTCAACGCACAGAGACAATGACTTCAAGACACAAGCCCATTGCCGCGCCGCCGCCGCCGGGCGAAGCCGCTGCGTCAGACATCGCTGTTCACGCGCCAGCCGCCTTGGCCCTGCCTCCCGCCTTTCCACCCGCAGCCGTGCCTGGCCCCTCGAACTGTGCATACATCGCTCGCCCCATGACGCCGCCCCACGCCGACGTGAACTGCGCGACGCGGCCGAGCAGCGTGGCCCCACTGGCCCCTGCGCGCAGCTCCGCGTCCACAGCAGGCGCCAGCTCGGAGATGATCATCTCAAACGACGGGCGCGACTCGGGGTCAAACTGCATTGTTGCACGTGGGCGGGGGGGAGGGGCAGCAGTGGGTGGGGAAGGGGTGGCAGTTGGCGGGGCAGGGCGGCAGTGAGTGGGAGTGGATGGCAATTGGTGTGTGTGGTGTGTGGGGGGGGGGGGAGGGGGGGGCTGTCACTTGGGCGGGGAAGGGGTTCAACAGTGGGTGGGTGGTGGGTGGGTGGGATGCTGCCCCCAAAGATAGACGCCGTTCTTTGGTGGCAACGACTGTGCCGTCTTCTCCACCTGCCGCGTGGGTCTGCAACCCCCCCCCCCTTGAGGCACACTTCATTCCAGAGAGTTGCATAGATGACGGCGATACTGTGGACACACACACAACACACACGCGCGCACGCACACACACACACACACGCACACGCGCGCTCATACTCGCCCGCACCTGGCACGCAAGCCGTCCGATGACCTGCAGGTCCGTCGGCAGGTCGTCCGGCATGCTGGGCGCGAGGCGCTCCTCGGCAACGGCCAGCGCGACCTGTGTGTTTGTGTGTGTGTGTGGTCGATTTTACAGTCTTGTTGGACGCCTTTAATGGCGTATTAGACTTGTGCTTGCGCACTCAATCCCTGAGGCAGGCAGATACTATCACCCGCACTAGTCCACTCAGTGGATACACATTGACTGTGTCCATCCCACTAGCTCTAGTACATCTGGTCGCGCCATGCGTCTCAGTTCGGGCAGCCAGCCTGGCCACCCTCCTCCTCCTCCGTTCATCATGTGGCGCACGCCCGACATGCCGCCAGCCTCCATGCATGGCTTTTGCGCTGCGAGGGCGCTTGCTGCCAGTGCACCTCCGTCGTCATGTGTCTCATGCAAGTAAGATTGTGTGTGTTTTCGACTTCTGAAACGATTGCCGGGGTACGTGCTTTAGCACAGGCAAGAGTCGTAAGCCCAGATGCCTAGCGGCGGGATCTGTAACGATGATCTCTCCCTGTGTGTGTGTGTGTATGCGTGTGTGTGCACGTGCCATCAGTCGAGCTGCAGGTGCAGTTAGTAGTGTGTGCGTGAGTGTGCACGTACGCAGCAGGCACTGTGCACTGTGAGGGGTGCTGAGCCCACGGCCAGCAGGTGGCGTTTGCGACGGCAACCGGGGGCTGGGGGTGGTGGAAGGAGGATGCACAGGCTGGCAGGCACGCACCCAAACGCGGGGCCCTCCCTGTCCTGCGCTCAAGAGCGTGTGCAAGAAGGAGAGGAGGAGGCACAGGCAGGCAGGCGGGAAGGCAGGCAGGCGGGCAGGCGGGAAGGCAGGCAGGCAGGCGAACAGGTAGGCAGGCAGGCAGGCAGGTAGGTAGGCAGGCCAACAGGCAGGCAGGCAGGCAGGCAGGCGAGCAAGCGAGTAGGGAGGCAGGCAGGCAGGAAGGCAGGCAGTCACGCACACAAGTTGGGCTCTCCCTCACCTGCACTGGCCTGTGGTACGCGTGCCAGTATGTATGTGTGCCAGTACGGGAATCTTCCGCAGTCCAGGAGCTTCCCCATGAATCTCCCGCAGCTCATGAGTTCACACAGTCCATGAGCTCAGCAACAACCAGTTTCGATGCCTTCTAGGTGTCTACTAGGTGCCTTGTATATCTGCATCCCCACCTGCACAGGGCTCAGGTACGTCTGCCAGTATGGGAATCTCCCCCAGTCCATGAGCTCAGCAAAGAGCACGCCCCAGCTCCACACGTCGCACTGAAGGTCGTACACGTCGTGGCGCATGACCTGGTTGTGTGTGTGTGTGGGGGGGGGGGGGTGCGGGGTGAGGTGAGGAGCGGGAGTTTGGGTGCATGCCGTGTGTCAAACAGTGCAGGCGGCCCTGAACGGTGTCGCACGCGCACGCGTAGGTGCATGCACCGCATGGGCACCCCACCCACCCACACTCTGGTGGCGTCATGCATAAGTACGTGCCTGTCTCCTTGTGAGACGCCCGCACACCCACATTAACACACACATACATGCACACAACCACACACACGAGAACACGCACACACATACCACATGCCCCCTACGCCAACACAGGTGTCTGCCAGACTGTACAATCGCACCCAAACACACACCTCTGGTGCCATGTACAGGTGTCCGACAGACTGTACAAGCGCACCCAAACACACCTCTGGTGCCATGTACAGGTACGTTCCCGTCTCCCCCGTGAGGCTCGCCCGCGACTCGTGTGCCAGCAGGCGGCGGGCGAGACCAAAGTCGGCAACGCGTGCACATCCGGCTCCGTCGACAAAGACGTTGGAGGGCTTGCTGCAAGCGTGTGTGTGTGTGTGTGTGTGTGTGTGTGTGTGCGTGTAGGGGTATGTGCAGCCCTGGGGGGTGACAGAAAGAGGGGCAGAGGGCGAGACCAGGAGAGACGGGGAGAGAGCAAAGGGTAGAGAATGAGAGAGGGAGAGAAAGAGCAAGAGGGAGAGGCAGAGAGAGACAAAGACAGTCGGACGCACCGAGGGAGGGACGGATACAGCGATACAACACAAATGGAGTCCTGCAGAAGCAACTCACAGGTGCATGATGACTGGGCTCTACCCGTGCAGCGTTTACTCCCTCTCCCCCCCCTGTACCTGCCGTGAACACCTACCCCTACCTTCAGCTAAGATTCACAAATCCACAAATACTCACAGGTCCCTGTGGATGATAAACAAACTCTGCCCATGCAGCGCTACACCCCTAAGGCTGGTGTAAACACTAATGAAACCCCAAACCTGCACTCACAGGTCCCTGTGCATGATGACTGGACTCTGACCGTGCAGCGCCTGCTCCCCCCCCCCCCCCCGTACCTGCCGTAAACCCCTACCCCTACTTACAGCTAGCATTCACAAACCCACAAATACTCACAGATCTCTGTGGATGATGACTGGACTCTGCCCGTGAAGCGCCTGCATCCCGCGCGCCACCTCCAGCCCTGCCTTCGCCCTCTCCGCGAGGCTCCGCACAGACACGGACGCGCCCGGGGGGCGCAGCCACCCCGCGAGCGTGCCTCCGGTCATGAATTCGGAGAGCAGGAGGAAGGAGTCTGGGGGCTGGATGGAGGCGCCCAGAAAGGGGACGATGTTGGGGTGGCGGAGCTGTGCGTGTGAGGGGTCGGGGGAGGGGGGGCGTTAGAAGGGGGGAAGGCTCATGGCAGGGGTCCAGGAAGGAAGTTGGGGGCTGGATTGAGGCGTCTAGGAAGGGGACAATGTTGTGGTGGCTGTGGCATGGGGGAAGGGTGGGTGGGGTGGGTGGGTCCCCTCCCGTGGCATGTGGGAGAGGTGCGTGGGGAGGGTGGGTGGGTGGATGGGGGAGCTCTCGGCAGGAGAATGGGGAGGATGATCAGGAATGAGCGCCAGCCGCATGCACCGGCAAAGCCCGAACACGCACTATAAGCGTTTACACCCCGGCAATCGTTACGAGGTCCGACCCGTGCACTGGGATTAGGATGTCTTTTGAGGAGCGGGCGACCAGCCAGCGCATCATGAACCGAGTGGAAAGTATATTTGGTTTGCCCCCCCCCCCCCCCACACACACACCACCACACACACACAGCCCCCAACCACCGCCACCACACCACACACAGCCCCCCCCCCTAAACACATACACACACACAGCCCCCCCCCCCCACACACACAGTCCTCCATCCACCGCCACCACACACACACAGCCCCCCCAAAACACACACACACAGCCCCTCCTCCCCCTCCCACACAAACACACAAATGCACAGTCCCCCCCCCCATCCCACACCGCCCCCCCCCCACACACACACACCGCCCCCTCCTCCACGCACACACTCACCAGTGACATTGCCTCCACCTCACGTAGGAATGTTGTGAGCTCACTTGGTTTCGAGATGCGGACCGCCTGTGTGTGTGTGTGTGTGTGCGTGTGTGTATGGGAAGATCGCTTTCGGTTTTGAGGCTTCGGCTTCAGTTTCGAACCAGCCACCAGCCACACTAAGTGCCGCCCTATACCACACACCCCTGCACCAACCAACCAACCGACACACTAACCACCTACAACCAACCAACCACCACCAACCACCAACCGCCAACCACCAACCACTAAACAACCAGGCCCACCCGTTCTTACCGTGCACGCGGCCGTCACCCCACTCCACACACGCCCCTGAACCACCAAACACCCCACCAACCAAGCGACACTCCCAACCTCCAATCAACCACCAAACAACCAGCAAACAACACTCCTTAACACCAACCAGCCACCAAACAACCACCAATCAACCACCAGCAAACACTCCCAACCACCAATCAACCACCAAACAACCACCACGCACCTTGCGCACGACTGCCCCCCCCCCCTCCCCCCCCCCCCCCGCGCCGCCCCGCGCCACGTGCTGTTCTTCACCCCCCCTTGAACCGACAAACCAACAACCACCAGCCAACACTCCAAACCACCAAGCAACCACCAAGCAACCACCAAGCAAAACATGTATGCACACGCACCTCGTACGCGGCCGTCGCTCCGCGCCACGTGCTGTTCTTCACCCACCATCACCCCACCATCCCAACTACCAAGCCCAACCACCAAGCAACCACCAACGACCAAACAGACCCGCACCTTAGCACGTGACCGCCCCCCCGCGCCACACGCCCGAGACCAACCAACCACTGATTAGGCCGCCCAATCACGCACACCCCGTCACCACCAAACAAACACAAACACACACGCACCATGCTCGAGACCGCCCCCCCGCGCCCCGTGCCCTTTTTGACCTACCATCACCCCACCATCCCAACCACCGAGCAACCACCAAGCAACACTCAGTCGCCACCAAACCAACAAACACACGCGCGCACGCACCTTACACGCGACCGTCCCCCCGCGCCACGTGCCCTTGTACGTTGTTCCAAACGCGCCCGCGCCGAGCACCTCACCCATGACCACCTGGAGTGCAGCAGCACAGGGCAGCGTGCAGGGCAGCAGCACAGGGCAGGTCAGGTCAGGTCAGCGTACAGGGCAGGGCAGGTAGGGCCGAGCAAGGCACACATGACCACCTGGAGTGCAACATCACAGGGCAGGGGGAGGCAGGTGAGGGCAGGTGAGATGGGCCGGTCAGGGCAGGTTAGAGGGGCCGGTCAGGGCAGGTTAGAGGGGCCGGTCAGGGCAGCGTATGGCAGCAGCACAGATCAGGTCAGGGCAACGTACAAGGCGGGCAGGTAGGGCCGAGCACCTCACCCATGACCACCTGGAGTGCAACAGCACAGGGCAGGGAAGAGCAAGGGTGCATGGCAGGTCAGGTCGGGCAGCGTTTAAGGCCGGCAGGTAGGGCCGAGCACCTCACCCATGACCACCTGGAGGTGCAGCAGCACAGGGCAGGGCACAGCAGGTAAGGGCAAGTTTGGGGGACCGGGCAGAGCAGCGTGCATGGCAAGGCAGGTTAGGTCTGGTCAGGGCAGCGTGTGAGTAAGAGAGTAAGATTACGCAATGCCCCCCCCCCCTCCAAAGCACAGTATGAGGCTACGTCGCCATACACACGCGCACGCACACGCATGCACACACACTCTCACTCCCCATCTTCCCCCTCTCTCTCTCACGCACACACAATGCGCCATCTGAAGGGTCTGGGCGGCCTCTTTGGGGCGCCGTCAGTTGTGCATCAGACTGTGGAATCAACCACAACACATCTCAGGCACACACATATGCACGCACATATGCACAAACACAAACACACGCACACACACACATACACACACATACGTGCACGCACCTCTGCCGGGTCCACCAGCCATCCCGATGCCCGCCCGCGTGACAGAAGCGCGGATATCACACGCGCCTGCAGTCACACACACGTTCAGGGTTTAGTTCGGGTTCAGGGTTGAGTGTTAAGTTAGGGTTCAACGCATGCACACACACACACACACACACACACTCACACACACACACACGTGACAGCCGCCAACAAGTCGCTTGCGTTTGGTAATCGAGTGTCTCGCGAGTGTGAGGGCGCAGAGTCAAAGCAGCAGCAGCAGCAGCAGCAGCAGGGGTGCAGAAGGGCAGGAGGAGCAGCAGCAGGAGGGAGGGGGCAGTAGGCGCAGAGCAGGCGCGGTGTGTGTGCCAGTGATGTCCTTAGCGCCCCCGCAGCCCCCGCAGCCCCCGCTGCGGGGGCAAACCGGGAAAATCGGGGGGAAACTGCGGGGGCAGACGGCCGGCGTAGCCGGCCGTCCCCCCGCAGGCGGGGGCAGATACGTTTTTTGAGAGGGCGCGTGGAGCGCCAGGGGCCGCCTAGGATTGCACCTCAGAGCAAGTTCATTGCTGCCTGGCGACCCAGATGGGGCTAGCGGGGATCGGTCAGTTACCGCGTCGCTTGCGCACTGTGTGTCCGCGGTCGCGTTAGAGGGGAGGGCGCGGACTGAAGGTGTGCTACGCGAGGGAGAGGGGTCTGAACAGTGCCAAGGATGCGCGCATGGCATGGCATGGACATGGTGCCCCTGTGCCCATGTGCATGCATGCATGCGCATCTGCGCGCACCCGGCGCGCACCCATCTGTGGCGCATGCGCGCGCGCACGCACGTGTGTGTGTGTGTGTGTATGTGTGTGCATGTGTGTGCGTGTGTAAGGTGTGTGTGTGTGTGTGTGTGTGTGACACCCTGCTATGTGATACACAACCATGTGTGTCACACCCTGCTGTGTGTGTGTGTGTGTGTGTGTGTGGGGTGTGTGCGGGCGTGTGCGCGCGCGCTTATGTGGGTGCGCGTGCATGTACATGCATCTGTGTGTGCGTGTGTGAGAGACCATATAATAAGAGCTCGCCTGGGGGGGGCTTGGCTTGGCTGAATTGCCACGTCGCTCCGCGGCTAGCTCAAGACCTTGCCGGGGCTGTCACTAGCAACAGTGTGGCTAGTAACCCAAGTAAGCGTTTTGCGTAAGTATACCGAAAGAACAAAAAAAACTCCGCTGCGCTGGTTTCAGTGTCTTTGGCATCAGTTTTTTTTCTGGGGCAAACGGCCAGCTTTTAATAATGGCAGGCTCTTACGGCCGTAACAGTAACCTCGGCTTTTCAGCAAAGTCATCCTTCTAGTTCTAGACTAGCTAGGACTCTTGGTACCACCGCCTGGACCCAAGTCCAGTTCTGACCCCAGCAATCACTTGTGAGGGGCGTACCATGGGGCGTACCCACCAGCCGGTTGCCTGCTAATGCTTAGTCATAGTCCGCATAGCGCGCAGCCCCGTGGGAAGCGGCATGCGCGAGTGGCTGCTGCTCGCCAAGCTGGCCTTCACTCTGGTGCCCGGGTCGGCGGAGGAGGAGAGGATGTTCGCTACCATGAAGTTCCTGAAGAACGTCCAGCGCAACCGGCTGCTGGCTGAGTACCTGACTGCTGCGGCGCGGCTGTTCAAGGCCCCCAAGTACTCGGTCGACAACTTCGACTTCCCAAAGGCACTCAAGTTCTGGCACGACAAGAAGCTGCGCCGCACGGACGCGGCCAAGAGGCGCAAGGCTGTGCTGCAGCGGGGGCAGAGCTAGGTAACTAGCTAGAAGAGCAGGTGGAGGTACATGTAACTATGCTGGTTCTGGCCTCACATTTCTTGCCTCACATGTCATCTCAACTCAGTTCGGTAAGCGGGGGTCCGGGGGCGCAGCCCCCGGCTGCTGGCTTGACCCTCAGATGGCGGCGGGGGCAAACCAAGGTTTCGGCCGCGAAGCGGCGGGGGCAAACACGACTTTGTCATTTTCCTTAGGGACACCACTGGTGTGTGCATCCCCCAGCGAGGATTGCCCGCACCGCACCTGCGCCTCGCTCGGCTCCACTGGCATTCCTTCTAAGCTGCTTGTGCCCGCGTCCCCTGCTGTCCGTGCAGCCGCCTCGCTCTCCAGTCCCTCGAGGTACGCAGCCAGGCGCTCGTCATCATCGCCCACCAGCCCCGCGTCCTCCTTGCGCACAGCGTCCAGGCGCTTGGCGAGCGACCGCGCGTGCGCACGCCATGCGTCACGCTCGCCGCCCAGCTTGTCGCCCGCCACTGCGTAGCGATTGATCTCGCGGTTGGAGAGCGAGTTGACGCGGAGTGCGGTCGCGATCGCGCCCTCTAGATGCTCGATCCTGAGATTGCGCGCAAAGGAACGCGGGGGAGGGGGGAGGGATTTACGGGGGCGGTTTCGCCGCACGGGGCGTTTATGCGATTTGATGTCAACACACGGAGCGCGGCCTCGGTCGCGCTCTCTAGCTGCTCGATCCTGATAAGGTGACAACAGGGACAAGGAGGGGGCGGGCGCTCGACCACGGCGGGGCGTGCATGCGAGAGGGTGGGTTGAGCCTGCCCTGCTACAGATGAGCGCGCTCGAGCTCCTGGATCCTGACGGTGCGTGTACGTGTCTAGCCTAGACTCCCTAGTAAGGAGAGGAAGCGGTGGACAAGGGAGCGAGCGCAGCCCAGTCAGGCATCGCAGGAGGCATGCCACGGTATGTGGCATGCCGCATCGCATGTGGGCGCCTGAGCCATAGCCAGTATGGGCATACACGCTCGCCTCGTCCCTCGGGTGCATGCACGCTCTCACGTTCATGCATGAGCGGCACTGCATGGGCCTCTCGTTCTGCATCGGCCTCCAGTCCAGGCGGGCCAACGCTGCGCGTCCAAGACTGCAAACCAGCACACTTGCTGACACAACCACAGGTGCCAGCCAGCTGATGCCATGCGGCGCCATGCAGACTCAACTCAAACAATGGGCACAGCCAAGAAACATCCACCGATCGTGCTGCATGCCTGTTGCAGAACGTACATACAGCCTTCCCGATGCTCACCGCTGCATCAGAGTTCCAGAGTCAGAGTGCTGCATCAGAGTGCCAGAGTCAGAGCAGCTCCCTCGCAGCTGAGTGGACCACCACTCCAGCGTCAGCGCCTGCTCTGATGCGCCAGCACCTGCCGTGGTTCCAACTCGCGAGCTCCAATGCACGGATACTCCCCTCCTCTACGGCCAACACGGAGCCCTTAAACTCGAACCCAATCTAAACCCCCGTTTACAGCAAAGTCCAACCCAAGTCCTGTTGTTTCTTCGCTATCGCGCTCCATCACTCAAGCCGCATTCCCGCCCTTTAGCCTCGCTACTACCAGGGCATTCGTGTCCCGTGGCTGTCCCTTGCGTATCCAGGGGACCACATCTCCTCCTGATGCGGAGCCTTTGGCGTGCGCCCCACCGCTGCGGCGGGGCAACAGGATTCAGGGCAGCCACCCGGCATGTCGTGGGCCTGCCGGCGCACGCGCTGCTGCATCGCAGCCTGGGAGGGAGCACAATGCAGCTCCGAGAGGGCAGGTGCATGAGTGAGTGGAGGACGCCGACGTCCATCCCCATCGCCACCACTATCGCCATCGAGCACCGCATGGTGCATCAAAGCATACCCTGCACGAGGGGGGCATGCATGCGCGATGGGGGGCGCGATCGGGGGGCCATGCTCTTTCTCGCTCAGTAGGGGCACACCCCTAACACCTCGCAACAGGCACCGTGCCGCGCGCCAGCGCCAGCACCAGCGCCAGCGCCAGCGCCAACCAGATTGTGCAAATGGAGGACAGCACGTGGACGCTGTCAGACAGCGACAGCGAGGGCAGGTCATCAGGGTTCAACGCGGAGAAGAACGATTGGTGCGTGCTAGGGCCTGGGGTGCATGCTGCATGCATGGGACGGTGAGCTGGCACTGGCCCTAGGACACACGCTTACAGAGTACATGTGAACCTGCGTGCGTGCATGGGAACCCTACACGTGATCGCCATGCGATCTCCCCCCACGGTGCTGCCCCCCTCAGGGATGCATCCAGCCTGTCCATCGTGGTGGTGGGCGCGAGCGGTGACCTGGCGAAGAAGAAAATCTTCCCAGCCATCTTTGCGCTGTACTACGAGGGCCTGCTGCCAGAGGTGCGCGTGCGAGGGGCGGGCACGCCGTGCCCGCCGCTCCTTCCCTCCTGCCTTCTCAAGAGAATCCCCGCGCGTGCACCCCCCGTGACTTAGGCTGGTTGTGATGAGTGCGCAGGGACGATGCACTCGTGGTGGACGGGGTGGACCCGACGTGCCGCCCCCCCTCACATGTGCGCACACACGCACACACACACACACACACGCATGCACGCACGCGCATGCACACACCCGTAGAACTTCCAAGTGTTCGGCTACTCGCGCTCCAAGATGAGCGACGCCGAGTTCCGCGACCTCATCAATTCAACGCTCACGTGAGTGCCGTTTGCAAAAGAGTCTTGCCGTTGACCACCCCGCACCAGCCCTACCACATTCCCAACTCCTGAGGCGGCGTCTCAGGCGGCGCCTTGACTTGCGCGGATCAGGTGGCGACTCAGGCGCGCCGTCCGCCTCGGGCGTTGCATGAGGCGCACCCCTGATCGCCTCAGGCGCCGCCTTGGGTGTCATCACGACCGCCTCAGGCGCCACCCCGACCGCCTAAGGCGCCCACCACCGCCTGAGGCACACCCCCAACCGCCTCAGGCTTATGACCGCATTCACTTGCGCGGATCAGACGATGGGGCTGCGGTTGGGCAGTGTTTCAGTTAGCCACCCCGTACCCCGCAAAAGTGCATTCCCGGGGTGAGATTGGCCGACGGCCGTGTGGGGTGAGACTGAGCGAATGTCGACTCAGTAAGTGTGGGAAATAACATTTTCACACCCTTTTCGCAAAAATGTCCCGACGGGTGAAGATTTTAGGAAGTGAGCCGTGAGGCCTGGGTTAAGCCACCATCTCACCAAGATCCTAAGCGGAACCACTGGTGTGCAATGATTCCCTTTTCGGCTGTGCACAGACAGACACAGCCGGAACTTCAGTCACATGGCTGTGGAAAAAAAGCAAAACACTGGCGGTGTGTGTCGTCGTGTTGTCATCAACAGCATAACATTACAGAGCCTTTCGCAAGGAAGGAGGACCCCCCCCCCCCCTTCCACCGCACACCCACCCACCCACCCCACCCCACCCCACCCCACCCCACCCACCCCACCCCACCCCACCCCACCTCACCCCCATGTCCCAGCTGCCCCCCGACCCCACCCCACACCCTTCCATACTTCCCCACCACCCACCCCTACCCCACCCCACCCCCCCACCCTCTGCCCCCCAGGTGCCGCATCGACGCACGCGAGAAGTGCGCGGCTGCGCAGGAGTTTTTTCTCACGCGCTGCTTCTACCAGGCGGTGAGGAAGGGATGGGGATGGGCTCGAGGCGCTGAACATGCTCTGGATTCGGGGCGCTGAACATGTGCCAGCTTTGAATCCACAAGAAGGACCCGCTGAGTATGCACACACAAGCCAATACAGCACATTGTGCAGGGGCCCAACGACGCCGACTCTGGTTTCGAGGCGCCCAATAATCGTCACACTTGAACCGCCAGAGTTCCCCCTTGAATGAGCCATTGTGTTTGCACAGTTGTGGGTTGTACTCAAGCCAACGCAACTACAACTGCTGCTGGTGTGCACTACCATACGCAGGGCCCCTACCACGCCAACTCTGGCTTTGAGGCCCTCGACGCACTCCAGCCTGGAAGCCACGATAAGGACCCATTGAGTATGCACACACACAACACACATATTGGGCAGGGCCCCTACGACACCCCCCCTGGCTTTGAGGCGCTCAACACACGCATGGCCGAGACAGAGTCTGCCACCGGCCGCGCGCGCGCCAACCGAATGTTCTTCCTATCCATCCCACCAAACGTGTTCACGGCGGCAGCGGGCGGAGCGGCAGACCTGTGCTCAAGCAGGTGGGCGTGTGTGTGTGTGTGTGTGTGTGCGTGTGTGTGTGTGTCTGAGGCTCCATCCTTCGGCGGCAGCGGGCGGAGCGGCGGACCTGTGCTCAAGCAGGTGGGTTGTGCGCGTGCGTGTCGTCGATTTTACAGTCCGTCGCACACCTTTGGTGGCTTGGAGGGGGGAGAGGGGTGTGGAGCTACATGCGTGCACATGCTCACACATCTAGAGAGAGAAACTTGACAGCCCCCACCGCTAGGGCAGCCTGGATTACGGCTCTTGCTCCCCCCCCTTCCCCCACCCCCCGGGCAATCCTCAGTTCCGGCTGGGTGTGCGTGTTCGTCAATACGCCGTTTGTTCGCGACGGCTCTCTCTCTTCGCCCACACATACAAACACTCGCGCGTGCACACGCACACATGCACACACACACACACAGCACAACAGCTTTGGCTGGAAGCGTGGTGATTGTGGAGAGGCCGCTTGGCCGCGACAGCGCGCACACACACAATGCACCACCACCACCGCCACCCCAACCACCACCACCTCATACCAAAACGCACCACCACCCCAACCACCACCACCTTGCACACACCGCAGCTCCGGCTGGACGCGTGTGATCGTGGAGAACCCGTTGGTCGCGACAGTGCTCTCTCATGCACTCACACACACACACAAACACACCACCACGACCACCACCCCACACACCGCAGCTTCGGCTGGACGCGTGTGATCGTGGAGAAGCCGTTTGGCCGCGACAGTGCTCTCTCATGCACGCACACACGCACACACACACACACACCACCCCACACACCGCAGCTCCGGCTGGACGCGCGTCATTGTCGAGAAGCCGTTCGGCCGCGACAGCGCCAGCAGCAAGGAGCTGAGCGAGGGGCTGGCAAAGCACCTGAGGGAGGACCAGACGTACCGCATTGACCACTACCTGGTGGGTGGCAGTAGGAGTCGGTCACTGTGGTGTTGCTGCGCTGCCGTGTTGCTTGCTTGATCTGGATGTTGCGCTGGTCCAGCAACAACCAGGGAGGGAGGGAGGACCAGACGTACCGCATTCAACACGCCCGGGTGAGGAGATACGATGGCCATCACATGGTGCTGTGTGGTCACTGGTTGCATGGGGGCTTGTCGTGGGCTGTGGTGTTGGGATGGCAAAGCACCTGAGGGACTGCGTCACAGCGGTCACAGCCGGCACAGTGGCTGGGTCTAATGCGCCATCAAAGGCGTCCGACGGACGGTAAAATCAACCAGTGGCAGTCACAGTGACAGCCCAGTCCAGACGTACCGCATTCACGACTACCTGGTGAGGAAATCAGGGGAGTTGAGATCATACAGCTGTTTTAGGAAGATCCCAGGTTCCACAGCTCCTCGATTTGCCCCGGCACCTGGAGTTACCCTTCAAGATGGATCTCCCGTGCGTGTGTGTCTGTGCCTTCCCCCCTCCCCCCCCAACCCTTTTAACCCCCAACCCCAAGGAGCTCTTTGAGAGCCTCACCGTGCTGCAGTTTGCCACCCTCGTGTCTGACCCCCTGACGCCCCTGTGTGCCCCCCCCCCCGCCCTCATCACAACACACACACACACAGGGCAAGGAGCTCATTGAGAATTCGATCGTCCTGCGGTATGCCAACCTCGTGTCTGACCCCCCTGATGATCCCGTGTGCGTGCCGTCCCCCTCCCTCATCACAACAGACCCCCCCCCCCCCACACACACACACACAGGGCAAGGAGCTCATTGAGAACCTGACCGTGCTGCGGTTTACCAACCTCGTGTCTGACCCCCCTGCCGACCCCGTGTGCGTGCCCCCCCCCCATCACAACATACACACACACACACACAAGGCAAGGAGCTCATTGAGAACCTGACTGTTCTGCGGTTTGCCAACCTCGTGTCTGACCCCCCTTGCCGACCCCGTGTGCGTGCCCCCCCCCCCCCTCACAACATACACACACACACACACACACAGGGCAAGGAGCTCATTGAGAACCTGACCGTGCTGCGGTTTGCCAACCTCGTGTTTGAGCCGCTGTGGAACCGCCAGCACATCAAGAGCGTGCAAGTCACGTTCAGCGAAAACTTTGGGACCGAGGTGAGGTTTCTAAGCGCCCCCCCCCCCCCATTATGTTACCGTTACTGCAACTGTCAACTGTTACCCACTGGGCCAGTCTAGGGAGTGGAGTAAAGTGGTTCTGATACAGAAGGTGGTCTGCGTGCGCGGCAAGCCATGTTCCCTTATCAACCCTTGATGTTGGACCTCTCCTTACAGCGGCTACTTTGACCAGTACGGCATCATCCTGACGCTGTGACCATGACAAACTCACCAACATACTGCCGACACACACTCTTCCCTCTTCCCTAGATCCTATCTGTATCCTGCACTCCATCTGCAGGGTCGCGGCGGCTACTTTGACCAGTACGGCATCATCCGCGACGTGATCCAGAACCACCTGCTGCAGATTGTCGCGCTCTTCGCGATGGAGCAGCCAGTCAGCCTGGATTCAGAGGTGTGTGTGTGCTGCTACTGCTGCTGCTGCATGATGTGTGCTGCTGCTGCTGCTGCTGCTGCATGATGTGTGTGTGCTGCTGATGTATGCTGCTGCTGCTATTGCGCACCCCTACACGAGATCCGCAACGCGAAGGTCACGGCACTTTGCACCACTACACGGCCACAGCCTCAACCCTGAAACCTTACCCTGAAACTTCCTTACGCGAGGTTCACACCCAAACAGGGTATCCGCAGCGCGGAGGTCCGCAACGCGGAGGTCAAGGCCCTCCGCAGCATGCAGCGCGTGACAGCCTCAGCCACGCACCCTGAGTGACCCTGCACCCTGGCCCGCCCCCCACCATCCACAACGCCCACCGCCCGACCCTCCGCACCCTACCCGGCACCCGGCACCCTGACCCGCCCCCACCCACTCCCACCTCCCGACCTGTAACAGGACATCCGCAATGAGAAGGTCAAGGTGCTCCGCAGCATGCAGCGCGTGAAGCTCGACGACGTGGTGCTGGGGCAGTACAAGGGGCGCGCGGAGAAGGACGGGAAGAAGCTGCCAGGATGTGAGTGGGGCGGGGTTGCTTCATGTGGGAGGGACGCAGGGGGCTTGGGGCGTGCATGGGCAGAACAAGGTACGCGCAAAGAAGGACGGGAAGAAGCTGCCAGGGTGATAGTGGCAGGATGTGATGTTGTTGGGATGCACCAGGTGGAAGAAGGGTCGCAGGGTGCTTGGGGTGTGAGCGTGACCCATGCAGCATGGGCAGTACAGGAGTGCGCGGAGATGGACGGAAAGAAGCTGCCCAGGTGTGAGTCGTGCAGGGCGGAAGACTAGGGTGGGACTAGGGTGTACATGGGGGTGACCGAGAGGGGGGTGCATGTGCAGTGTTCATGAGGCGCACTAACAAGGACTGAAAAACGCTGCCGGGCTGTGAGTAGTGCCCCCCTCCCCTCCCCCCCTCCTTCCCCCCCTCCCCTCCCTTGCAGACCTTGACGACAAGACTGTGCCACCTGGGAGGCTACAGTGCCCCCCTCCCCCCCCCATCTCCATCTGCACACAACACACGCCTCCCCCCCTTCCCCCCCAGGCCTCGACCGTGCCACCCGGGCGGCTGAATCCTCAGGTCTGCACGCCCCACCACCACCACCACCACCACAACCCACCATCACACACACACACACACTCCCTCCCCCCCCCTTTGCAGACCTCGACGACAAGACCGTGCCACCCGGGAGCCTGACGCCGACGTTCGCTGCGATCGCACTCAAGATCAAGAACGCGCGCTGGGACGGGGTGCCGTTCCTGCTCAAGGCCGGAAAGGTGTGTGACCAACCATCTGTCCATCCCATCCAACCATGCATCAATCAGAGTGTTGCGTGCATGCAACAATCCCTCGCGCGTGGCACCACCTGCACTGTGACCATCAGAGCGTTGCATCAACCACCCATACCAGCGTTGCGTATGCGCCGTGACAAGGCGCCGTTTCTCGCTGCAGGCCAACTAGCATCAATGTACGCACAAGCGCTTGACAAGCAAAGCGCAAGCCACCTCCTCATACCCATGCCATGCTGACTACCCTCAACACCTCCCCTCCTCTTCCCTGGCGCCACCCACGCCAGGCGATCGACAAGCGCAAGCCACCTCCTCATACCCAAGCCCTCAACTCAACCCTCAACAACCTTCCTCCTTCCCTCCCTGGCGCTACCTACTCCTTGAGCACCACCCTCAGCAAACTACCCGTGAAGGCCGAGATCCTTGTTCAGTTCCGGTGCCAACCATCCCTCCCTACCCTGTGTATGCCAGCCCTAAACATCCTCCCCATCAACCCACTCCAGGCGCTCGACAAGCGCACGACTGAGATGTCCGTGTTCATTTCCAGTACTACCCCCCCCCCTCCTTGGCCCCTACCCTGCGTATGATGGCCCTGAGCACCCTCCCTATCAAAACACTCCAGGCGCTCGACAAGCGCAAGGCCGAGATCCGTGTGCAGTTATAGTGCCCCCCCCCTTCCCTGGCCCCTACCCTGTGTATGATGGCCCTGAGCACCCTTCCTATACCAACACACTCCAGGCGCTCGACAAGCGCACGGCCGAGATGTCCGTGTTCAGTTCCGGTGCCACCCCCCCCCTCCCTGGCCCCTACCCTGTGTATGATGGCCCTGAGCACGCTCCCTATCAAAACACTCGAGGCGCTCGACAAGCGCAAGGCCGAGATCCGTGCTCAGTTCCAGTGCCCCCCCTCCCTCCTCCCCTTCCTTGGCCCCTGCCCTGCGTATGATGGCCTTGATCACCCTCCCTATACCAACACACTCCAGGCGCTCGACAAGCGCAAGGCCGAGATCCGTGTTCAGTTCCGGTCGGTGCCCGGCAACATCTACAAGTCCAAGATGGGTGGGAGTGAAGAGGGGAACGAGCTCGTGATCCGCATCCAGCCTCAGGAGTCAATCTACCTCAAGATCAACAACAAGTGAGGGGGCTTCAGGGGGTCGTGAGGGGGCTCCCGGGGTCTTGATGCTCCTCGACAGCACGCGGGGCCTTCTTGTCGCTCCCTCTCTTCCCCACTCCCTGTGCCCCTCGCTCCTTCGCTCACTCCCTCACTCACTCCCTCACTCGCTCCTTCGCTCCCTCGCTCCCTCCCCCTCCCCTCTCGCTGCCTCACCCTCTCCCTCCCCCTCCCGCACGCACACACACACACACAGGGTGCCTGGCCTTGGCCTTGCGCTCGACTCAACCAAGCTCCCCTTTTGTCCGTCCCTCTCCCTCCTTCCCCCCCACCTCTCCCTCTTTCTCACTCATGCACGCACGCGCAGGGTGCCTGGCCTCGGCCTTACGCTCGCCTCGACCAAGCTCGACCTGCAGTACGCGCGCTCGTACGACAAGAAGGAGCTGCCAGACGCGTACGAGCGCCTGCTGCTCGATGTCGTCAATGGTGGGTGTGCATGCGTGCGCTGTGTGTGCGCGCGCGTGTGTGTGTGTGTGTGTGTGTTTGTGCAAGAAAGAGCTGCCTGGCGCGTGCGAGTGCCTGCTGCTCGACGTCGTCAACGGTGGGGGGAAGTGTGTGTGAGCTTGTTTGTGTGTACGTGAGCAAGGAGCTGCCAGAAGTGGTCACCGATGGGGGTAGGCGTATGTGTGTGTGTGACGTGCAAGAAGGGGTTGCCGGGTGCGTGCCGTTGCCCGAACGTGGTGCGCGTTTGTGTGTGTGCTGCTCTTGGCTTGGATGCTTGGGATGCGCGCAGGCATGGCGATCCGTTCACACACACAGGCACACACACACACACACACTCCTGCGCACTCTCCCCCCACCCGCAACAGGCGACAAGCGCCTGTTCATCCGCGTGGACGAGCTGGAGGCCGCGTGGGCCCTGTTCACACCGGTGAGTGTGGACGTGCGTGTGCGCAACCGCACGCCTACTAGCTAGTGACCCCATAGGGGGTGATGATGAATGTCACAGTCAGGGACACCTGACGAGGCGTATAAAGCTGTGCTGTGCGCGTACAGCCCGAGCACCTTACCCAGTGGCTGGCTACTGGGGGTAGACATCCCTGCCAGGCTGGTTGAATGGTCGTCGGCCACTTACCCCACGCGTGCCTGTCCCACCCTGCACATAAACGCAGGTGCTCCAGGAGATTGAGTCCAAGAAAGTACCGCCCGAGCTGTACCCCTACGGCAGCCGCGGCCCAGTGGGTGCGCACTACCTCGCTGCAAAGTACAACGTGCGGTGGAGCGACACCGACGGCGACGACATGTGATATGAGGATACTAGGGGCAAGTGCGAGTAAGAACAACGGGGCAGCAGCGAGGTGTTGGCGTGTGGGCCGCCGACCGCGTTGGAGAATTCCCCAGTCACAGTTGGGTAGCGAGAGTGGGGGCGCGCATTGCTTTGAACCAAGGATAATGTGCTCCACTAGCGTGACTTGTTGCAAGACAACTGACGGCCGAGAACGAGAGTGTTATCACAACACGTGTTGGCACCGGCGTCCTCACCGTCCAGTGGGCATCTGCCTGCTTTCTCCTCTCTACGCCCCCCAAACGATTCTCACAATGGATCTGTCTATCACGACCGTCGCCCCACACGGCCGCGCCCGCCGCCCTCTCGCCCGCCTCTGCCACTGCGCCCGCCTCCTCCTCCACGCTTGGCTCCCCCACCGCGCCCCCCTGGCCGCACGCTCCCGACCTCCTTGCCCTCGTGCCTCTGCTCCAGGCTCTTGGTGTGCGTGTTGAAGAACTCGTCGTACTCGTCGGCAGGCGCAAACACGTCGTCCGGCGACTTCTTCGCGCGCTTCACGGGCTTGCCGTCCGCGCGCTTGCCGTCCGCACGCTTGGCCGGCTTGCCAGGCTTGCCGTCTGCCTTGGCAGAACCGACCGCGACCGCCGACGCGCCGCGCTTGTGCCCGGGCGCCGCCTCGACCCCCTCCTCCTCGTCACCCTCACCGCCATCCCCGCCCTCATCCGAGTCGCTGCCCGCGCGGCCGCGCATGAGCGCTGCAAACGCGTCGTCGTCCATCTCCTCGTCATCGTCACCCTCCTCCCCTCCGGCGCCGTCCTCGTCCTCGTCGCTGCTCATGCCCTCGAATTCATTCCCCTCCATGCTGTCACCGTCTTCGTCCTCCTCCTCGCCCTCCTCTTCCTCGCCCTCGCTGTCGCTCGCGCTCGGCAGGTCCATGAACGTGAGCCCCTCGCGCTCGATGTCCTCGCTCCCGGGCTCAGCGTCGCCGTCCACCGCGCGCGACACCGTCGGGAGCGCCTTGGCCTTGGCACCCTTCTTCTTCTTGGACGTGCCAGCAGCGGCCGCTTCTGCCGCGGCGAGATACTCGGCAGCGCCGGGCGCGAGCTCAAACTCGCCGTCAGAGTCGGAGTCGTCGTCAGAGACGTTGTCGCCGTCGTCGTCGTCCTCGCCGCCGCCCTCAGAGCCCGAGTCGCTCATCGCGTCGAGCGCGTACTCGAGCCCGTCCTCGCCGTCCTCTCCCTCCTCGGCCTCCTCTTCCTCCGCCTCTCCCTCCTCTCCGCCGTCACCCATCGCCACCCCCTCCTCGTCGTCCGCCATCAGGTCCTCATCATCCTCCATCGCCCGCCCGAGGTCGGCATACGAGTAGCCAATGTCGGGGTCGCCGAGGTCGTCGTCGAGCGCCTTCTCGGCAGGCTCCAGGATGCGGTCAATCTCCTCGGAGTCGGGCTCGCCATCGTCGGGGTCGTCCGAGTCGTCGCCGCCCGCAGCCTCCTTGGCAGCGCGCTCCTCGTCGCGCTTCTCGCGCTTGCTCTTGACATTGCCCAGGTTGACGAACTTGTGGAAGAAGAGGTCAGCGGGCTCGACCTGCGTGCGTGTGAGTACGTGTGTGAGATTGGGAGAGATGGGAAGGGGAGATGTGCGTGCGTGTTCACAACGTTTGCGTTCACACACGCAAACGTGGTCCGATGGATGGATAAATGGCTGGGGGCTGAGGAGGATGCCATGTCGCCACCAGGCATCTCCCCGCGCCACGGCGCCGCCCCCTCCACGCCTGTGTGCCGCAAACGCCAAAACGCCACCCCTCACCCTCACCTTGGACTCCGCGAGCGCCGCAAACGCAGACGACGACAGGTCGGCGAGCGACCTCTGGCCCGTCGCCGCGCCCACGCCCCCGAGCGGCTGCATGAGAGACGACCCACGCGCGTGCGAGCGCGGCTTCTTGGCGAGGAACTTGTCGAGGAATGACACGAGGGTGTGGTCCTTGAGGGGGTCGCCGTCGTAGAGCACGGGCTGTGGGGTGTGGGGTGGATCGGTGGGAGGGTGAGTGGGAGGGTGAGTGGGTGTTGTGAGGGACACGAAGGTGTGGTCCTTGAAGAGGTCGCCATCATAATAGAGCATGGGCTGTGGGGATCGGAGGGAGGGTGAGGGTGAGGGGGGGGGGAGGGGATGGAAAGGGCAAGCAAAAAATGGCGTGGTCCGTGAGGGAGACGCTGTTGAAGAGCACGGGCTATGGGTGTGGGGTGGATCGGTGGAGGGTGAGGGGTGGGGGGTGGAGGGTGAGGGGGTGGGAGGGTGGGAGGGTGAGGAGAGCGCATGGGAAGGAGAGGGACACGAGGGTGTGGTCCTTGAGGGGGTGGCTATTGTAGGGAACAGGCTGTGTCGGTTGAGGGGCAGGTGAGAGGGTGCCGGTTGCACGTGACTGTGGCCGCTGCATCAACAACGCATGTGTTGCGCCCCTACTGTGCATCACGGCGACCCTGCAACCCCCACGCACCTGCCCGCTCATATGAGCGTGCGCGCCATCGCCCGAGACCGTAGTGGCTCTGGTCGCCGCATCGAGACGCATGTTGTGCACCCAACCCCACCCAAGCCAACCCAACCAACAGCATGCAGGTTGCATCACGACCCCACGCACCTGCCCACTCATGAGCGTGCGCGCCATTGCCGAGACGGACGGGTGTGCGTGGCTTGCGAGCGACGTGAGCTCCCACCAGCACGCGCGGTCCGCGTTGGCAAACAGCGGCTCGCGCTTAGCCATGTCGTACTCGTCCTCAGCCGGCCACGCGTCCGTGGCCTTGGCGGATGACGCTGGCGCCTTCGAGGGGGCGCCACCAGAAGCGGGGCGCGCGGCGTCCTGTGTGTTAAGATGGGCAGGAGTGGCGAGAGTGAGCGAGCCAGCCCCGTGCAAGAATATATGAGCACAACGCAGCTTCAAAGTCAGTTGAGGGAGGGGCGGCAGGCGCGGAGTCCTGCGGAAGCGAGTGGGCGGAGGAGTGGCACGAGTGAGCAGACACGAGTGAGAGGGTACGACGAAGCTCAGTGGGAGTCGCGAGGGAGTAAGGGGCGGCAGCGTCCTGCAGGCATCAGTCCTGAGAGTGAGCAGCCCGCTCGCAGCCGTAAGCGAGCAGGGGGCCAAGGAAAGTCCCAGGAGTATCAACGGAGGGTTGGACGACACAGGTGCCTACTGAGCGGCCACACGAACGACCTGCACTCGGGTGCTATGCGGGTGGCACCAGCGCTCAATACCCACCAGGTGCAAGACGCCCGTGTTGCTGTCACCGTCCTCTCCTCCCGCCTCCTTCTCCTCCTCTTTTCATCCTTGCCCGCTGCTTACTTACATGAGCGGCCCGCAAAAAATCCAAGCACGCAGAGCCTACCGAATGAGAAGAGTCAAGACCTTGAATCAAGTGGCGCCAACTCACCAGCTGCATGTCGCCCGTGTCGTCGTCGTCATCTCCACCCGCCTCCGCCTCGGCCTCCTCCTCGTCCTTGCCCGCCGCCTTGTCTCCGTCACCGCCATCGTCGCTGTCGACATCGACGTCAGCAAACGCCTCTAGGCCGCTGCCTGTGTCCTCTTGCTGCAGGATGCCAGACCACAGCGCGGGGTGCGCCTTGAGGACCTGCGTGCGTGCGTGCGGTGTGCGAGTGTGTCGTGTGTGCGTGTCAGCAAGTGAAAGCAAGGGGCGGTCAAGGGGGGCGGTGCGTGTTTTATGTCGACATGCGCGCCGTGTGACACGTAGTAGATGCGCGCCCTATTTCGTGGAGGTTGGCCCCGTGGGATGCGTGGGCACCTCAGGCAAAAGGGAGGGTGATCTACGCAGCTCATCTTGCCACGCTGCTGCACAGGATTTCAGGGCAGCGTGGAGGTTGTGGTGCGCTGGTGCTCATGCTTGGATGCGATAGTTGCTTAAAGAATGCTCGCCCTATTTCGTGGAGGTTTGCCCCGTAGGATGCATGGGCACCTCAGGCAAAAGGGAGGGTGATCTACGCAGCTCATCTTGCCACGCTGCTGCACAGGATTTCAGGGCAGCGTGGAGGTTGTGGTGCGCTGGTGCTCATGCTTGGATGCGATAGTTGCTTAAAGAATGCTCGCCCTATTTCGTGGAGGTTTGCCCCGTAGGATGCATGGGCACCTCAGGCAAAAGGGAGGGTGATCTACGCAGCTCATCTTGCCACGCTGCTGCACAGGATTTCAGGGCAGCGTGGAGGTTGTGGTGCGCTGGTGCTCATGCTTGGATGCGATAGTTGCTTAAAGAATGCTCGCCCTATTTCGTGGAGGTTGGCCCCGTAGAATGCGTGGGCACCTCAGGCAAAAGGGAGGGTGATCTACGCAGCTCATCTTGCCACGCTGCTGCACAGGATTTCAGGGCAGCGTGGAGGTTGTGGTGCGCTGGTGCTCATGCTTGGATGCGATAGTTGCTTAAAGAATGCTCGCCCTATTTCGTGGAGGTTGGCCCCGTAGGATGCATGGGCACCTCAGGCAAAAGGGAGGGTGATCTACGCAGCTCATCTTGCCACGCTGCTGCACAGGATTTCAGGGCAGCGTGGAGGTTGTGGTGCGCTGTATGGATGCATGTTGTGAAGCTTATATGGCCACGGCACGGACAGGCACATGCACCTACTTGCACGCACCTCTGACAGCGGCACCCTACAGCCATAGTTGGACTCACACGCGCAAACTCACACACGCCTACTGTGTGCCGCACGCGCAGGCACCTCTTATAGCATGAAGATAGCATGAAGAACGTTGTGAACGCATAGTTGGCCACACACATTCACAAACACGCGCACACGCACACGCATGCACCCACGCACAGCCACGCGTGCTCGACGAGTCAACACGTTAACACGTATGTTTCACACACAGTGTTGGACTGTCACAGCAAGAACAGAACTGCGCACGCGTTGGTCGATTGTACAGTCTGTCGGACGCCATTGATGGCCAATATACCCGTTGTGCGCAGACAAACACATTGTGCGCAGACATACGCGCGTGCACACCGATTCACCCCGCGATGCGTAGGGCCTTGAAGCGTGTGGAGATTCATCCAATGTGTGGCCCTACCTCTGAGAGCATAAACAGCACCGCGCACGCAAAGTTGGGCGCGGCGTTGTGCGCAGACTGCAGCAGGCGCTTGGACATCGCAGACACGCGCTTGTCGCACACGTCGGTCTTCATCGCCTGGGGGAGGGAGGGACAAAAGGAACGTAAGAGGCAGAGGTTAAGGGAGAGAGAGGGAGAGGGGGAGAGAGAGGCAGAGAAAACCAGAGAGCGAGGGACAGGCCTGCGTGTGCGCAAGCGAGAGAGGAGAGAGAGAGGACAGAGTGAAGAGAGAGACAGTGGATGGGAGGGTAGGTGGGTGGGTGGGAGGGTGGGCGTGCCACTGTGTTGTGTGGCGATGCGCTTTCCCGCTCACGCCAGTCTTCACCGCCTGCGTGCGTGTGAGTGGGGGGTCGGGCGTGTGTTGGCGCGTGTGTTGGCGCATGCGTTTTACGTGATGGGTGGATTTTCGGTGGGATGTGCGCATGCGGCGGTGCGGTGCAGTCGGTGGGTTGCCGACTGCCATGCAGAGCCCGCTACATGTCATTCCTTTGTGCGCTATTAAATACACGTGGCTCATAGCTCTCGCTAACCAGATGTGAGTGAAACGCACATGCGGCATGCAGCATGCTGTGGGCATGTGTGTGGGGTGGGTGGGCGGTGTGGGTGGCGGGGCGTGTGGGGTGGGGGGGGGGCGCGTTTCTTGACGGGCCCTCTTGATGTTGCCACCCTGAAACCCGCCAAGGCCTCATGTTAACGCAACCATGTGTGTGCATGGGGGGGGGGAGGGGGGGCGTGTGATGGCACACGTGTGTTGTGTGTGTTTATTGGCTGTGCGCGTGCGGCGGTGCGGTGCAGCCCGGTGGAGGTTCCAGTCGCCATGCAAAGTCCGCTACATGCAGTAACTATGCGCGTTATTAAATACACTTGACTCAGAGCTCGCGCTAGCCAGATGTGAGTGAAACGCAGTGCGAGTGCTGTGTGTGTGTGTTGGGTCGAGTGCACAGACTGTCGAACGTCAGTGTTGGCGTATGATACCTGCCTGCGTGTGTGTGCGGTGGGGGGGGGGGGGGGAGGGGGCGTGTGCTGGCGCGTGTGTAGGCGCGTGTACTCGCGCGTGCGTTTTGCATGACGGATGGAGTGTCAGTGGGATGTGCGCGTGCGACGGTGCGGTGCAGCCGGTTGGGGTGCCGGCCGCCATGCAAAGTCCGCTACATGCAGTTACTCTGCGCGTCATTAAATACACGTGGCTCAGAGCTCGCGCTAGCCAGATGTGAGTGAAACGCACATGCAGATGCTGTGTGCGTGCGTGCGGGTGGGTGGGTGGTGAAAAATGGGTGACCCCGTGCATGTGCGCCTTTGATGACGTACCCTCCTGTCACCACCACAAGCGCCGTGAACGCACACCTTGAACAGCCGTCCCAGGAGCATCGACGCCTTGGTCGACGTCTGCCAGTGCCTCCAATAACACACCAAAGCCCAAACAGAATGCTCCTTCGAACATCCCCCACGCCAAGGGACCAACGCACCTTGAACAGCAGCCCCAGGAACATCAAAGCCTTGGTCGATGTCGCTCAGTGCCTCCCAACTCCAACTTGAGACGCCCAAACACCATCAGGAAGGTCTGCAAACAGCCCCCACGCCAAGGGACCAACGCACCTTGAAGAGCAGCCCCAGGAACATGGGCGCCTTGGTGGACGTCGACGGACCGTCGGTCAGCAGCACCGAGTACAGGGCCCTGCGATGGGTTGGGTGCGGTTTGAATTGGTGGTGAGGATACATGATGGTTAGAGGAGTGAGTGATGGTCAGCAGGACCGAGTCGAGGGCCCTGCGGTGGGTTGGGTGCGGTTTGAATTGGTGGTGAGGATGCATGCTGGTAAGAAGCATTGTATGGCGGTGGGAATGAGTGATGGTCAGCAGCACCGAGGCGAGCTCAGGTGGGATGGGGAATGGTGGCAAGCAGCGGGGTGGTTGTGGTGGGTGGTACTGCTGCTTACTGGTTGCCGGTCAGCAGCACGGAGTAGAGGGGGTCAGGAGCGCATTGCGGTTGGACGTGACCTGGCATGTCTGACAGCCCCCCTCCCCCCCCCCACCCCACACACAAACACAAGAACACCTTCATAGAACACTATCTGCTGCACGCACATGCGCATGACCGACCCCCCACCCACCCACCACCACCACCAGACATTCACACGCACGAACACAAGTCGAGCCATCAGGAGGAAGACCCCTCGTATCGTCACCTCACATGTGGAAGCGGTCTTGAAATTGCAGTGCGCCATGACGTGACCTGGCCTGTCTGAGCCCCCCTTCCCCCCCCCCTCCTCCCCACCACACACACACAAGCACACATGTAAAGCCACAACCCCTCGTGATCATCCCTGTTGCCCACCACCACCACCACCACACACGCACCTGTAGAAGCGGTCTGGGATTGCGTTGCGGTTGGACGTGATCTGGTACATGAGCATGAGCGCCTGAACGCCGACCGTGAACGGCGCCGCGTGCACAATCTTGAAGAGCTGCTCGCCCGACGACTCTACCAGGGGCTCGACCTGGAAGGGAGAGAGAGGGGGGTGGGAGGGTCAGAAAGCGGGTGGTTGGGTGGGAGGGTAGAGGGCGGAGGCAGGGGGGGGGGGCAGCGTAAGCACACTCTTGAAGAGCTGCTCGTCCGGCGACTCAACCAGAGGCTCGAAATGAAAGAGAGAGGGGGGGTGGTAAGAGAATGCGTGGGAGGGTGGAGGGGGTGGGGGTCAAAGTGCACAATCTGTAAGAGCTCCTCGCCGGACGACTCGACCAGGGGCTCGACCTCTATTCGATGGGTGGGCGGGTGGGGTGGAAACTATTTTCCCGTGTTTTCTGGCACGCTCACGCCTTGCGCACACCCTTGAGGCCCCCCTCCCCCCCTGCCTGCCTCCCTCCCTTCCGTTTAGATCTTCACTACTTCAAATCGTAAATGAACCATGCTCTCAGGCACATGCGCGAACGCCCGTTGCAAGCCCATGATGAGGGCAATCCTTCCTCCCTCCCTGCCTCCCTCCTGCCCTGCCTCCCTCCCTCCCTCAGATCATACATCTACTTTTCTCAGGCACGTATGAGAACGCCCGTCGCGCGCTCATCATGGATGCACGCCCATGTTGAGCGCGCTCCCTTCCTCCCTCCCTCCCACTCAGAAATTCACATCAAATCACCAATTTGCCTGGCTCTCAGAAACGCCCGTCGCACGCCAATGACAAAGCGCTCAAAGCTCAAAGCATGCGCACATTCACCCAGACACCAGTGGTCCCTGGGAAGGATTTTGGTAATTAGTTTTTTGCCGGCTCCAGCAACTTTGACCGCTCATATCAGGCACAATACACCGCGGGTATTCATGCAACGCATGCCGTTGTGCTGTTCTTGGCACGAGCTTTCCAACGCACCGCTCTAAGCCCTCTCCCACTAAGTGTACGGTGGTTTTCTGGGAAATGGGAAATCCGGCTCGGAGCGGTATACGGCTCGCAGGGGAATCACTGCCAGACACCCATGCACACGCCGTGGTGGTCAACGCCCACCCCCTCTCTCCCCCTTTTCTTCTCCGCACCTTGTTCTCAGGCACGTATGGGAACGCCCGTCGCACGCCTGTGATGAGCGCCCCCAGCATGCGCGCGTCCATCTCCTCAGCAGACGCGCGGTGCGGCGCACGCGGCGGCTTCTTGTCGGGAGGGGCGCGCGTGCCAGACGAGGAGGCCTTGTCCTGTGTGTGTGTGTGTGTGCGTGCGTGTGTGCGTGCGCGTGTGGGTGCGTCTGCGTGTGCGCTCCCGGGGAATAGGAGGCATGTCAGAACGAGCTGCCCATGCAGTGCCAGTGTGCATTTTTGCGAACTTGGACGTGAAACGTGGTTTGGGGTCGGGGCTGCCGTAAACTCTGGGACGTTAGGAAGCTGGAAACGGCCATTTTGGCTGCCGTGAACTACTCACACTGTGAAGTACATTGAGCAGGACGGTATCTATCTATCCATCCATCCATCCATCGACCTACTCTAATCTATTGCACGCCCCACCTGCGCCTTGGCCTGCTGCTTCCTGAACTTGCGCAGCTCCGTCTTGTACTTCTCGTCCTGTGCCTTGCGCGCCTCGCCGGCGCGGCCGTAGTGACCCTGGATGACGAGCCTGGCGAGTGGGTGGATTTGGGTCAGTGGGTGGTGGATGGATTGGGTGTTGGGTGGGTGAGTGCGTGAATTGAGTGGATTGGGTGGAGTGGATGTTGGGCGGTTGCAGCCAGCGCCGCTTGAAGTGACCCTGGATGACCAGTCTGCGCGTTCAAGTGCAGAGAGTTGGGCGGCAGGGGGGCGCACACATGCCGCACAAGACCCAGGTCCCAGCGCTTCTCCGTCGAATCCCCCCCCCTCTCCTCTCGGCCAGCGTGAGTGTCTAGCTGCCCTCTTCTCTGACCTGCCCCACACACACACCACCACCACTACTACACCTCTACATACCGTAGCGACACGCTCATTTGGGGGTACGATTGGGGGTAGGCTACCCCCAACCCCGTGTCGAGGGTGGCACTGACGCTCGGGGCTACCCCCAAACCCGTGTCGCAAGCAAAGGCGTATATGCTGTAACTCACTCGAAAGTGCGTGGATTTCGACGATTCGAAATGCATTGGAAAGCTAATAACAAGGGCTATCCAGAACACTTCGAAGATGCAGCATGCGACGGGGGGGAGAGGGCGGATGGGCAGTGTGGGTGTGTGAAACTGCCCCCAAACGCGTGTCACCGAGGGCGCTGCATGCCAGCGTCTACCCCCACACCCGTGTCTTTGGTGGGCATAGAACGGCCGTTTTCCCAACCCCCAAATGGCCGTACCCCCAAATGAGCGTGTCACTACGGTAGTGAAGTAGAGAGTACGTCCGCCCCCCGTCACTCTCCCCTCTGTTCTCTCCCCACGCCGCACACTCCCCCCCCCCCTGTTCTCTCCCCTCCTCACACCTGAGCATGCTGAAGTCGAGCTCCCCGAGCTTGAGCGCGAGCCCGCCCCCGTCAACTCGCGCCATGCCCCGCTCCCCTCCTCTCTCGGTTCCCTCCCCTCTGTTATCTCCCCTCCCCACATGCACCTGAACATACAGTAAAGTAGAGCTCGACGTGCTTCAGCGCGAGCCCGCCCCCGTCCTCTCTCTCCATGCCTCGCTCCCCTCTGTTCTGTCCCCACCTGAACATTGTGAAGTAGAGCTCCACCAGCTTGAGCGCGAGCCCGCCCCCTCCCTCGCTCTCCTTGTGGCTCAGCACCAGCTGGTTAAGGAACACAATGCCGTAGTAGCGTGCACGCTCCTGGAGGCCAGGCCTGAAGAGGAAGCGCTCGACCTGCGGGCATGGGGGCAGGGCATTGTGGGGAAGGCACGGGGGTAGGGCAGGGCGTGTGGGCAGGGCACACAGCCACAGGAACAGGGAAGAGTGTGTTGTGGATGCGCGCCCTATTTCGTGGAGGTTGGCCCCGTAGGATGCATGGGCACCTCAGGCAAAAGGGAGGGTGATCTACGCAGCTCATCTTGCCACGCTGCTGCACAGGATTTCAGGGCAGCGTGGAGGTTGTGGTGCGCTGGTGCTCATGCTTGGATGCGATAGTTGCTTAAAGAATGCTCGCCCTATTTCGTGGAGGTTTGCCCCGTAGGATGCATGGGCACCTCAGGCAAAAGGGAGGGTGATCTACGCAGCTCATCTTGCCACGCTGCTGCACAGGATTTCAGGGCAGCGTGGAGGTTGTGGTGCGCTGGTGCTCATGCTTGGATGCGATAGTTGCTTAAAGAATGCTCGCCCTATTTCGTGGAGGTTGGCCCCGTAGAATGCGTGGGCACCTCAGGCAAAAGGGAGGGTGATCTACGCAGCTCATCTTGCCACGCTGCTGCACAGGATTTCAGGGCAGCGTGGAGGTTGTGGTGCGCTGGTGCTGGTGCTTGGATGCATGAAGGGCATGTGATTGTTGCAAAATGGTCCAGCCATGCATGCACGCGGTGGTTGACTACGAATGTGCCAGTGCCGTGGAGATTTCAGCATGCATGGTGGTGATGGGACTGAAACGTGTCTTTGTTGGCAAGCCGGTGCTACTGTCAAAGTTACGCACCTAGCTCATGGCAAGCAAACGGCATCGGGGCCGGGTGCTGCACGCGGTGGTTGACTACGGCGTGCTCCAGTACAGTTGAGGTTTCCGCACGCCCACACACGCACCTCACGCACGACAATCGGCTTCATGGCCGGGTGCTGAAGCAGCAGCTGCGACATCAGGTAGCCAGCCTTGGACGCGACCTTGCGAGACGGGTCGCCCAGCTGTGTAAACGAGGGGGGGGGGGCAGAGGTCAGATTGGTGTCAGGCGGGGGAGGGAGAGGGGGCGGGAGGGATGCCAGCAGCACTCATGTCGGATCGTTGCCAGACAGGGGAGGGGGCAGCACAGTAGGGAGGGAGGGCAGCGCAGTGCATCACAGCGCACCACAACACACACGCACACAGGCACACAGGTTCACACACATGCACACACACATGCACACATGAACGCACACAGGCACACAGGTACACACACACGCACACACACATGTACACACACACACACACACACGCACACACACGCACACGCACGCACGCACACACCTTGTTCACGAGCGTCGACAGCAGCTTGGCCTCGGCCTCTGGCTTTGCCACCAGGCACTCGTAGCACGCCTTTGTCGCGCGCTCCTTGAGGAACTCTAGGTCGGCTCGGCTGCACTCCTCGAGCGCGCCCACAAAGATGCTGTAGCGGCGCTTGACAGAGTCCTCGATGTACCAGAGCAGCAGGCGCTTGCGGCCGTCCCTGTGGAGGGTGAGAAGAGTGGGGGTGGGTGGGTGTGGGCGAGACAAAAACGAAAGAAGGGGGGAGGAGGAGAGAGAGAGAGAAAGACAGAGTAAAGGAGAGGGGCGGGGGGGGGGGGACAGGGACAGAGACAGAAAGAGAAAAAGGAGGACAGGAGGAGAGAGGGAGGGAGAGAGATGGTCTGTGCGTGTGTGTTGACAGAGTCTTCGATGTACCAGAGGAGCGCGCGCTAGCGGCCGTGCCCGTTTAGGTGTCGGTGGGTGAGCGGGTGAGTGAGTGAGGGAGCGGGAGAAAGAGAGGCAGGGAGAGTGAGATTGCCTGTGTGTGTTTCAGAGTCTTTCATGTACCAGAGGAGCAGGCGCTGGCGACCGTCCCGGTGTGTGCGATCTTGTGCAAGAATTGAGTGCATGCGTGTGCATGTGTGTGTGTGAGAGAGCAAAGCAGAGAGATTACCACCTCCCCTGCCAGTTGCGCGCAGCCACGCCTCTCCCCGCCACCCACGCCTCCCCACACCCTCGCACCCACTTGGACTCTGCCTGCAGCAGCTCCACAGGCTGCGCTCCACACACACACACACACACTCAGGCACACACACATACACACACACACGCCCTCACACCCACTTGGACTCTGCCTGCAGCAGGTGCACTGGCTGCTGCTCCAGGAACTTCATCCGCCGGCTGGGCAGCAGGCATGTGAGGAACAGCTCCTGCAGGGCCTCAATCGCCTGGGGGAGGGTGGAGCGGGGCGGGGGGGGGGAGGGGCATTGTAAAACGCCATCATAGGAGTCCGACGGACTGCAATATTGACCAGCAACGTGGTTTGTGAGCACGAGAACGCCCGCGCGCATGCGCTGCTCTCGTCTGTTTGGTTGCCGACTGGCCGCCTCCCTGCGTCCGACCCCATGAGGTCCCCATCCCCATCGCCAGCAACACCCAGCAAGCCTCACGTGGCCCCCATGGGTCCACCACCACCATCGCCACACCCACCTGCCGCACGACCTCCTTCCCTCCCTTGCGCTTCGTCACCCACGAGAGCAGCGTGTCGAGGGCCTTGAGGTTGGCAATCACAGACTCCTGAGAGGTGCGAGACGAGGCGAGATGAGGTGTGGGTGGGTGGGTGGGTGGGTGGTGGGTGGGGAGAAGGGATGGGGGACGGGCTTAGCGTGCGCTGTTGGGCGTGGCTGGGGGCAGGGCTGGCAGCACACACACACACACACACACATTCCATTCCAGATCGTTACAAAGATAGCAGCGATATCGTTCCAGAGGTCGGCGAAAGGGCGTCTGTCAATAGCGGGAGACCACTCGTCGCTATGAGGGGATATAATGCCACTCTGCTGCGGGGGGGCTGCCTCTGAGGCACTGCATCTAAGTACGCTGTGTTGTACGCTGACTAAACTGACTGTGATCACTCTCACTCTCTCTGAGGCTGTGTGGTGGTCGCAACCTCTATCCCGCCTTAATCAGATCGCCGCATATGGACTTCCACAGCTGTGGAAATCTCGCTAGGGTGAGCCATCCGGGTGGGACTCGGTTGTCGAGGATGCGCGTGAGCTCTGGGTACGCGGCGTACTTGGCTCGCTCTCGTTTGAACTGGTCAAAGCGATTCTTGACGGCGTCTCGAAACCGTTGGGATGTGAAAATGTCACCTGCATTTTGCCGGTACGACGTGATGGCCCCTCCCGCGTGGAGGCCATCCGCGTCCGGTCGACGGCACATGAAAAGTGCGGCGGTGGCTGGGAAGATGGGGTGTGGAGGGTGAAGGGGCTGGGGAGGGGGAGGGGAGGGGAAGATGGCGGGGCTGGGGTGGGGAGGGTGGAGGGGCTGAGGAGATGGAGAGGGGGGGAGGTGGCGGATGAGGGGACCGATGAACGCAGCTCGGTGTTTGTTGATGGTGTCGATGATGGGCGCTGTGGGTGGGTCCTTGGCGTGCATCTCGATGGTGGAGGTGTGAGGGGAGGAAGGGGAAAGGTTGTGGGGGATCCGCTTAAGGCGGCGTAGGAATCGGTTGTGAGTAACCTCGAGGCGGTGGATGTGGGCTTTGTTCAGTGTCCATGCTTGGCATCCATAAAGGAGTGCGGAAACAACATAGGCATTGTACAGACGGATCTTAGTAGAGTCAGAGATGACTTCAGGGGGGGCGTCCCAGAACCGTAGGGTAAGGCGTTTGTAGGCAAACCAGGCAGAGCCAATGCGGCGTGAGATCTCGGCATCGAGTATCCCGGCGTCTGAGTGGGAGACAGGGTGTGCATCGGAGGGGGAGGGGGCTGCGGGTGTGGAATAAATACTGCCGAGGTATTTGAACTTGTCTGTGGGGTGGACGAGGTGGGGGTTAGAGGAGGAAGTGGAAGGGATGGAGATCGGTGCTGGGGTGTCGGTGTGGGCAGACGGGTGACCCAGGGTTTGGTGCACGGTCTTGGCGTAGTTGATCTCGAGTGCGAGGTCGGAGCAGATCTGGTCGAGGCGGGCGAGCATGTCTTTGAGGGCATCGATGTCGAGTGCCATCAGAGCTATGTCGTCCGCGTAGAGGAGGAGGGGGAGTAGGGTAGAGTCGAAACCGTGGCGTGGGAGGGGTGTGTGGAGAGTGCCGTTCACCACGTAGCCGATTTGGATGGCTGCGTTGGGGAGCTGGGCTATCAGGGATCGGATGACGGTGTCGATGAAGATGTTGAAGAGGAGGGGGGAGAGGGGGCAGCCTTGCTTGACTCCAGCTTCGAGGGGAAAGGAGGCAGAGTAGGCGCCGCCTACACGGACTCTGGCGGTGGCACCAGAGTAGAGGCTCTCGAGGCGGGAGAGGAGGTCGGGGTGTACGCCTCGACGGAGGAGGGTGTGCCAGAGGGCGGTGTGGTTGACTCGGTCAAAAGCCTTGGAGAGGTCGACGTAAGCCACGTGAAGAGGGGCTTGGGCGCGGTGAGACTCCTCTTGGAGGCGGCGTAGGGTAAAGATGGGGGCGGTGGTGCCTCGGCCGGGCCGGAAGCCGAATTGGTAGGTGGAGAGGTAGTCATCCAGGTGTCGTCCGAGGCGGGTGAGGAGGACGTGGGTGTAGACTTTGCCCGGGACGGGAAGGAGGGAGATGCCGCGGTAGGATTTGACGGCTGTGGTCGGGCCGGATGATGCGCCCTTGTAGAGGGGGCAGATGTCCGCCTGCTTCCACGCGGTAGGGATGGTTCTGGTGTTCCAACACGAGATGATGAGACGGTGGAGGGCTCCAGTGACAATGTCGCCGCCGTGCTTGATGAGCGGGGCGGTGATGTTGTCGTAACCGGGGCGGAGTTTTTGAGGGTTTTGATCGCGGTCTCCACCACGCCCCGTGAGGGTGGAGGCATCAACGGCGGGGGAGGAGGGGAGGGGGCATGGGCCAGGTGTGAGTCCAGCGTGGCAAGGCATACGGCAGTCCAGCGTGGCAAGGCATACGCACAAACACACACACACACACAGGCATTGGTGGCGTCTGCTGAGTGTTTGTCCATGAGCACGTGTACTAGGAGTGAGGCCCCAATTGTGTGTGTGTGTGTGTGTGTGCTCTGGGGGGGGTGCTTAAGGGGGGGATGCAAAGTATTTGAGGGTCAGTGGCTGTGCGCGTGCGGCGGTGCTTTGCAGCCGGTTGGGGTGCCGACCACCATGCAAAGTCCGCCACATGCAGTTACTCTAAGCGTCATTAAATACACGTGGCTCATAGCTCGCGCTAGCCAGATGTGAGTGAAACGCAGTGCGAGTGCGAGTGTGAGTGCTGTGTGTGCGTGCGTGTGAATGCATGCATGTATGCGCGTGTGCTGGCGCGTGTGCGTACGTTGACCTTGTGCTTGTGTGCGTCAAGACACGATGCAGAGCCCCAGCCCGCCCATCCCACCCCCACCCCACAGCCACCCCTACACACACACAACATCCCACCCCACCCCCACCTACCCCCACCCACCCGACCCCTCCCTCACCCCCCCACTCCCCCACCCCCTCAGCTCCACCTACCCTGATCTGCAGCGTCATCGCCGCGACCTTGTCGGCCGTCGTTCCGCCGCGCTTGACCTGCTGCAGCCACTTATAGTCGGCGGCGGCGCGCTTTGCAAGGTCGCGTTCAAACACAGCGGACTGCGGAGGAGGGGGGGGAGGAGGGCAAGGGGGAGGTGCGCACAGTCAGTCAAGAGGTCGGGTCGGGAGGTCGGGTCGGGAGGTCAGGTCAGGTCAGGTCTGGTTGGGTCTGGTTGGGTCAGGTCAGGTCAGGCGGTCAGGTTGGGTCGGGTCGGGTCAGGTCAGGTCGAGTCAGGTCGGGTCAGGTTTGGTCAGGTCAGGTCAGGAGGTCAGGTCAGGTCAGGTCTGGTCAGGTCTTGTCAGGAGGTCAGCTCAAGTTACTGAGTCAGTCAGGTCAGGAAACGGCCAGTAGAAATGCGCGTGTGCGTGCACAGCGCGCCTTGTGCCCTTGCACACCCATACAGCTGATGCTGCGCTCTGCGGCCATGTGCGCATCGTACGCGCGTGACACAGCTTGCGGAACCCACCTCTGCCGCCACCAGCCTCCCTCCTGCCGCTGCATCTCCAACCCCTAAAGATACGACCAATCACACAGCCCACAGACACGGACAAACGCACACACGCACTTACAGCTCAAGCGTCCCCTCCCTCCCTCCCTCCCTGGGTAACTCTACGTATAGCGCGTGTCCGCACCTCTGCCTCCACCAGCTTCTCTCCCTCCTGCCTCAGGATTTCGCAGCGGTCGAGATCAGCGTCTCCACCGCTTGGCGCCGCTGGGTCCCCCACCAGAGGCGGCAGCGCATCCAGCGCCTTCCACCAGATCGACTCGTCGCGGCCAAGCAGGGACTTGTCGCCGCCTGCGCCTGCCAGCAGGGGGTGGTTGCCGCCTGCGTGCGCGGTGTGGGACGGTGTGTGCATGGGGTTCAGCGCATGGAGGGCGCTGGGGGGCTTCTGGAGGGGAGGCGTGCACGGCCGCACACGCAGCAAGCCATGTGCACACGAGTCGATGCATGCATATATATATGTAAGCGTGATGCGCCTGATGCGCCTGATGCGCGCAATGCATGGCTCCGCGTGTGCAACTCTCTGCATGCATGCATGGGCGCGCGCACCTGGGCGTGGCTCGATGCCGGTGTTCCAGCCCCGCTCCTTCACGCGCTTGTCCACGGGGCGTGCTCCAGCAGGCTTGCCGCCCGTGCCCTCGGGTGCGCCGTCCGCATCGGCGCCCTTCCCCATGCGTGCTGCGCCGCCGTCTGCTGCGTCCTTCTTGCCTCCCTTCCTCTCGCCCTTGGCCGGCTTAGACTCCTTGGGCTCCGTGGCATCCTTGGCCTCGCGCGTGGAAGCCTTGGCGCCAGAGAGGCGACGCGCCGCCAGACCAGGCGCAAAATCACTAAAATCGCCGCCGCCAGATGCAGCGGCGCCCCCCAGTCCCAGGGACGCAGCAAACTTGGCGACGTCACCCAGGAGGGCATGTGCATCAGCCTTGGGCTCCTTGTCCACCTTGACGGCCTTGCTGGGGGCAACCTCCACCTTGGTAGCTGCAGCTGCAATGGGCTTAGGCGCCCTGGGCGCAAGCCCGCGCGCCACTCGCCGCTCGCTGCTGGCCGGCATGATCGCTCACTCTCTACTGTCCCGACACCATCGCGCAGGTGCGATTGGCGATTGGCAGGTTTTGAGTGGAGTAGTTAGGTGTGAGGAGGTCAGGTGTGGACTGGCATTCGTATGTTTATTGATGCTGAAGCACAGAGCACGGCAGATAGAACAGTGGGAGAAGGTCAAAGTCGGCGACAGACCCCCGTCTCCCCCCCTCCCCTGCGACTACGAAACCAGCGCACGCTGCACTGGCACGCGCGTGTGCTTGTCAGGACAAGCAGGCGCGTGGCAACACGCGTGCGCCACACCACCACAGCCCCACCATAGACGCGTGAGCACTGGGCCAACATGGCCGCCTGTTGTTGCCACGGTCGGAGTGGAACGGCCATTTGAGTACCTCCTCGCCTCCCTCGTCTGCAGCCGTCTGCTGCTCCACCTCCACCCAGGGTCTCACGGTACCACGTCCAGGGTCAGGTCAGGATGCTGGGGTGTGTCCTGCAATACACGTCGAGGGTGCCAAGATACAACCTTTCCACACCTACACGGCCATAAGTGACAAGCTTTTACAATCCGTGCTGGAGGTCAAACTCACTTCCAAAGATCCAGAGGGGACACTCAAAGCAGAGGACCTGGTGTCCCCCCCCCCCACACACACAACACACCTACTACTGCTGCCCCCGCTCCTGCTGTGCCTCCCCCTCCTCGCGCCCCCACTCTGGCGCCCACCATCGCGGGCGGAACGGCACCAGGTGCACACCCTCCACGCCCTCCACGCCCACCGGTGCAAGCATCACCTCGCCCGCCTCGGCAGCGAGCGCCTGAGGCAGGCGCAGCAGCGCGAGGCCCACGCCGCCGCCGCCGCTGCCCACCACCACGCCTCGGATGCTTCCAACCGCCCTGTCCCCGCCGACACCGCCGCCACTGCCACTGCCCCCCTCCACGCCCACGTCTGCACCGACCAGGCTCACCCCCGCCGGCACCGCCCCACCACCGCTCAGCACAAACGGCACGCAGCGCCTGCGGATGATGCCGCGGTAGTGGCTGTAGCTCACGCGCTCCTGCCCCACGTAGCACCCCTTGGTGTACGACACCCCATGCAGCGCATCCAGGCTGTACTCCAGGGGCACCGCCTTGTCGCGCCCCATCTCCGCAGTGCCCTCGGCAACACCGTTGACGTACCGCCACGCGCGGTACGCGTCCTGATCGGATGAGTCCCCGCTTCTCCCGCCTTGTCCGCTGGCGCTTGCGTCGGCACTGCCACCGCTGACGCTGTCGCTGCCACCACCTGAACTCCGCCTGAACACGCCCCTCCAGCCAAGCTCCGGCAGCCGAGGGTCCACGTGCCATGTGCCTCCCAGGGTGCCAGGGGGCGGACCACTCGGCATGGGCGGGAGTGCAGATGCAGCAGACGGCGCAGCCAGCCCACCACCGCTCGCCCCACTGCCCCCTCCCACCATTGCCAACGCTGCTGCCGTGCCACGCCCGTCGAACGCGGCCCACACGGCCCACTCGCCCGACGCGTCGTCCACGCCCACGCTGCGCTTGAGCTTGTAGCGCCTGAGCAGCGACAGCATGGGGGCCACGTCCGACGCGTCCACCTCTACGAGCAGGCTCTGTGCTGTTGCTGCGCCTGCTGCTGTGCCGCTGCCGCTGCTGCTGCTGACTGGTTCACTACCACCATCACCACCAGAGCCCTCCTGGCGGTAGACCATCAGGTCCGCCAGCACCTTGCCCTTTGGCGTGAGCACCGCGGCATACACGGGCGGCGCTCCCAGGGCCTCGAGCAGGCGCATGTCGTTGGTGGCCATGCCCTGGCATCGGCAGAGGTGTGTGTGTGTGCGTGTGTGTGTGTGTGTGCGTGCGTGCGTGTGTGTGCGTGCGTGTGTGCTTTGCGGTGCGGGTGTTACAGCGCATCACCAATGAGTTAGTGAGGCATGCACACATGTGTGCAGTGCTGCTGCGGTGAGAATGGATACGGGTGAAGATGGCCACACAGGCCATGCGTCCATGCATGGCGCCGCATGGCAACAAAAAACTACCACATCCCACCTGCAGGAACTCCAACGCTTGAGGTCCATACACCCTGATGAGGCCACGCGATACCTGCAGGCACGCCTGCGCCAGCGTTGTGGGGGCGCCATCCACAGCAGCAGCGTCGCTGGCCAGTAAACGCCACTGTACTGCCCCGATCCCTGTGCGCGCCCGTCGAGCGGCACGCACCGCACACAATCCCACGTTCAGCATGGATTGCGATGGCGAGGGAGTGCATGGCAACTGGAGGACCATGGAGGAGGGCGATCGGGAAAGTGTGAACTGTTGAACTCGAACCCAGGGGCCCTGGTGTGCACTCTCGTGGTATGTACCATGTTGATGCATTCATCTTCTCCCTGTTATTCGTCTGCTCAGACCTGGGCGCATCGTCAGCGCAGCGAACGAGTTCTGAGCAGCAATTTTGCAACCTCTTCCTCTAGCACTCCACGACAGGGGACGACGGAGAGGTGGCGAACATGTGCGCATCCGCGTGCTGGGGAGCCACGATCGCCGCCCGCAATGGCACCGCGGCACGACACGTACACTCCGCTTCACTATTCGATCCTTGACTTCTGCGCCCGTGTGGGGCCCACGGAGGATGAGCTACGTGCCCGAAACGTTGTGGTTGAGGGGTAGGCTGTGCCACAACGCGTGGCGTGCGTTGTTGGCTGCATGGCTGCATGGCGTGCATGCATGCATGGCCCCGCAGCACGTGTGCCACACACACTGATTGCTCCGACCTGCACCCAACTCCACCCCCCACGGGCACCCACATGAACCTCGGCTGTGCTCGCTGACAGGATCATGCACCGTGTGCCACACAAGGATTGCTCCCGCCAGCACTCCACCCCCCACCCTCCACGGGCACCCACATGAACCACGGCTTTGCCCGCTGACAGGATCCGCCAGTGCGCGCGCAAGGCCCTGCCAGACTACCACGACGTGATCAGCGTGCAGGTGTATGGCAGCCACGCCAGTGGGCTTTCAACGTGGCAGGTGCGCGAATGCAGGGGGGTGGGGTGGGTCGGAGGCCAGCAGGACGGCCATCACTGGCATGCCATCATCCCCGCACCCTTCAGGCACACGCTGTGTCGCCCACTCTCTTTTTCCAACACACATGCAGGCGGGCGCCGAGGTCTTCATCCACGGCATTTTTGAATGTTGTGAGCCGGACAGAGTAGCCTGTTTAGCTGGAAACCCCATGTTACTGTTAATGTTACTGAGCCGGACAGCATCCACCAGGCGTCCCCCCCCCCGTCTTCCCCCTGTTAACCCCCCCTCCCACCCCCTACCCCCGTACTGTGCAGTCGGATGTCGACATCGTCATCACCGGTATGTTTGAGCCAGAACGATCCACCGGGTGCTACGACATCCGGGACCGAGGGCGCGTGACGGCGCGGCTGCGGCGCATTGCTGACGTGCTGCGCGCACACAAGAAGCTGGGGGTCAGCCGCATCGCAATCATTGGACGCGCACGAATCCCAATCATCAAGGTAGGCATAGGGATGCCCCCATACCTATCCCCCCCCACCACCACCCAAGTCGGCTACCCCTGCCCCCCAACCTGACATCGTTGTAAAAACAACTGCGGGGCCGCCATTTGCGGTCCAGGGAGCATTTCCGGACCTCATTCCAGCGCTGAGAACTGTCTTGCGTTAGTTATGTCGCAAACGCTGCATACGCGACCGCGAGTCGGCAGTGTGGAGCTTACACCCAGATTCAAAGGCAAAGGGTTGTACCATGCGGCGCACAAGGCTGTCCTGCCCGACGCTCCTTTGAAGCGCCCGCACTGCTGAGTTTTCCCTGTACCGCGACCCAGCACCGCAGCTGCGCACTCGCTCCAACGTGTCCGTCGACATCTCCTTCTCTGATGGCACTGGCGTCCGCGCTGCAGACTACATTGCAACCCAGGCGAGCGTGCACAGCGCGATGCGCCCGCTCACGCTCGTGCTCAAGGCGTTCCTCAAGGTGGGTAAGGCTGACTCACTGACTGCTGCGAGTCCAGGCGAGCAGCTAGCGCGCAGCTAGCGCGCAGTCAGCGCGCAGCTAGCGAGCAGCTAGCCCCGACTGCAATCAAACACACTGATACAAACTGCCGAACGTTGCGTTCACTGCAGAGCCAGCACTCACAGCAGAGGCAGCCGTCCCTGCGCCCAGCATCGAGACGCACTGCCGAATGTTGCGCACACTGCAGCGGCAGCCCAGCAGCCCTCACTGCACTTAACATGACGACGCACTCCACACCGCATACCGCGTGCACTGCAAGACAGCGCCTCAACGATGCGCCCACTGCAGCGGCCGACCTGCAGCCCTCGCTGCACCCAGCATCACGACGCACTCCACACCGCATGCCGCGTGCACTGCAGAGCCAGCGCCCTTATGTTACGCCCACTACAGCGGTAGCCCTGCAGCCCTCACCTCACTCAACATCACGACTCACTCCACACCGCATGCCGCATGTGCACTGTGGAACCAGCGCCCTTATGTTGCGCCCACTGCAGCGGTGATGATGATGATGGATCTTACAGTCTGTGTGACACCAGTACCTGCATCCATCTCTGCACTCAGCATCAACGATGTTCTGCCGTGTGCCGCGTGCACTGCAGAGCCAGCGCCCTAAGGTTGCGCCCACTGCAGCGGCAGACCTGCAGCCATCTCTGCACTCAACATCACGGCGCACCACCGCATGCCGCATGCGCACAGCAGAGCCAGCGCCTCAGCGATGCGCCCACTGCAGCGGCAGAACTGCAGCCCTCACTGCACTCAACATCACGACTCACTCCACACCGCGTGTCGCGTGCACTGCAGAGCCAGCGCCCTCATGGTGCGCCCACTGCAGCGGGAGCCCTGCAGCCATCTCTGCAGCCAGCGTCACGACGCACTCCACACCACATGCCGCGTGCACTGCAGAGCCAGCGCCCTAAGGTTGCGCCCACTGCAGCGGCAACCCTGCAGCCTTCTCTGCACTTCACATCACCGCATGCCGCGTGCACTGCAGAGCCATGGGTCTAATGCGCCATCAAAGGCGTCCGACAGACTGTAAAATCGACCAGCCAGCGCCTTCATGTTGTGCCCACCGCAGCGGTAGCCCTGCAGCCCTCACCTCAATCCACATCACGACTCACTGCACACCGCATGCCGCGTGCACTGCAGAGCCAGCGCCCTCATGGTGCGCCCACTGCAGCGGGAGCCCTGCATCCATCTCTGCACCCAGCATCACGACGCACTCCACATCGCATGCCGCGTGCACTGCAGAGCCAGCGCCCCAAGGTTGCGCCCACTGCAGCGACAGACCTGCAGCCCTCACTGCACTCAACATCACGACTCACTCCACACCGCGTGCCGCGTGCACTGCAGAGCCAGCGCCCTACGGTTGCGCCCACTGCAGCGGCAACCCTGCAGCCTTCACTGCACTTCACATCACGACTCACTGCACACTGTATGCTGCGTGCACTACATAGCCATGAGTCTAATGCGCCATCAAAGGCGTCCGACAGACTGTAAAATCGACCAGCCAGCGCCTTCATGTTGCGCCCACTGCAGCGGTAGCCCTGCAGCCCTCACCTCACTCAACATCACGAGTCACTCCACACCGCATGCCGCATGTGCACTACAGAGCCAGCGCCTCAACGATGTCGCCACTGGTGGCCTGAGCAGCTACAGCCTCTGCCACATGGTGATCGCACATCTGCTCGAGGAGATGAAGAATGGTGGCGAGGTCGAGGACCTGGGAGAAACACTCTACTGCCTGCTGCTGCGCTACGGAGAGGAGTTTGACTACGAGCGAGACGCGGTGCGTGCGTGCGTGCGTGTGCGGGGCCCTGCGTCAGGGGTGCACCAACGCCGTGCCCCCCTCCCCCCCCCACCCCCTCACCCCAAGTTTTACAACAGATTATCTATTTTCACGCCCGGAAGATCCCGGGGTGTGATTTAAAGCCTAGACTGAACGTCTAGGGGGGCTCTACCAGGAGAGCCCGCAAGGCCACGCAGCGCGCCAGCCTAACCCTGCACCCCACTCCTACTCCCCTGCCCTCCACCTCACCCCACCCCCCACCCCACCCAAGGACTAACTGCACCAGCGCCCCCCCCCCTCCCCCCTGCTCAGGTGAGCGTGCGCATGGGTGGTATCGTGCCCAAGGGCACCCTGCCTTTTGCGATGGACTCTGCGCGCTTCGCGGCGAGCATGCAGGTAGGGCGGGCGGCAGCTGTCCCGGTGGTGGCATGGGTGGAAGAGACTGAGCTCTGGAGGTAGGAAGGGCCGCCAGCACGCGCCCACACACACTCACACACACAGAGAGAGGACGATATCGTTACAGAGAACTCTGAACGGCAGACCGACATAGGCTGCTTCTGTGTCTGGTCATCTCTCTCACACACACACACACACACACTCTCTATCGCACCCACACCGACGCACGCTCACTCTGCCACGGACTGCCTTCCCTGGCCTGCCTGCACATAGTGACTGACCAGGGCACACGCACACCCACGCACACGCACACACACATGCACACACGCGCGCACACACATACGTACGCACACGCAGTCCATGTCCTCCATGCAGTCGATGCGCCTGAGCGTGGACTGCCCATTGACGGGCCGCGATGTGTCCAACGGCACATACCGCATCAACCAAGTGCGCACAGCAATGTACCGAGGGGCACGACAGCTTGAGGCTCTAGCGCGCGGGCGATCGATACAGGTTGGGCGCGTTGACGCGTTGGCGTGGAAAATAAAAGCGCTGGCAAGCGCTGTGAACCCTGGATCCTTGCAAGCGCTTTGAACCCTGAATCCTTGAGAAGCACTGGCTAGCGCTTTGAACCCCAAACCCCTGAGAAGCGCCGGCAAGCACTTTGAACCCTGAATCCCTGCCCCCACCCCACCCCACCCCGCCCCCCCGCCCAGGACATCTCCATCAACTACCTGAGTGCGCTGCTGGACGTCGACAAGGGCCTCAAGCGTGTGCACACCCACGACGACCCATTCGTCATGGTGCTGGACGAGGAGGGGGGCCAGGACCTACTCACGAGCACTGGCCGGCGACCCCAGCACGCGTCCTCGCGCTTTGAGGCGCCACCGCCCGACCTGTTAGAGGGGTTGGAGATGGAGGAGGAGGACTACGAGCTGAGTGTCGGCGGCAGCGAAGTGGACAGCGACGTGGAATGGGTGGACGGCAGCAGGAGTGAGAGCGGGCGCGGGGCCAGCAAGGGCGGGCGGCGACGCTGAGACGCAGGTTGCCAGCTGGGAGCCAGGCCGAAACTACCTCCGGGCACGTGCTGGGCCCTGAGCACGCATTCGGGAAGGCAGAGGGGTGATGAAGCTGAGGGGACTGTCGGTTGGCATCAGCACCAAGGGCAAAAACTCTCACTCAGACAGCGCAGCAGCTGGTGGCTACCGCCCACCACAAGTGATTGTTAGGGCCACACATGGACTTTGGTCTAGATGGTGGTACTAGGACTAGAAAATGTTGTTGTTCCTTACAAAGCCGTTCATTACAAAGCCGTTCCGTCGCTGTTACTGTTACTGGCGCACGCGTGGGCACACGAGGGCGACGAGGAAATCCAGACTCTTCGGAGTAGATGGACACGAGCCCCCCGGCTCACAAGCAGGCCTCAAAGGGTTGTGGGTGGGTGGGTGGGTTGGGGTGGTGAGGGGCTCAATTGAGCAATCCTCCTAGGCCTGCTCGTGCGCCCCTTACAATGTGCGGGTGCGGCTCATATGTACGAGCGCGCGTGCACACTCACACAATGCGCCCTTGTCTCGCACACGGCACCTGTGCCGGTTTACAGGTTTATCAAGACGCTCCCTCAGGTGGCGTGGTACCTGTGCCCCCCCCTGCCAGCACGTGGTTGCCGACGTGTCACGCACACTTGCACTCCACAACTCAGCTACCATCAGCGAGGGTTCAGATCTGAACCTCTTCACACCAGTTGATGGGACGCTTGACTAGGGGCTGCCCAGTCATGCTCTCACCTACCTTGTCCCCGCACGCATCTCATCTGCCACCCCATGCACCTGGAGCATGACTGCCTGGTGGCTGCAGCATCAAGCGCGCTGCCGCCGCGCTGCTAGATAGTACTGCCCATTGGGCTCTCTTCCCACCCTCCCGCATATCCACGCCCGACGCCTGAGCTTCGGCTGCCACCCAGGCAACTGGATCATCATGGATGCTGGGACACGGGGCAGCAGCCAGGCAGCAGCTTCCACTGCGATTGATTGTGGCCGCAACACTCACGTGTGCACGGGAGATGCATCGCCACCATGTGGTGGCCGGCGGGGGTGGGGCGCGAAGTTGACCTGCATACAACAGCAGGCAGGAGTTGGTATACCTCCGTAGGCGGCATGGGTGGGGTATACATCTGAAGGCTGTCAACCGCCAGAAATCGCATGAAGCACAAAAATTTTCCCCAAGGTGTGAAATCGACGAGTTTCACACTTTTCCTTTAAAGAGGGCGTCTCCGCCACGGCTGACGTCTGAACCCGCTCGTTCCCTCTACAGCACCCATCGCACGAGGGATTCCACGTGAAGTGGGGCAGCTGGGCTGCGGCCATGGAGCTGCGACATGCGCATGGCAGCATGCGTGCATGGCGTCGTTGTGGGCATGCTGGCAGCCCCAGCAGCCACCTGGTGCTGCATGCGTCATCTGGACGGGGTGGTGCAGGCAAAGCATCAAGCAGTGGCCATGGCAGAGGTGACGCGCCGCAGCCGCAGCCGCCAGCGGCGCCGCGCGCGCACCCTGCCCTGCCGCTGCCCTCTCTGCACGGCATGCCGCGCACCAGCGCCTACGCATGGCTGCGTGACAGCACGCGGCGCAAGGCGCCCGTGATGATGCACCTCAAGGTTGGCGGTGGGGCGTGTGCGTGGGTCCTCGTGTGTGTGGGTGGGCGTGGGCGTGTGGGTCCCTGTGTGTGTGGGTCCAGGGGGCAAGGCTGGAGACAGATGGCGATGATGCCACCCATCACTGCCATGCCCCCCCCCCCCCGCACACACAGACGCTTACACACACACACACACAGGCGCTTAAACGCACGCGCACACACGCACACAGACACACACAAACACACACACACACACACACACACACACGCCCCTCTCCCCCCTTGTCCCCATTTCAGGCAGAGAACGACTATGCGCGAGCGGTGCTGAGGGCGGGCGGCGGCGCTCGCCTGGCGGCACAGTGTGCGCGGGAGGTGGAGGGCGCGGTGTGGGCAGCAGCTGTGCGGCAGGCGGCGATGGATGATGGCAGTGGCGAGGCCGAGGAGGGCGCCGATGCCACCGGTGCTGGTGCTGAGCAGGGGGCGGCTTGTGCGTCGGCCGCTGGTGGTGAGGGGCAGGGAGCCGACATCGGAGGTACAGCTGGGACAGCAGCAGCAGCAACAGCAGCAGCAGCAGCGGCAGCAGCAGCAGCAGCAGCAGCTTCGAGTGGGCTCCAGGTGTATGGGCGGTACGTGTACGTCACTATGCCAGGGCCTGGTGCTACCAGCAGCAGCAGCAGCAGCAGCACGGCGCAGGGAAGCCATGCGCGCACGCAGCACTGCCGGCAGCTGTTGAGTGAGTGGCATGATGCGGCGCAGCAGCGCGGCGTCTCCTCCTCTGTGCCTGTCGTCATCACCGTGGGTGCGGTGGCAGACGAGGCGCTGCGGGAAGCTGCAGCACGGACATCCAGCAGCGGCGGCGGCGCCGGCAGCAGTAATTCCACCAACAGCAGCACCGCCCAGTACCGCCTCCACTCGTTCCAGCCCAGCCCCAACTTTTCCGCGGTTGCGGTGACCGAGGGCGTGTTTGATGCCGACGACCGCACCAGCGTCTCGTGCGAGTTCTGGGCGGCAGAGGGCGGCAGGCGGGAGCAACAGCAGGCGGCGGCAGGCGACGATGCTGATGCTGCGTCGTCGTCGTTGCCGTCGCAGCACCGGCACTATGGGCCCTACACGCTGCACGTGATCGATGCTGAGACGGGCGACCCGTTGGTCCCGCCCGTGCCGGGCGTGCATGGCCCTGTCGTGTGGTCACCCGACGGGCGCGAGGTCCACTTCCTGGCGTCGGGCGGCAGCCAGCTGTGGTCGCTGACCGTGTCCCCGGCAGGCAAGGCTGGCAGCGTGTACGCGGGGGTGGTGGCTGGCAGCAGTCAGGCGGGCGTGACTGGGAGCAGAAGGACGGGTGCGGCTGGCAGCGCACACGCAGGGGTGGTGGCTAGCAGCAGTCAGGCGGACATGGCCGTCAGCAGTCAGACAGGCGTGGTGGCTGGCAGCAGCCAGGAAGGTGTGCATCTGCCGGGGCCTCGCCTCGTGTTTGAGGACCCGGAGTGGCTAGTGCTAGCGTTCTCCAACACCCAAGGCTACACGGCCGCGCAGACGATGGCGAGCAGCGATGACCCGGCAGACGTGCTGCTGCTGCTGCCGGCAGACACAGACACACAGGCGCGGCCATCGGACACCAGCACCAGGGCCAGCACCAGCACTCATGGCGACGGCGGCGACGACTGCAGCGGCACGCATGGCGGCAGCAGCAGGGTGCGCTGGCGCTGGGTGCGCCCGCTGCACCGCTCCGCGGGCACACAGCTGCAGCTGACGTGGCTTGTTGGTTCTGGGTGTGACCACCACCGCCAGCCGGCTCTGATGGTGCTGGCACGAGACCTGTGGCAGCCGCGCGGACGGCTCGTGCTGCTGCCGCTGCCGCCGCTGCCAGCCAATGCGTGCCGCAATGGCAACGCCCCGGGCATGCAGCAGATGTCGTTGCCTGCTGCTGCTGATGCCCAGGAGAGCATTGGCGTGCTCGCTGGGCGGCCGCAGGCGTTCAGCAGCACCGACCAGCGGCTGCGCCAGTCTGCAGGAGGCCCGCCGCTGCCTGTGCTGTCGTCGCCACTGCTGGGCCTGCCGCGAGGGAGTGGCCGGCTAGTGCCTCTGATGGACGCGGCAGATGGGTGGCAGCTGTCGCACGTGCGGGTGCAGGGGCACCAGGTGGTGGTGCTGCAGCAGCGCCTGTCGGGGGAGGAGCTGGCGGCAGTGGCGGGTTCGACGGCGGAGGCCGATGCTGCCAAGGCGGGTGAAGGGTGCTGGAGTGTGAGCAGCAGACCACGGGCAGGCACACAGAGGGAGCAGGCGACCAGTGCCGAAGGCTTTCCAGAGCCCTTGGTGTCTCGCCGGCTGCGCCTCAGCCTGCACCTGCTGGCGGGTCCACCACCTGCTCAGCAGCACCAGCAGCAGCAGCAGCAGCAGCAGTGCGCACCATGGGCGCTGCAGCAATGCGCGACCTGCGAGGTCGAGCTGCCGCTGCCAGTCTTCCACCTCATCGGCATGCACTGGGACCCTGTCGCAACTGATGCGTCGACAGAGCCTGAGCAGCCATGCGGTAGCAGCACCAGCATCAGCAGCCAGAGCAGCAGGCACACAGCAGGCACACGCAGCGGTTGCACAGTGCTTCTTCAGTACAGCTCCCTGGGCCTGCCCCCAACAGAGAGTGCTGTGCACCTGCAGCCTCACCCAGCTCGCAGTGATCTAGGTGGCAATGCCATACAGGTGCTGCAACCACCCCCAGGGAGCCACTACCGCCACGCCATGGTCTGGGCGCCCTGCTCCAATGGCAGCGGCGCCGCCGTGCCCATCACCCTGGTGTGGAGCGAGCAGCGGGTCGCCACCTCGGCTGGTGGGGATGGCCTGCCACGCAACGCGCCCATGCTGCTGCGAGTCTATGGTGCGTATGGCCTGGACGATGACGTGGGGTACCAGCCCGGCAGGTGAGGGACATGGGAGGGGGGACTGGGAACTGACTGGTCATCAGTCAGCGCATGCGCCTGTTATTTTGATGGAACGCGTGTGTGCGCATACACCAGACTGGCTGAGGCAAAGGTACACCAGACTGGCTGACGGCAGAGGTGTGCGTGACCTCCTGTGCTCGCCCATGCCCATGTGCACGCATGCAGGCTGCCACTGCTCGACCGCGGCTGGGTGCTGGCGGTTGCGCACGTGCGCGGCGGCGGGCGCCTCGGCCCGGGATGGCACCTCTCTGGCCGCCGCTGCCGTCGGCCCGTTGGCGCGTCCGACACAGTGGCTGCCGCGCGTGCGCTGCTGGCGTTGCGCGTGGCTGCGCCCCAGCGGCTGTGCCTTGAGGCGGCGTCCGCTGGCGCGTGGGCCGCGGTGCCAGCGATGCTCGACCCGCGCGCCTGCGACCGCCCCCAGCAGCTGTTTGCATCTGCTGTTCTAACTGTCCCATCGCTCGACCCGTTGAGTTGTGCGGTGCAGGAGGGCTACGGTTGGAACGAGCTTGGCTGCCCGCTCGATCGCACCGTGTACGGCGACGCTGTGCGGTTTGGAGAGGCGCTGTCTGGCGAGGCGGGCGGTGTTGGTGACGGCGGCGCGGCACGGGCCAGCAAGCAATTGCCATTGCCACCGCAGAGCATAGGTGGCATTGATGATGCCTGGCGCCCGCCGCGCCTCCTCGTGCGCGCCGGCCTCTATGACACACGCGCCCACTACTGGGAGGCGGCCGCCTTTGTGGCGGGCGTGCGACATGCTCAGGGCGACCAGGCACACACGGTGCTACTGAGGGTCAAGGCGGGTGGGCACGACGCGTTTGATGACCCAAGAGAAGATGGCGAAATGTGTGCGGCGCTGCTACGATGGGACACAGTAGGAACAGGGGGCGGGTGATCAGTCGACTTGTGGCAGGCGGTCTGTTGCGTCATTTTTGTGACAGTGTATCAAGTATTCAAGTGTATCATCAGCCCTCATACGCCTGTTCGGCGTGCATCTGGGGCGCATGGGCGTTGCGGCTCCACTACGCCCAATGCTAGCGCTATGATAATTTCATTAATGAGCGTTGGAAATGTCAAGTGCATCCTCCACCCAAGCGGTCATCAGCATTTATGAGAATCAGTGGAAAGTGTTGTGTACGTACTACAGTGCAAGTGAGGGTGTGCACCCGGTCAGTCAGTCAAAGTGCAGCAAAAATCCTCCCTCGGCTTGCCTGCCTGCAAGATCATTCTGCTAGCCGCTTAGAGCGCGCTGCAAGCAGGTAGTCGGACAGAAACTTGAGCGGGTCACTGGGGCGCGTGTCATTGAGCGACCGCAAGCCCTCGCGCAGGATCGGCACAACCGTCTGGTCCATGTACTGGCGCACGGGCAGCGTCTTGACGGGCACGCTCGATGCAGGCGCGGCGTGAGACACAAACTCCTTTAGTGCGCCGCTGACCGCGGGCGTGGTGGGCTTGGATGACATCGACGTAAGGCGGCCTGGCGCGGCGCCCGGACGAGGACTCGACGGCTTGCCGGGCGGAGGGACTGGCTGCATGACGCTGCCGTCAACTGGGCCACCGTCTGCCGAGCGCTGCGGTGTGCGCGGTGCAGACCTGGCCACCTCCGCCTCGGACGCCATCTGGGGCGTGCGCCCGCGCGACGTCGCGCCCACAAGCGGCGTCGTCGGCTTGGACGATAGCCCCCCACGCGACGGCGGCGGCACGTCCTCCGGCGACAGCGTGCCAGGGAGGAGACGAGCGGTGTAGCGCTTTAGCCGCACGTAGGCGCGCTCAACGCTGTCGTTCACGAGCGTCTTGTGGAAGAGGCCAGGCTCGCGAGCTCGCTCAATCTCCTCGCGCGCGTTGCCCAGCCGCAGCTGCAGGTCCTCCTCGTCCTCGGTGCCGCACCGACGCAGCCGCACCTCGAGCTCGTCAATGCTGGGCGGCGCCACAAACAGCAGCACCGCATTGGCGCTAAACGCGTTCGCGCGGATCTTCTCCGCGCCCTGCACGTCGATGTCAAGCACGGGCACCTTGCCAGTCGCCACCACGTCGGCGACCGTGCGCAGGCTCGTGCCGTAGATCTCCCCGTGCACGTGCGCGTACTCGAGGAAGAGGCCCGCCTCGATGTCGGCCGCGACCGCCTCGTGCGACGCAAAGTGGTAGTGCGAGCCATTGACCTCGTCCGGGCGCGGCGACCGCGTGGTGTGCGACACGCAGAAGCCAAACTTGGACGGGAACTCGGAAAGTAGGCGTTGGATCAGCGTGCCCTTGCCGACGCCGCTCGGACCAGATACGACCAGAAGCGCGGGGACACTCGATAAGAGGTCACCGGCGGAGAGCTTTGGCGCAGAGGATGCGACGGCAGCAGCCACGGCAGGGGCAGCAACGAGTTCCTTGTTCTCCTCCGCCTCCTGCTCCTCATCATCTGCAGGCGCGTCGGCGTCGGCTGCGTCATCCTCAGCAGCAGCGACGGCCTCCTCCGACGCCTGCTCGGCAACCTCCGCGTTGGGTGCTTCCTCCTCCTCCTCATTCTCCGCGACGGGAGCTTCGGCCTCGATGGCCTCGTCCTCCTGCTCCTCCTGTTGAGCAGCAGCAGCAGCGATGGGCGCGTCGGCCTTGACGGGCGCGTCAGTCTCAGCAGCCTCGTCCCCCTGCTCCTCCTCCTGATCAGCAGCAGCAACAGCGACGGGCGTGTCGACGTCGACGGCCTTGTCCTCCTGCTCCTCCTCCTGCTCAGCAGCGACGGGAGCGTCAGCCTCAGCGTCCTCGTCCTCCTGCTCTTCCTTGCTGGCAGCAACGGCAGCAACGGGCGCATCGGCCTCGACGTCGTCATCTTCTGCCGCATCAGCGGCAGCGACAGCCTCCTCCTCAGTGTCGCCCGCAGCCTCTGCCTCGGTGCCGTCGTCCACCAGCGCGTCCTCATCCTCGGGCTCCGCAATGGGCTCAGTCGCCTCCTCCTCGGCCTCGACAGGCGCATTGGCCTCCACAGGCTCGGTCGCCTCCTCCTTCTCGGCCTCGTCAGGCGCGTCGGCCTGAACAGGCGCGTCGGCCTCGGCCGGCGCATCCGCCTCGTCAGGCGCGCCGGCCGCGACAGGCGCGTCGGCCTCGACGGGCTCCTCCTCCTCCTTCTCCTTGGTCGTCTCCTCCTCTTCCTCCGCAACAGGCGCGTCGGCCTCGACAGGCGCGTCAGCCTCAACAGGCTCGGATGCCTCCTCCTCAGCCTCGCCCGGCCCATCGGCCTCGACAGGCGCGTCGGCCTCGACCGGCGCGTCGGCCTCGACGGGCTCCTCCTGCTCTGCCTCGACCGGCGCATTGGCCTCGACGGGCTCCTCCTGCTCTGCCTCGACTTGCGCGTCGGCCGCGACGGGCTCCTCCTCCTCCTCCTCCTCCTGCTCTGCCTCCACAGGCTCGTCGGCCTCGACAGGCGCGTCGGCCTCGACGGGCTCGGTCGCCTCCTCCTTGGTCTCCTGCTCCTCCTCAGCATCGACAGGCGCATCGGCCTCGACTGGCACGTCGCCTTCGACGGGCTCCTCCTCCTCCTGCTCTGCCTCGACCGGCGCCTCGGCCTCGACGGGCTCCTCCTCCTCCTGCTCTACCTCGATTGGCGCGTCGGCCTCGACAGGCGCGTCGGCCTCGACAGGCACGTCGCCCTCGACGGGCTCGCTTTCCTCCTCCTCCTTGGTCTCATGCTCCTCCTCAGCATCGACAGGCGCGTCGCCCTCGACAGGCTCGGTCGCCTCCCCCTCAGCCTCGACAGGAGCGTCAGCCTCAGTAGGCGCATCAGCCTCAGTAGGCGCGTCGCCCTCAACGGGCTTGTTCGCCTCCTCCTCCTCGGCCTCGACAGGCGCGTCGACCTCAGCAGGTGCGTCAGCCTCGACAGGCGCGTCGCCCTCGACAGGCTCCTCTGCATCGGCATCCGGAGCCTCCTCGTCCTCCTGCTCTGCCGCCACCTCAACAGCTTCTGCCGGAGCAGGAGCATCCACCTCAACAGCGTCCTCCTCTGTGGTAGCAGGTGCCTCCTCCGTCTGGGCCTCATCAGCCACAGGGGCCACCTCTTCCACCTCGTCTGTGGCAGCCTCCTCTGTGGCAGCCGGCTCCACAGTCTCCTCTTCAACAGCTGCATCAGCAGGCACCTCCTCGTCTCCCACCGGCACCTCCTCAATGGCAACAGCGTCCTCTGTCTCTGCCGGAGGTGCGTCCATCTTGTCCATGAACACCCTGACCTCCTCGAACACAGCGTCGGGCGTATCAGCGGCGCTGATCTCCGCCACGCGCCCGCTCTCCTTGAGCGCCTCAATCACCGGCTGGCTCTCGGCCTTGAACACCTGTGAGGAACACACATGCAGCGGGGCGCGCACCCATCAGACTCTGGCTCCAACTTGAGCAGCACGCCACACACAATGTGAGCTGGAGCGCACGCACGGCGCCCCCCCGCCTGCCACCCCGCCCCGCACTCTCTCCACACACACCTCCATGCGCTTGAGAATGGTCTCCTCGTTGTCGTCCGTGCGCCCGGACGACTCCCCGCGCGAGATGAGGCGCTGCACCGCAACGTCGTCAGGCACTGTGAACACAAGCACGCCGTCGCACGGCTTGACCTGTCGCAAGAGGGGGGCGTTGGGGGGGTGGGGGGAGGGGGCACTGATGCATTGTTGCGTACACCCATGTACACTGTGTGCTTGACGACCAAGCCCTGATAACTGACTTCTTCCCAGTCCTCACGGCTGGCCCGGCCCAGCCTGAAAAGCTGACCGCGCCGGCCGCGCGGTGGTGGCCCGTTTCTGGACGAGCCTCCAGAAGGTCACCTCCCTCGACCAAGTCCCACCGGCGTGGGCTGCCCCGCCGATGGCCCTCCTCCCGACCACCCGTTCATCGGGGTGATGCGTGCGGGCGACCGGCCTCGACTCTGCCTCCACGCTCCGGTGGATCCCCCCTGAACGAGTCGGCGGGGAGCATGCGCCCCCCCCCCGACTCCCCTGACTCTGACTTCTGACTAGGGCGCCCCCCCCCGCTGGGGTGGACGACGGCGGCGCGCTGATTGCTTGGCGGCCCACAGGTGGCGCACATTGCGCTCAAGGAATGAACCTCGCTGGCGCTTGCTGCGCTGAGTGGTCAACGTGCTGCCCCGCCCGCCCCCCGGAGAGCCCCGCCCGCCCCGGCCACCCTGTGGCTTGGGTTTTGATACTAACTTGCGGAGTTTGCGGGTGGCCTGCCCCACGGGGTTAGGCTACGCCGGACGGTTGATGCTCTGCTAGATTGTGCGCATACATAAAATACAAAAACACAAAAAAAATTGACAGTTGACAAGCGCATGCCATTGAGCGTGCCCCTTGAAGTGAGACCCCTGAGCCTGCGGCGCACCCCTTCGCCTTTCCTTTTTCCATCCCTTTCCCGTCTCCCCGCACATACAGTGAGCCTGGCGTCCCCTCGGGGGTGTTTGGGAAGTACCACCGGCACGTGTAACCAATCTCTCTCTGCTTGTGGTGGCACCAAGTTTGTGTGTGTGGCTGATGCAGCCTCCCCCTGGGGTGCGGCCTGGTGTGTGGGCGGTGGTGTCTGCGCTCGTGGTGGACGCAATGGAGCGTGGTCGCCGCCACCTGTGGCGCATCACGCGCCCGCGTGATGGTGTGCGGCCACTTGGTTGTGCGGCGGCGGCCGCGCGCGCGGGGGAGCTGGCGACGACTGAGATGTGGGATGCGCTGGCCTCCTTTGCTGAGGGTGGCGTGGTGCCGCGCGGGTGGGCGGCTGTGGTGGGCCCGGCCCACCCCTTTATTGGAGCGGTGGACGGCGGGCTCACTCTGAGCAAGACATCCTAGACCCCTGAGGGTGTGTGTGAGGGAGGTGGTGCCACACACGCGCGGTGGCGGGTGAGGTGTGGCCGCTGAGTAGAGTGTTGCGGCTGGTGCCGTGCTTCGGCCTTGTGGGGTTAGTTGGGGGTGGGCCTTCTTGGTCCCTTCATGGTCCTGGCTTTACAGCTGGTTATACCTGGGGCCTACCTCTGACTGTTTCAGGGCTGGGTGTACTGCCTGGCTGATGTGCTGCTTGCTTGGTGCCCGCCGCCACGTGTGGGTGACGCTGCCGTGGGGTTCCCCCCCCCCTTTTTTGACTTTTGACAGGGCTCCTGCTTTGTTTGATCCTGCTGGAACTCTGGAACTGATTGTGACCGCCGGCCTGTGATTGTAAAACCCTCTTGTTGTTGTGTGTGTGGCCCTGATGCAGGTGCATGGCTCGCGCGTGTCAACCAGGTGTTGACACGCGCGTGCAACGCGCACGAGTGTTGCGGCTGTTGCGCCAGTAGGCACTAGGCCGCTGGTGCTGCGTGCATGCGTCCACGGAACGCACAGGGCATGCACCGTGCGCACCTGTTGTTCAAACTCCTGAAGCTGGTCGAGCTTCCGCGGGAAGCCGTCGATGAGGAAGGTTGTGGAGTCGCAGCCGGCCATTGCGTTCACCAGGACGTCTGCGGCATGCACAGGGCACGCGTGCGTTAGTAATGCATTGCTGAGGAATGTATCTTCCCGCGCGCGCCCTGGGAGTTGAGCAAGCGCCCGCGCGCCAAGCAACACCAAACCCAACACGCACCAAGCACAAGGTTCGTCGGCACTATGTCGCCCTTTTCCATGGTTGACTTTGCCTGCATGCCCTGCGAATGGACGGGGGGTGGTGGGTAAGGGGGCCTCGCCAAGGACATGCAGACACAGCAACACCAGACTCACAATCTCGCTGCCAGCGGCTACTTCGTTGCGCAGGAGATCGCCCACTGAGAGATGCGTCCAGCCGTACTGTTCCAATATCTTGGCGCATTGCGTGCCTTTCCTGCGAGAGCGAGAGCGAGGGCGAGGGCATGCATGCAAACAAAATCAGCCGACATGACGTCAGCTGCCCATGCGCGTCCCCAGCGCACACCCTTTCCACGGTGCCACCATGACCTACTCACCCAGCACCAGGTGCGCCAAGCACGAACACAACCTTGTTGCTTTGCTGCATGGTGGTGTGCTCAGCGCCCTAGGGGTCGCGTGTGTGTTAAGCGTGTGTGACGGGTCAAAACAAGTCTCTCTTAGTGCGCAGTCGGTCGTTGTGGACGCGCGGCGCGGTCGCTGCCCAGGTGTTCACACTCACACTTCTACACTCGACTCCATCCTCGCTACAACTAACTGTAACTGTGGTGCCGCAAGGGCGGACACTGCGCTCGTGGGGCCGGTGTGCTGAGCTAGCCCGTCCACCCCCGCCACGCTGTGTTCGGTTTGTCGAGCCTTCAAGTCGTGTGCAGTGCGTGCACTTGTCCAGGTAGGTTTGCACGAACGCGGGTGGTGGAGGAGGAGCAAGAAAGAAGGGACGCACACCATACTTGCATGGCATGGCATGGCGCCCATGGTATGACAGTTGTGCTGTGTGCTCCCCCCAGGCCCCCCCCCTCCCAGAAGCACGCCAGCAGCAGTACAAGATGGTCGCAATGCGTCCTGCGAACGTCGCACAGGACCTAGAGGGTGAGCCCCCTAGATGCTTGCGTGATTCTTAACTAGATCCTGATCCTCAACCTCGTACGCGCCAGTGCGAGCCCCCTGGAGCGTGAAACCACGAGGCAGATGCTACAAGCTATGTATGGGGGCACACGCACTCACGCACTGCATGCAACACACACACAGCACCTGCGTGCACCTCCCGAGCGCGTGCGTGCGTGCGTGCCTGTCCGCCCGACTCCCCCGCCCCACGCCGCCCTTCGCAGTCGAGCTGCCCCCCTCGCCCAGCAAACCGCACCAGGCGGAACCCCAGGCGCCGGCAGGTAACAAGCGAGTGTCGTCCGGCCTGCCCCCGTGGGTCCGCTATCACGACTACTTCAACCTCGCGGCGCTCGGCGCCCTCTCGTTGCTCAATCTTTACACGATGGCAACGCACGGAAAAGGATTCATCACATTCTGGAACGTGACCATGCTGTGAGTGCTGTGTGTGTGTGCGTGCGTGTGTGGGCGGGTGGGTGTGCAGCGACGGGCAGGCAGCAGGGGGGTGCAGAGGCCCTGGCGACAGGCGGCAGGGGGGGGGGGGTCATGGTCGCGCAGGCAGCAGGGGGGAAGTTGAGGCCCTGGGGCGCGACCATCGAGTGCCCCGTGGTGCTGATGCATGTGCGGCCCAGGCTGTGTGTGTGTGTGGCGGTGTGCTTGTGTGTGTGTGTGTGTGTGTGTGTGCCTGGATGGGCAGGCAGCAGGCGCAGGAGCGAGGGCAGAGGCCCCGACGGCTCGTCCCTCGAGGGACCCGCCCTTTCAAAACCTCGGTGGTGCTGATTTATGTGCGGCTCTGCTGGCAGCATGCGCCCACCACAGGCCTCATCTGACTCGTCTGAAGCCCGACTCTCCCCTCCCATGCCCTGTTGCCCCCCCTGCCGGCCCTCCCTGCCCGCCCCGCCGCCCGCCCAGCCGCCGCCGCCCGCCCGCCGCCCGCCCGCCCGCCCGCCCGCCGCCCGCCCGCCCACCCGTGTTCCTACCTTGCAGCTACTTCCTCCTCGACCTCATCTTCATCGGCGCGGTGCCGTCGTGCGTCAAATCGCCCAACGTGCTGCTCACGCACCACATCATCTCGTCGCTCTACACACTCATCCCGCTGCACTACCCCGAGTACCAATGGTGAGTGAGGCACCGGCTGCGTGCGCACTTGATAACCGTCCTGTAGCAAGCCAGATGCGGCGAGGTCAACTATCTGGTGGCACCAATGGTGGATGGGGCACGCGGTTGGGACGCAGAGTTGCTGACATCCCGCTCCACTGCCCAGAGTATCAGTGGTGAGGCCGTGCGTGCACACTGTCAAACCTCACTGTAGTGAGCCGGGGCAGCTGTCGTGACATCGATCGGACGAGCAACACCTGGTTCCTGATCGCGCAGCACACGTGATTGCAACCTTACAGCCGCCCCCCCCTGCAGGTGATTGTGCGCCTCTGCATGCTCGTCGAGATCAACACCTGGTTCCTGATCGCACGTTGCTGAGCCCAACTCCCTCCCCCGCCCCCACACCCCCATCTCCCCCCCCATACACCCTCCCACTTCCTTGCTTGCAGGTGCATGTGCGCGTGCATGCTCGTCGAGATCAACACCTGGTTTCTGATCGCACGTTGCTGAGCCTGACCCCCTTCCCCCTCCCCCCCCGTTCCCCCCCCATCGCACGTGCTGAGCCTGACCCCCCCCCCCACACACACATACACTCCTCTTCCTCCCTTGCTTGTAGGTGCATGTGCGCGTGCATGCTCGTCGAGATCAACACCTGGTTTCTGATCGCATGTTGCTGAGCCTGTCCCCCTTCTCCCTCCCCCCCCGTCCCCCCCCCATCGCACGTTGCTGAGCGCCTGACCCCCCCCCCCCCCCCACACCCTCTTCCTCCCTTGCTTGAAGCTGCATGTGCGCGTGCTTGCTCGTCAAAATCAACACCTGGTTCCTCATGGCGCGACGCACGTGGCCTTATTCCCCCCTTTCCACCACACACACACACACTCACACACACATACACACACTCCCTCTTTCTTGCTTGAAGTTGCATGTGCGCGTGCATGCTCATCAAAATCAACACCTGGTTCATCATCGCGCAACGCACGTGTCCGGTCGTCCCCGCGCTCTCTGCCTCCCCCTCCCCCCCCCTATCACCCCTACCACCACACACAGATAGGCTGTAATCGTCCACACACACACACGCACACACTGTGCAGGTGCATGTGTGCGTGCATGCTGGTCGAGATCAACACCTGGTTCCTCATCGCGCGGCGCACGTGGCCGGGCGTCCCCGCCCTCTCCGCCGCCTTCTACATCTCCTGGGTGCTGCTCCGCAATCTGCTGTACCCCTGGCTCATCTACGCCTTCTTCTGGGAGTGGCGCGCCGAGACGGACAAGTGCGGGAGCCCGTGGAACCCAATCCTCATCACGCCAGTGTTCCAGGTGGGGGGATGGGTGAGGTGGGGGGGAGGGGGCCGGGGCATGGTGAGTGATGGTGGTGCGCGGGGTGGAAACCCATCCTGATCACCCCAGTGTTCCAGGTGGGGGTGGGTGGGTGAGGTGGGTGAGGAGGGGGTGGGGTGGGGTTGAGGGGCATGGTGAGTGGTGGTGGTTGCGTGGTGGTGGGTGGGGTGCATCCCATCCTCATCACCCCAGTGTTTCAGGTGGTGGGTGGGAGGGTGGGTGGGTGGGTGGTGGGTGGGTGTGGTGGTGGTGTTGGTGGTGGGGGGGGGGGGGGCATGGTGAGTGGTGGTGCGTGGGGTGGTGGGTGGTGTGGAACCCCATCATTACGGCAGTGTTTCAGGTGGGTGAGAGGGTGATGGTGGATGTTGCAGTCGTGTGTGAAGAACGCATCTCTCACCCCGGGTGGTGGTTGGTGAGTGTTGGTGGATGTTGCAGTCGTGTGGTGCACCTTACCCCTGGGTGGCAGGCTGGTGGTGGCGGTGGTGGGCGGTGGGTGGGGTATGAAGATGATCTGGGCAGTGGTTGGGTGATGCGGTGTGGTGGGGGGTGGGTGGAGGGGATCAAGGGGGGGAGGGGAGGGGGGGGGTTCGTGTGCCGGAGAATATTATTTGATGAGTGGGTGGCTTGTGTGGCCGATGCCCACGGCCGAGGAGGCGGTGTTGATGAGGACTGTGCTGCGCTGCGCGTCTGCATCGAGCAACTATGCCATGCAGACACGCACTCCAACCCCCCTCTGTTGCCCACCCGCCCTCAACAAAGAACAGCTCGGGCGCATCGACAGCGCGTCTCACCCCCCCCCCCCCCCCACACACACACAAACGCACACACACCTGTTACGCCTGCCTCGCCCCCCCCCCCCTTCCATCTCATCCCCACGCCCCCCTCACCCTGCCTCACCCCCTACTGATCCCTTCCCCCCCACCACCCCACCCCACCCCGTACTGATCCCCTTCCATCCCCCCCCCCCTGCCATGTTCCAGGTCGCGCTCACGTTCCTCAACTGCCAGTGGACGTACGCGCTCGCGGTCAGCCTGCAGAGCAAGTCCAAGGCCAGCAAGCAGCTGTAGAAAGCACGCATGTGCGTTTGTTGTGGTCTGCTGCCCCCCCCCCCCCCCCATGACTTATCCCCCCATGGGGGCTGTGTGGAGCCAACAGCCGTGCTCTGTTTGCGCAGCCACTCCATTTTGTGTTTACATGGTGCCGCCAACTGGCCAACGCCGCCTATCTATTGCGCCGTTTTATTTGTTTTAACCTCGGCTCACTCCGGCATGCGCATGAGGGTTTAGGTCTTCCACCCGCCCACAGGCGGCTACCTAGATTCATCCCCTTTCGGATTCGGAGCTCCGGTGCAGTGTGTTATGCGGATGTGTCGGTCTGTATCTGTCCTGAATCTCCAGCAGTGCAGCCGATCTGTCTACCAAAGTCTCCGCACTCACAGTCACAGTCTGTCGTGTGGGATGAGAGGGGCCATCTTCTGGGTCAGAGAGATCAATGCCGTATGCACACACAGCCCCCCCCTCCCCCCACTTGCACCTTTCACGCTACTTCACATGTTTTTTTAATGCAATTAAAAAATCACAAGACGCACAGTACAAGTAAGGCCTACAACAAATACAGAAAGCAGCCGTCAGCTGCCAGTCAGCTGCCAGTAGCTTCTATACAAAAAAGACGCGTCTGCTGATGAAGTTGTTTTACAATCCACTGCCGGCGGTCACACGTTCGGTTCCAAAGCTCCAGCGGGACCTAAGAGAGCAGGCACGAGGCCCACCAAAAAGGTAAAGCTGCTAAAGCAGCCCACTGTAGCGCCAACCACGTCGTGGCGGGCGCCAAGCAAGCAGCACCACAGTGCAGGCTCCACACCCAACCCCTCCAGTGGCCTGAGGGCGGGCCCAAGGTATAGATCATGAAGGGACCAGAAAGCCCTCCCCCAAACCAGTGGAAGCGGGTCTGCTGTGTCTACGCGTATGATGATGGATTGCAAAAGTTGCACACGCCACACGGCTCTGTTAATGGTGGCACCTCTCTTGCCTGTTTATCCAGGGGCCCCTGTCCACCAGGGTCTTATCTCATAAGAGTCAGCGGGTGTGGGGGCCACACGTATGACAGTGCGGCCACAGAGCCACGCTGCGTGCGCACAGCGCTCCACAATCATCATGCTTCGCCGTCTGGAGCAACCGACCGCGAGGCTTGGGGCGCGCACCGCCGCCACTCCTCGACCCCATGTTTTTCGTGGCACTACTGTCGCGCCCCAGCCTGTGGCTGTAGGCAGAGGAATCGGAGCTCCGACTCCAGTGGCAAGGCCATCCAGGTCGGCCATCACAGTGCTGGTGAGAGCATGCATCATGCGAGCACGCCATGCGTGTGTGCCATGCAAGCCCCCCCCCTCCCATGTGTGTGCAGCACACCGAGAGGCTTGATGGCTTGGATGCATGGCCTGCATAAGCGCTGCCAAGGCAAGCCATAGACATGCACACCGCACGCGTGGTGCAAACACGCTCACCCACCCACCCACCTTCCAGGCCAGCAGCGAGGCTGCTGTAGAGGCCGCTGCGACGCCTACCCCCGCTCCGCTGCTGTTTAGCTACAAGCTTGGCGACGTGATCGAGGGGACTGTGAAGAGCATGGAACCCTACGGCGCCTTCATCCACCTAGACAACGGTGTGTTTGGCCTGCTGCACGCGAGTGAGATCAGCCGCGAGAGCATAACGAGCATTGACACGATCCTAGCCAAGGGGGACAAGGTCAAGGCCATGGTGATGAAGGTAGATGGAGAGCGCAAGCGCCTGTCTCTGTCAATGAAGAGGCTGGAGCCAACCCCAGGCGCCATGGTGCGCGACAAGCAGCTCGTGTTTGACAAGGCCGAGGAGACGGCGGCGGCGTGGATGCTGGAGAGGACGGCGAGGGAGTCAGAGAAGGCGGCAGGAAAGGAGGCGACGCGAGCGGCGCAGCTGGCACGCATGAACGCCATGGTCATCCAGGTGCGCCTGCGCGTGTGGTACGTGTGCACGTGTGGGCGTGTGTGTGTGTGTGTGTGTGTGTGTGTGTGTGTGTGTGTTGCGCGCGTGCCTGTGCCTGTGCTGCGTGCCTGTGCTATGCGCCCGCCCGCCCGCCCGCCCGCCCAGCTAATGCGCTCTCACGTGCCATGCCCCCCCCCTCCCCCTCTGTGTGTGCAACAACAGGTCGGCGACATGGTTGAGGGCACCGTGCAGAGCGTGCAGCCGTACGGTGTGTTCCTCAACATTGGCAATGGGACCGTTGGCCTGCTGCACGTGAGCGAGATCAGCGCAAAGAAAATCACGAACATCGACATGGTCCTGCGCAAGGGCGACAAGGCAAAGGCCGTCGTCTTGTCGATGGATGCCGGGCGCGGGCTGTCGCTGTCAACCAAGGTGCTGGAGACAACCCCAGGCGACATGCTGCGGGATAAGGAGCTGGTGTTCAGCATGGCAGAGGAGAGGGCAGCGGCGCGGCGCGCGGGCGGCGACACAGCGACGCCACGGGCACCGCCGTCGACTGCCGACCTGCAGGGCTTCAAGGTGAGGGCACGCGGGAGTGCTAGCCACGCGCCCGCCGCAGCCCGGTGTCCTCCCCGCGCCCTTCGCACCGGTTCCTCTTCTGTGGCAGCAGCGTGGACGCAGCACGCGCATGCGTGTGTGAGCAACGTCGCACCGGCCCTGTCCAGCCACTCGCACGCGCTGTGCACACTCGGGACGTGGGCGCCCTCCTGCTCTCTCTCTCTCTCTCTCATACACACACACACACGCACGCACACACACACACACACACACACACACAGTGTGTATGTCACGCACACGCGTGCACACACACATATGCACATGCACCCACACCGCCCCCTCTTTTGTGCCCCAGGTCGGCGACATCGTGGAGGGCAGCGTGAAGACCCTGCAGAAGCGCAGCGTGGAAGTGGACCTCGGCAACGGTGCCTCCGGCTTCCTGGGGCTGTCGGACATCTTCCACCCCAACTACACGTCGCACATGTACGTCAACGAGGTGCTGCGCGAGGGCGACAGCCTGAAGGCGGTTGTGAAGGCAGTGGAGCAGGGCCGCGGGCGCGTGGTGCTGTCGACCAGGATGCTGGTGCCAAAGCCAGACCTGCAGGGATTCAAGGTGGGTCGAGCAGAGGTGTGGCAGCTCGCATGGCTGCATCTTGCCCAGGGGTGTGTGTGGTGTGTGTGTGTGGGGTGTGTGTGTGTTTGGGGGGGAGGGGCTTGCAAGTGCCCCACCACGCTGTGGCAGCACCAGCGTACAACACAGGGCTGCGCAAAACAAAGCCACCGGCCCCGACCAGCCCCTCTCGCGCACGTCCCCCACCCGCATCTGCCGGCGTCACACACACACACACACACACACACATACCGGCGTCACACACACACACACATACACACACACACACACACACACACTCCCCCATCACCGGGCCCCTCAATCCGCCCCCTCACTCCTTGCCCCCCCCCTCCGCGTGTGCGCAACAGTTTGGCGACGTTGTGGAGGGCACCGTGACGCTCGTGCGCCCGTCACTCACTCGCGTGGTCCTTGGCAGCGGCGTCATTGGCACGCTCACGAAGGAAACCCTGGCTTCCATCCTGCACGTGGGCGATGCCGTCAAGGCAACGGTCGTGGCGGTGGATAACGATCTCGGGCGCCTGACACTGTCGACCAAGGCGCTGTAGCCGAGCCCTGCTGGCACGGTGCACGACAAGCAGGCCGTGTAAGATGCCAAGGCTGCGGGTAGTGGCCGAGGAAGAATGCAAACCAGGTGGCGGCGTAGCAAGACGCATGTGCCTAGAGCAATCTTATGTTTGATTTGGAGCCTGTAAACTTGAGGAACCAACAGATCATGTCAAATCGGATACAAAAACAGCTGCACTAGCAGGGCAGGCTGTAACCCCACTGTGATGCCCCCGCTTGTAGGCTACACAGCAATGGTGAAGGTGGTGGTAGGTGAAAGGGGGGAGGTGGAGCATCAGCAGAGCAGCAGGCAGCGAGCCCCCGGGCGAGGCATGGGAGCTGGTTTGTGTGGCAGCACTCGACACAGCGGGTGATCCTGAAACACGCCAAGCTCTCATCAGGGAGACAGGCTTAGTCTTACATGTTACAAACCTGCACTGCCGTGCATCACGACACCGTCACTACTACTCCTACTCTACACGCGCCCTGTTGACACACAGGCCGGGGCGTGTGTGCCCCGTCACATCCATCCGTGGTGTCCGGCATCACACTAAACGCGCGACAGGCGTCTGCCGTGGCACTCCTCTTGCATCAAGCCTTGTGAAACGAAGCCCTGTCGTGCTCTGCGCACACGTGTCAGCAGGCAGTGGCGTGTGCGTGGGGTCAGCGGAGCCAGTGTGTAGAGCAGTGCACGCACCATCGCTCTCCCTCAGTCAGCACCCTCGTGCCCCCTGCCCACGAGTCACGCCGCACATCACTCACCACTTGTCCTGCATCGCGATGGTCTCCGCTTCCCTATGCAAGTACCAGTCGCGCCTCAGTAGCGCCCGCTGGTAAAAGTCCTTGTTGTACGCCTGATGGACGTGGCGTGCACGACATGGCGTGAGGAGGGCAAGGGAGGGGCACGTACACGCATCACACACAGGCACTTGTTGGGGTTGAGGTGGGTGGGTGGGTGCGCCCACACACACACATAAAGGGTGCAAGGAGGAGCGCTCACGCGCACACGCTGAGGTAGGGTCGCATGGGCGCATGGGTGGTTGCGCCATGCATGCATGGAGCGCGAGCCAGAGCCGCGCGTGCTGGCGCCGCACATGCATTCATCTGTGCCCGCTTGCCGCTACCACCGGCACAGAGCACAGCATCGGGCCTCTCCTCGTTGGGGTGATGCATGGGGAGTCCTTGCCCTCCCCCCCTGCTTGCAGCGCCTTGTGCCGGGGAACACGTGCGTCTGTCCGCCATGTTCATCATACGTGCTTCCGCAGCCTGGGGCGGCCCATGTGGAGGCGCCCGCTCTGTCGCTTGCTGCTGTAACAAGCCTCGCCATCACGACTCACCCACACGGTCTTCTCCTCGCGAACGAACGAAATCTGGTCGATCAGCGCACCGGCGCCCGCCCAGATACCTACAGAAATTGCATCGATCAGGCCAGGTGAGGCAGGGGCGCTCCGCACACGCAAGCATGACATCTGCATGCCCTCCATGCATGCCGCTACCGCATCCGCTGGTGTTCCTCACCCGTGATGATGACGAGGACTGCGTCGAATGGGTGGGAGGCAGGAGGGCAGAGCAAGGGAGGGAGAGTGAGTCGGTGAGCAAAGTTGTATGCATCGCGTTCGCATGCAGCCCCAATGGCACGCCCCACCTGGCACCGCGTTCCAACCCATGGCGTCCAACACGTGAGGGACAGCAAGCGGGGGACTGCAACCTTGGAGAAACCAGGAAGCCCCAAATCCACACCTCGCCTCCGCTGTCGCACACGCCTGGGCCTCAGGGCCCACTGCAGCGGCCACTGGCACACGTACACTAGCATGTCGTTCCCCACGCGTGCGATAAAAGCCGGATGCCTGCTGGATGGAGCGCAGTTCGGGGGCGAGAATGAGGGCGAATCACCCAGCACCACCTTCCGCCTGGCGTCTGCCTCCAGGCTCAGGTGATTAGGAGTGGTGTTGCATGGTGTGGCATGTGGGTTTCCAAGGGGGAGGTGCTCATGCAAGCATGCATGCGCCCATGCGGCGTGCCGTGCGTGCCGAGCCCTGCCCTGACGCACACCCACGCCCCCCCCCGTGTCCATGTGCACAGGCACAGCCGTTACGCGGGCAGCGGTGCTGGCTGGTCGCTGTCACAGAGCCTGGCGGGCAGCGGAGGGGCGGGGGCACGCAGCACACCGATGCACCACCCAGCTGCAGCGCCAGAAGCGACCCATCCTGGCGCCACTTCCTCCACGACCGCAGCTGCTGAAGCTGTGGCCGGCCCGGACAGCCAGCAGCAGCAGCAGCAGCAGCAGCAGGCACAGGTGGATGCAGAGCCCGGCGGCAGCGGCAGCGGCAGCGGCCAGGCGGCTGCTGCTGCGACGGCCGGCACGACGACACGGCATCAGGGCGGCAGCAGCAACAGCAACATCAGCGGTGGTGGCGGAGGCAGAAGCAGGGATGGCACCAGCGCCACCGCCCACCCTCCCCCCGCGCCGCCCGCTGTACTGCCCGCGGCGGTCGTGCCCGCGGTGCGTTTTGTTTCGGTGTTTTCAAAGGTCAACCAAGCGCGCAGCGCCAGCGTGCCAGGGGTTAAGGTCAAGGTTGTTGTAGGTTGTCGGTTTCACCAAGCGCGCCAAACATTGCTGCACATGCGCAGGTGCTGCTTGGCGACGTGTTCATGGCGTGCAACACGCTGAGCGGGATTCTGGCCACGGGTGCAGACGCTGACTTTGATTGGCGCGAGCACGCTGCGGCGTCAGCAGCTGCAGGGGCACTACGCAGGTGGGTGCTCCCTCACCGCAACCAGTGGTTCTTTTTGGCTTAGGAGTAACCTCGTCTGTAGGGATCCTATAATAAGGACCCTTGCTTATCTGGAAAGGCATACAGAAAGCCAGCACGTGCCACGTCAGCACTACCCCCCCCCCCCACACTCCGCTCCGCTCTGCTCCCCTCCGCTCCGCTCCCCTCACTGCACAAGTGCCCACGCTCTCAAACGCATCGCAGGGGCGGAGGCAGGGCGCGTAGCAAGCACGCAGCGGCGACGGGTGCGGGCGGCGATGGCCAGGCTGCTGCTGCTGCTGCTGCTGCTGCTGCTTTGTCGGGTGGGAGCAGCAGTGGCAGCAGCGTTGCGCTCGGGCTCGACCCCGCGACCAAGCTCATGGTGCGTGTGGTGGCTCTCGTGGGTGATGGTGGTTGACTTTAGGCTCATATGTAGGAATTTCCTACTCACGTAAACCGACACCCCAGAACCCCAGGTGCGCATGGTGGCGCGTGGTTGACTCCCCTAGCCTAGAATGTGCCTAACTTTGTACTTATGGAATTTCGTACTATATCCCAACACCCCTGCACCTGCCCTGCACCCCATCTCCGCATGGTGCCGCCTGCTCTTCAAACACACAGATACAAGCCTGCACCCACCCACCCACCCATACACACACACATACACATACACATGCATACACACACACACACACACGCCACACGCCACACACACGCACACACGCACACACGCACACATGCACGCATGCACGCACGCACGCATGCACGCACACACACACGCACACACTGCAGGTGCGCATGGCTGTGCCGCTCCACGGGCGCCGCCTGTTCTTCGTGTCGCGAGACTCGGCCGAGATGATACGCCAGGTGAGCAGGGGAGGGGAGGCATGGACACACATATTCACTCCAAGCATTCACACATACACACACACACCACGCACAGCCACCATCATCTGCCGCACTCTGCCTCTTTGTCCGCCACGTGCTGGTGCTCGAGCGCTATGCAGCGGGACTGCCTGAACCCTCACCAATCCTCCTGCCCCTTCCAAGCTTGTGAACCCTAAGCCCTCAGCCCTAAACCCCAAGCCCCAAACCCCTTACCCTGCGCAACCCTGACCCGCCCAGGCTCTGGTGCTCGAGCGCTACGCTGCCATCCGCGAGGCACGAGCGCAGGCGGGTGGCGATGGCAGTGGCGGCGGCGGCAGCGGCAACAGCATTGGCGGACTGATGGGTGGGCCGTTGGCGCCGATGGTCGGGCTTGCTGAACGGTGAGCCTGATTCTGATGCTGCTGATGTGTTTACAGGGCCTGTCTGGGGTCAGGCTCCTCTTGTGGTGTGTATAAAATGAGTGGGGCGCAGCTAGGAGAACCACTTTGAGTGGCCTCCATTAGGCTGTGGGGCAGAGGAGGGCGGCGATGGCAGCGGCGGCTGCGGCATTGGCGGACTGCTGGGTGGGCCGCTCACGCCGATGGTCGGGCTCGCGGGGCGGTGAGATTTGGACTCAAGCCGCACACACATACTCACACACGGCGCACACACACGCATGCACACACGCGCATGCACACACTCTCTCACCTCCCCCCCCCATCCCACCCCCCCACCCTCCTTTACTCACACATGCAGCATGCGCGACTGGGCTTCAGATGCCCTTTGGAGCGACGACGAGTCGACGGCACACACTGTGGTGAGGGGGCGGCGTGCGTTCACGTGTGCGTGCACAGTGGAATGCGTCGCTGTGACGCATGTGTGTGGCTGTATTCACACGCGTGATGACCCGAGGTGATCTTGAACGTCAATTCAATCGACCAGGCCTAGAGGGGATCTAGGGGCACCACAGTCGCGAGTGTGGGGTGTGGGGGGAGGGGCATGCTCTGTGTGTGGATGGCAAACGCATTTGGTACCAAGCAGCGTACTTATTTAAGGACATGTTGTCACACACATTAACTCGCTGGTAGCCAGCCTCACGGGGCAGCTCCCTCAATCTCATGCCCCGATTGCGCCTCCTCCCCCTCCCCTGTTGTGACACACACACACGCTTCCCCACCCACCCCCACACACAGTCGTCTTCCTCCTCGTCCACACGTGGCGCCAGCAGTGGTGGCATCCAGTGGCCCGGTGGCATCACACACACACACACACACACACTCCCCCCCCTCACACACACAAAGTCGTCTCCCTCCTCGTCCACACGCGGCGCCAGCCATACCGGCATCCAGTGGCTCGGCGGCATCACACACACACACACACACACACACACACACACTCCCCTCCCCCCGCACACACAGTCGTCTTCCTCCTCGTCCACACGTGGCGCCAGCAGTAGCGGCATCCAGTGGCCCGGCGGCGGCGGCGCCTCTTCCCCTTGGCTGGGTGGACCCCTCCCCCTTGGCCGCGCCTTCCCCCTACCTTCCTTCCCACCCGGGGTGGTTGGGACCGGGGGTGTGGACGGCGCCACACCTCCACACCAGCTGGTCACACTTGTGTCGGAGCTGAAGAGGCTGGATGAGGAGGCGGTGCTCGCAGAGGGTGAGGCGCACGTGGGGTCACTAACTCACCGTGGGGTGACAGTCGTAACTGCTGTGGTTACAGTCCTTACTGCTGTGGATTGTAGCTCTTGTAGGCCCCCCTTAGTTTACACTACAAACGCAGCCTTAGGTGGTTGGATAAGGAGGCGGTGCTCGCAGAGGGTGCGGCGCATGTGGGGTCACCAACTTACTGTGGGTTGGCAGTCCTAATCGCCACGGTGGTTTGTAGCCCTTGGTACCCCCCTCCCTAAGTTTACACAAAAATCCGCAGCCCTAGGTGGTTGGATAAGGAACCTGTGCTCACAGAGGGTGCAACACTGCGTGGTTATAGCCCCTATCTGCTGGGTTTAGCCGCGTACTCTTAACCCTGAAACCGGACCCCCCTGAGGAGGCTGAGCTCACAGAAGGTGCCCCAGCATTCACACACGCACACACACACATACACACACACATACACACAACCAACCAACCAACCAACCAACCAAGCGTTACATGAGGCCATCCGCATGCACCGGCAATGCCTGTACTAACAGCAGTACACCCCGGCAATTGTTTTGAGGTCTAACCCGTGCGCTGGGATGTCTTTCGAATAGCGGGTGACCGACCAGCGCCTGAATCGAGTGGATAGTATCCTTGGTACACACACTATCCCCTACACCCCACACACACCGCAGGTGCGGCACTCCTGGGCAGAGACAAGGGGTCATCGCAGCAGGCGCAGCCATGGTGGGCCCAGCTGCTGCCGTGGGGGCAGGGCACCAAGGGCGGACGGCGCAGCGGCAGCGGCGTCAGCAGCAGCTCCCTCGGAGGCACGACCCCCGACGCGTCCTGTTTGTCGTCATCATCGTCGTACCCGCTGCCAGTCGGCGTGCCTTCCCCCACGTCGTCCTACATCGCGCGCCTGCCGCTCGAGCCAGCGCTCCACCTCCTCATGAACCGCCCACACGCGTTCAGCCTTGCCGCAACCGCAGCAGACGCGCGCGCGAGCGCCCTCGCCGCCACCGCGGCCGACGCGCGCGCGTACGGCCTCGCCGCCACCGCGGCGGACGCGCGCGCGGGCGTGGCGGCGACTGACAAGGATGGTTCTGCTGCTGGCACTGCCGGTGCTGGTGCCGGCGCTGGTGCTACTGCTGGCCCTGCTGCTGCTTCTGCTGCTTCTGCTTCTGCTGGCCCTGGCGCCACCGTGGTCACGCTGGACGTGGCGTCGGCGCAGCCGGGCGCGTGGGAGCTGACGGTCGTGGAGAGGGCGGCGGCAGACACGCCAAGCGAGGCAACTGGTGGTGGCGGTGGCAGTGCCAGTGGGAACGCATCCAGCAGCAAAGCCGCCGCCAGCTCCGCAGCCGCACCTGGCGCTGCCGTAGCGCCGCCGGGGGGCAGTGGCAGCAGCGGGGCCGGCGCGCGTGCCGGCGGCGCCAGCGGCGGCGTGCACGGGCCGCAGCCGAAGTCGCACGCCAGCCGCGCGCCTTGGCTCGGCGGCGTCAGCGGTGGTGGCGGCGGCGGCGGCGACGACCCCTCGTCTTCCTCCTCCGACGAGCTCGAAGACGCCGACGTCGCGCTGATCGACCGCACGCCCGTGTTCCGCATCCCGGGCGTGACGGTGACGCTGGGCGTGGCTGGGGCAGCACCGCCGGTGCACCTGCAGCTGGCGTTCCTGTCTGTGGGGCAGGTGGTCAAGGTGGGTGGAATGGGGGGCATGCATGCCTGGTTTTGTTTTAAGATTGGATGCCTGGCGTGTCTTGCGAGGCACCGCCGGTGCACCTGCAGCTGGCGTTCCTGTCAGCGGGGCAGGTGGTCAAGGTGGGTGGCATGGGGGGCATGCATGCCTGGTTGTGTTGAATTGAATGCCTGGCGTGTATGGGGCCGCCGGTGCACCTGCAGCTGGCTTTCTTGTTTGTCGAGCAGGTGGTCAAGGTGGGTGAGGGCATTGCACAAAACACGTTCTCCGCCCAATCCCCCCCCTCCCCCCCCCGCAACCCCTGTTGTTTGGTAGCTAGTAGGAGGTTGGTTGTTGTTGTTGTCTTGGATCGCCCACGCCGATCAGGCCAGTCCCGATGGTCCCATCCTATGTCGCCTCAACACTCCCCAACGCTTCAGCCCAATGCCAGCTCAAAAAAGCAGATCGCGGTGAGGGCATCGCACAAAACATGCGTCCCGAAGAATACCCCCCCTCTCTTTAAAGAGGAAGATCGTTTGCATCGTTTTTGCCTGTCCATGCACGCTGGTGTTCCACATTCTGGGCGTGTCGGTCACGCTGGGCGTGGCTGGGTGCACCTTCAGCTGGCGTTCCTGGTCTGTGGGGCAGGTGGTCAAGGTGGGTGAATCAAGGGGCATGCATGCCTTGTTGTATTGAAGGTTGGATGGCTGGCATGTCTGGGGCACGTGGTGGGGCCTGCAGCTGGCGCTCCACTCTATGGAGCAGGCGGTTAAGGAGCATGAGGTCAGAGTGAGGGTGTGTAAGCACATTGAGAATCCTCAGAAGGACCCCCCAAATACGCGGATACACGCCCGAGATCCCTAGGTGGTCTAGGCAGGGGCGGCAACTGCTGTGTGAGGGCCTTACAAGTGTTGGCTCTGCAGTTTGCCAGAGCCCCACCCTGGGTATCGAACGCGCCGATCGCAGGTGCTGGCGGGCGCGCGCAGAGTGGCGGGCGCACTGTGGATTGCTTACGCTCACACACCCACGTGCACACACACAACACTCACACACACACACACACACACACACACACAGATGTTGTTACAGAGAACTCTGCACAGCAGACCTAGATAGGCTGTTTCTAGTCATCAATTGAGGAGATTCCGTTTGAAGGCGGGAGACCAACCGTGCGCCAGCAAGAGGGTGAACAACCTCAACACACACACGCGCACACACACACAAACACACACGCACTCATACACACACACACACACACACACACACAGGTGCTGGCGGGCGCGCGCAGGGCGGCGGGCGCACTGTGGATTGCTCAGAGGCGGGACGCACGCACGCGGTGGCGCAGCAGGTGTGTGTGTGTGTGTGTGTGTGTGTGTGTGTGATATGTGTGTGATGTGTGTGTGTGTGTCAGGGGTGTTCCTGGAGGCATGACGCTCATCGGTTTTCCACAGACGTCCTCCTAGACTCATCGGCTTGCACATCTCTTTCGGGGGCCTCTGTCCGTAGTGCTCTGTTGCTGTGGCAGGGTCTCACGTGACAACAAAACTTCGTTGAGGGGACAGCAGAAAACACGCACCCAGAAAACAAACAGCTCGCAGCAGCTGATGTGCGCGGCGCGGGCATGCAGCACATCAATGGACGCTCTCAACCCTAGACTCGCCTTGCCCCCTCCCCCTTGCCCCAAACCCCTTGGGTTCCGCCTCCCGCTTCGCCGCGTGCAGCCTCGAGGCAGGCGCGCTCGCGGTCTCAGTCCGTGTGGCTCCTCCTACCAGCACAGCACGCACAGCCAACCCGTGTGTCACCCATAACACCCGTGTGTAAAACCCATCGCTTCCCTACCCCTTGATATACACCCCTCACCCCCCGCCCCCGTTTGTCATGCAGCCTCGAGGCAGACGCGCTCGCGGTCTCTGGCCTGGTGGTGCCTCCCATCGGTGGCGGGGGCAGGAGCGGGAGTGCGCCGGCGGCCCAACCCCTTGGTTACCTCTCTCCCCCCCCCCCCTCTCGCCTGCTAACTATGGTACAGCCTCCAGTCTAGAGCGCTCGCAGTCTCGTGCCTCGTGCCGCCCCCCATCCGCACGGCACAGCCCACCCTGTGTATATAACCCATCGCCTCCTAAACTCCTTCCATTCACCCCGCCCTCCACCGCTTACCTCGTTAACGTGCAGCCTCGAGGCAGGCGCGCTGGCGGTCTCTGGGCTGGTGCCGCCTCCTATCAGCACAGCACAGCCACCTCGTGTGTAGCCCACAACAGCCCCTTGATATTCACACCCTACCTCCCACCCCTGCTTTGCATGCAGCCTCGAGGCAGGCGCGCTCACAGTCTCAGGCCTTGTGGCGCCTCCCATCGGCGGCGGAGGCAGGAGCAGGATTGCGCCATCGGCCCAAACCATTGATTCACTCACCCCTCTCACTCTTGCACACACACTCACACACACACGCACGCTGACTGTACCTTGTAAATATGCAGCTTCGAAGCAGGCGCGCTCGCTGTCTCTGGCCTTGTGGCGCCTCCTATCGGTGGCGGCGGCAGGAGCGGGAGTGCGCCAGCGGCTGGCAACGGTGGCAGCGGTGGTGATGCCGAGGAGGACGATGAGGACGGGCATGGGGACCCACCGGAGGCAAAGCAGCTGCTGCAGGTGCTGTGTGTGTGTGTGTGTGTGCGCGTGCCAGTGGTGATAATGCTGAGGAGGAGGAGGGCGGGCATGGGGACCCACCAGAGGCAAAACAGCTGCTGCAGGTGCTGTGTGTGCATGGGGGGAAGGCGGGGGGGGGGGGGGAGGGGCTTCGCACGCTCACCCCCCTAAACCTCACAAAACTTCAACAATATGGACCTCCCCCCCTTTCCCTTAATGCAGAAGCTGAGCGAGAGCGGCAGCGGGCGCTCCCACTGCTACAGCCCTAACAACTTCTGATATAGGAGCCAACCTGCCAACTGAACTCCTTACCCCTCCCCCACTTCTACAACCCTACAACAACATTCCCTACTACACTCCCTACCCCTACTAATCCCTACCCCCCCCCCTTGCCCGAGTGCAGGAGCTGGGTGAGGGGGGCGGCGGGCGCTCCCACTGCTACAACCTACAACCTAACAACATTTATGGGTGTAAGTTGGGAGCAAACTTGCCAACTACACTCCTTACCCCCACCCCCACCCCACCCCCCCTCTCCCTTCCCCTGATGCAGGAACTGGGTGGGGGCGGCGGCGGGCGCTCCCACATCTACAACCCTAACAACAAATACAGGAGCCAACCTGCCAACTACACTCCTCTCCCCCCCCCCACTTCTACAGCCCCAACAACATCTTTAGCCTCCTACACCTCCTAAGCCCCCTCTCCCTCCCCCCAATGCAGGAGCAGGGTGAGGGCGGCGGCGGGCGCTCCCATTTCTACAACCCTTACATATACTATTGGAGCCAACCTGCCAACTGAACATCTGGCCCCTTCCCCTCATGCAGGAGCTGGGTGAGGGGGGCGACTGGCGCTCCCAATTCTTCAACCCTAACAACATCTTCTATGGAGCCAACCTGCCAACTATACTCCTGAACCCCCCCCCCCCACACACCCTTCCCCTAATGCAGGAGCTGGGTGCGGGGGGCGGCGGGCGCTCCCACTTCTACAACCTGAATGACATAATAGCCTACTACACTTCCGAACCCTCCCTGACCCCCCCCCCCTCCCCCCAATGCAGGAGCTTGGTGAGGGCGGCGGCGGGCGCTCCCACTTCTACAACCCTAACATCTAGTATAGGAGCCACCCTGCCAACTTAACTCCTTACCCCTCCCCCACTTCTAAAACCATATAACAACATCTACCCCCCCCTCCCTTCCCCGAATGCAGGAGCTGGGTGAGGTGACTCCTTCCCCCTTTCCCACCTCTAAAACCATATACCAACATCTACCCCCCCCCCCCTTCCCCCAATGCAGGAGTTGGGTGAGGGCGGCGGCGGGCGGCCCGCGATCGCATTGCCGCCATTGGATCCCCCTCGTGGGGTGGTCGCACTGCTCAACACGGGAGCAGGTGGGGCCCTTGTCATCGCCATTGCCAAAGTTGTTGGATGTAAGGGTCTTCACTTGTAGGGCTTTCATTCCACCAGGTTTTACAGGGTTTACACTCCACCAGGTTTTAGTGGTTTTACACTCCACCAGGTTTTACAGGTTTAACACGTACGCGTTGCGGACCCCGGGGTGTGGTTTAAGACCTAGACTACACGTCTAGGGGAGCTCTACTTAGAGAGCCCGCAAGGCCACGCAACACAGGGCTCACTTGGAGGGCTTTCATTCCACCATACATTGCACCGCCCCACCACCACCCGCTGGATCCCCCGCGCGGGTTGGCGGCTCTGCGCAACACAGGGGGCAGGTGGGTGGGCCGCTGGTCGCCTGTGGCGTGTGGGTCTTTGTAAGTCGATCTTAGGATGGATACTGCATGTATCCTTGTGTCTTCGGGTGATGATGATGGATTTTACAGTCGTGTGTGATGCACCTACCGGCATCGTATTCGACCTTGCTCGGCGTATAACGCCCGAGCGCTACAGACGGGTGGCTGGCTACTGGTGGTGGGGGGCTATTTGGTCGGGGCTGGACCCAGACTGGGCCCCCAGATCTGACTCCTCCCTGTGGGGCCACGGCCGGAGTTCACGAGCCCGCGGGATCGTGTCCCCTAGACCTCCACCGTAGCGGCAGCAGAGGCTACTGATCAGTGTGTATCAGAAGGGACATGGGGGCTGGTCAAGAAGTGGCCTGAAATGATGAAAAGCCGCGCCGCAACCGCTGACGCTATGATGGGGGTAGGCCTTCACTGCACACCAGCACCCGCGGAGTGGTCGCGCAGCTCAACACGGGAGCAGGTGGGCGGATGACAGGCCATGGGGGTGCGACCGGTCATGCGTGTGGACTGGGCTGTTCCAAGGGTGGGAAAGGGAGGGGGAGAGGGAGGGGTCCACGCGGGGGAGGGGTCGCACTGCTCAACACACCGGGGCAGGTGGGTGGGCACACCGCTGGTCGCGCATGGACGCTGGTTGTGGATCAAGTTAGATCACTGGATTTTAGAGAAGTGTCTTTTTTTTTATGGCTTTGACTGCACCCCCCCCCACGCACCACTGGAGCCGCCATGTGGCTCTCCACTGCTCAACAAGTGGCAGGTGGCGCAGGACAGAGGGCACACACACGCACACACACACACATTCCATTCCATTCCATTCCAGATTGTTACAAAGATAACAGCGATATCATTCCAGAGGTCGGCGAAAGGGCGTCTGTCAATAGCGGGAGACCACTCGTCGCTATGAGGGGATATAATGCCACTCTGCTGCGGGGGGGCTGCCTCTGAGGCACTGCATCTAAGTACGCTGTGTTGTACGCTGACTAAACTGACTGTGATCACTCTCACTCTCTCTGAGGCTGTGTGGTGGTCGCAACCTCTATCCCGCCTTAATCAGATCGCCGCATATGGACTTCCACAGCTGTGGAAATCTCGCTAGGGTGAGCCATCCGGGTGGGACTCGGTTGTCGAGGATGCGCGTGAGCTCTGGGTACGCGGCGTACTTGGCTCGCTCTCGTTTGAACTGGTCAAAGCGATTCTTGACGGGGTCTCGAAACCGTTGGGATGTGAAAATGTCACCTGCATTTTGCCGGTACGACGTGATGGCCCCTCCCGCGTGGAGGCCATCCGCGTCCGGTCGACGGCACATGAAAAGTGCGGCGGTGGCTGGGAAGATGGGGTGTGGAGGGTGAAGGGGCTGGGGAGGGGGAGGGGAGGGGAAGATGGCGGGGCTGGGGTGAGGGAGGGTGGAGGGGCTGAGGAGATGGAGAGGGGGGGAGGTGGCGGATGAGGGGACCGATGAACGCAGCTCGGTGTTTGTTGATGGTGTCGATGATGGGCGCTGTGGGTGGGTCCTTGGCGTGCATCTCGATGGTGGAGGTGTGAGGGGAGGAAGGGGAAAGGTTGTGGGGGATCCGCTTAAGGCGGCGTAGGAATCGGTTGTGAGTAACCTCGAGGCGGTGGATGTGGGCTTTGTTCAGTGTCCATGCTTGGCATCCATAAAGGAGTGCGGAAACAACATAGGCATTGTACAGACGGATCTTAGTAGAGTCAGAGATGACTTCAGGGGGGGCGTCCCAGAACCGTAGGGTAAGGCGTTTGTAGGCAAACCAGGCAGAGCCAATGCGGCGTGAGATCTCGGCATCGAGTATCCCGGCGTCTGAGTGGGAGACAGGGTGTGCATCGGAGGGGGAGGGGGCTGCGGGTGTGGAATAAATACTGCCGAGGTATTTGAACTTGTCTGTGGGGTGGACGAGGTGGGGGTTAGAGGAGGAAGTGGAAGGGATGGAGATCGGTGCTGGGGTGTCGGTGTGGGCAGACGGGTGACCCAGGGTTTGGTGCACGGTCTTGGCGTAGTTGATCTCGAGTGCGAGGTCGGAGCAGATCTGGTCGAGGCGGGCGAGCATGTCTTTGAGGGCATCGATGTCGAGTGCCATCAGAGCTATGTCGTCCGCGTAGAAGAGGAGGGGGAGTAGGGTAGAGTCGAAACCGTGGCGTGGGAGGGGTGTGTGGAGAGTGCCGTTCACCACGTAGCCGATTTGGATGGCTGCGTTGGGGAGCTGGGCTATCAGGGATCGGATGACGGTGTCGATGAAGATGTTGAAGAGGAGGGGGGAGGGGGCAGCCTTGCTTGACTCCAGCTTCGAGGGGAAAGGAGGCAGAGTAGGCGCCGCCTACACGGACTCTGGCGGTGGCACCAGAGTAGAGGCTCTCGAGGCGGGAGAGGAGGTCGGGGTGTACGCCTCGACGGAGGAGGGTGTGCCAGAGGGCGGTGTGGTTGACTCGGTCAAAAGCCTTGGAGAGGTCAACGTAAGCCACGTGAAGAGGGGCTTGGGCGCGGTGAGACTCCTGTTGGAGGCGGCGTAGGGTAAAGATGGGGGCGATGGTGCCTCGGCCGGGCCGGAAGCCGAATTGGTAGGTGGAGAGGTAGTCATCCAGGTGTCGTCCGAGGCGGGTGAGGAGGACGTGGGTGTAGACTTTGCCCGGGACGGGAAGGAGGGAGATGCCGCGGTAGGATTTGACGGCTGTGGTCGGGCCGGATGATGCGCCCTTGTAGAGGGGGCAGATGTTACACACACACACACACACACACATACACACACATACACACACACACACACGCACACACACACGCACACACACACACACACACACGCACACATGTACGCAGAGGGCATCGTCTCCCTCGCTGCGTCTACCTACTGCTCTGCTGCCGACGTGATTGACCGCCACACGCACACACACACGCACGCACGCACACACACATGCAGTCGGCATCGTATCCCTCGCTGCGGCTGCCTACTGCTCTGCTGTGCACGTGATTGACCGCCACCACACACACACACACACACACACACACACATGCAGTCGGCGTCGTATCCCTCGCTGCGGCTGCCTACTGCTCTGCTGCCGACGTGATTGACTGCCACCACACGCACACACGAGAGAGAGAGAGAGAGAGAGAGATCGTTACAGAGAACTCTGCACGGCAGACCTAGATAGGCCACATACACGCACACACGCACACACACACACACGCACACACATGCAGTCGGCATCGTATCCCTGGCTGCGGCTGCCTACTGCTCTGCTGCCGATGTGATTGACCGCGCTGCGATGGGAAACGACCTGCTTGCGCCCATGCTGCTGGGACTGCCAGACACCCTTGCGCTGCAGGTGTGTGTGTGTGTGTTGCATGTGTGTGCTTGCGTGTGTGCGTGTGCGTGTATGTGGCCAATGTTACAGTCCGTCAGTTCCTTTGCTGGCGTAGTAGAGTTGTGTGTGTGCAGCCCGTGCGTGCGCACCCTAGGAAAGCGGCTGGGAAAGAAGCTGGCAGATGTCAACGTCAGAATTGTTTGTCGCCCGCCCAACTGCGCCTTCCCCACACCCCTACCCTTTGCGCTGCATGCAGCCTACCTACCTGGAGGACTGGGTGGAGGATATGCGGGCAGAGAACGCAGCGGGCGCGCAGGCGGCGGCAGCGGCAGCGGCGGCGGGAGCTGCTGCTGCTGCCCCAGCAGGGATGGCTGCCGCGGCTGCACCTGCAGCACCAACAGCGCAGCCTGCCGCCCCCCTGAACGCGGCCCCGCCGCCCGTGCCGCCGGCCATGGCTGTGCCACCAGCGAGCAACGAGGGTGGTGCGCAGACGGCAGCAGCAGCAGGCACACCAGCAGCAGCAGCAGCTGAAACCAGCGCTGTGCACGCGTCAGCTGCCGGCCAGGCGCACGGCAGTTTCCGGCCAGCCCCTTCACCAGAACCAGATGCTGCTGCGCCGGAGCCAGCCGCCGCCGCGCAGCAGCAGCAGCCGCAGCAGCAGCAGCAGAGCCAGGCGCAAGCGTCGCATCGCACGCAGACTGGCGGTGGCAAGAAGACGACGTCGCGGCAGCAGGTGCGCTACTTTCCTGCTGCGTGGGTGGGGGTGGGGGCTGGCACACACACACACGCACACGCCGGGCAGACCCGCCCTATGTGTTCTCTCTCTTTCTTTCTTCTATCTCTCGTACATTTCTCTTCTATTTCTTCTGTCTTCTCCCTCTATCTCATTCTCTCTCTCTTCTCTCTTTTCTCTTTTCCTTCTTCTCTCTCTCTGCATCTCTCCCTCCGTCGCATCACATGCGCACACTCACGCACACACGCAGGCCCCGCCCTCCCCCCCGCTCCCGCCCGAGGCCCTCGCCACACTCAGCGTCCTCATGCTCGGTGGCTGGTCTGCGCTGACGGAGCTGCGTGAGGGCGAGGGGCGCATGGCGTCAGATATGGTGGGGCGGCAGCACACACACGACACCCGTCCGCATGCCTGCGCATTGTGTCTTTTGTCGCCCCTCAGCTGCCCCTCATCCCTCGCACACCTGCCAGCGTGCATGTATCCCCCCCCCCTCCTCCTCACATGTATCCCCCCCCTCACCGACACGCCTGTCAGCGCCTCCTCACATGTACCCCATGTACCCCCCCCCTCCGCCACACACCTGTCAGCACGCATGTATCCCCCCCTCCCCCTTCCCCTCCCTCCCCTCCCCCTCCCCTCCCCTCCCCCTCCCCCCTCCCTCCCCCTCCCCCTCCCCTCCCCCCCCCTCCCCCTTCTCCTCACATGGACGCCCCCTCCCCCACCCTCCTCCCATACACGCCCCCTCCCCCCTTCCCCCTCCCATTCAAAGGTCGGGTTGCTGTTTGCCGGTTCTGGTCAGTCAGGGCTGAGCGCGTCGAGCGATGAGCTTGGGATCAGCCTCAGTGTTGACCTAGCGGCGGTGAGGCCGGTGCCGGGCGTCGGCGGCGTCGGCAGGGGGGTGGGTGGCGGACAAGGCAGGGCGGGCAAGGGTGGCAAGGCGGCACATGGCGGTGGGCAGCAGCAGGGCGGCGGCACAGGCGCGGCCGCTGTCCTGGGCCGGTCGACCGTCGAGGTCGGGCTGTTCATCAACCTCGCAAAGCTGACGGGCGCGCAGCCGCCCGACGCGCCCGACGCGCTGCTGGCTCAAGCGAGCCGCGTCAAGCCAGGCGCTGCGTCAAGCCAGGCCCGCCACCACCAGACTGGGGTGCTACTGGTTGGGGACGTGTGCCCGGGGGAGGATGAGGCGGTGCCTGGCAGCACAGACGCGCTGCTGGCTGCGCTGAGGCCGCCCGCACTTGGGGCCGTCGACTTGGGCGGGTGGCGCAAGTGAGGGGAGGAGAGGGGCAGAGCAGGGGGGCTGGCTGTTGGCCGTTGAGTGGTGTAGCTTGCACGCGAGCTGAGTGCATGGACGCCCCTCACTTTGAGCCGTCGAGTTGAGGGGTGCTGCGGATAGCAGGCACTTTTTTTATAAATCAAGAGACGTCGAGTCGTTGATGCAGTATAGCTGCAGCGTAGCTGCAGGGGAGCAGGAGAGTGCCAGGCAGACATGATGATACGTTGTACAGAATGGATGCCCCTCACTTACCGTTGACCTCGCGGGTATGTCGCAGTGAGGGGTCCTGCAGAGCAGGGGTGTTGTTTCAACTGCCAATAGACTACAGTGCGCACCCTTGGGGCGTGGGATTGAGAGGCGGGCCATCAGAGCAGGGATGTTAAAGGCGTGTCCGACTTGGTGTTGTCGTGTAGCGTGCTGGCGAGCACGTCCCTCACTTGGACGGGCCCGGGGCTGGCGTAACTGACGTTGTAGAATAATTACGGACAAATGTTGCCTACTTGGTGTGGCTGGATATCAGGCGCCGCAGCGCTAGTGGCGCCAACTTCAGTGTCGTACCATGTGATGGGCGCCATCTCCTGTCGTGTGTTGCCGCCTGATCATGCGTGCGGCCATGCACGATCTGTGTGGTTGGTGCTGACCCCTGCAATCTGAAGGCTGTGCGGCTCTAAAACTCTCTCCTCTTCCTAGTTATGCCTACGATGAAGGGGGTGGTGGGTGCCATGATTTGGAAGTTCTGGGGGGCTTCTAGAACCGGCCGAACTTTCACCCCGAACTTTCTCTCATACATATGAGCCGCCAATCCAATCGTAGTCTTCATTGTCACCGTCGCCCTGATCACGCACCCAGCTTAATCTCAACATTTCAGCGTGGACCTCTACCGCCCGCCCGGCACATCAAGACCCCTCCGCCGTCAAAACTGCCTCGGCCCTCCCCTCGTGCCCTGCCCCCCCTTCCCCCTCCGCAGGCCGCGTGGATCAGAATCACCAAGGGTGCTGGGCGAGACGGGGGAGGAGCCACGAGAGGCGCAAGCTTCCGAGGTGCAGTGTCTATCCACAATGCATGCTGGCGGCGCCGCAACTATTCCACCACGCCTGCCGCACCATTCCACCACGCATGGCCGTCTTGCCACGGACGGGATTCAGCAACTCGTTGCTATGGGCCTGCGCCGTCCAGAGATGGCCGAGAGCATCTGACGCCTTAGGAAGCCGGCATCGCCCTCTCATGGCATCTCGCCGGTGCCATATAGTGCGCCCACATTGCTGTAACACACCGCAACCACCACGCTGGGATGGAGGGGGGAGGCATCGCATGATGATCTGTGAGATCACACGCGACGCGGAATGCCACCTGCACCACTCATGCCCATGCTCATTCTGCCGATGTGACCCCAGCCGGTGCTGGGTGCGGACTTCAAATCCGTAGGGCATTAGCGTGCCAGTGGTTCGACTCCACCCCGTCGGCGTACGCATGCATGCGCACAAGCACACGCATGCACGAGCGCACGCATGCACAAGTCGCAATGCGACATCTGGCGGTGAGGAAATAGACTGCCGAAACAACATGTGGATTCAAAACATTCCCTCTAAGAAGTACTGAGCCAACAACAGCACATGCAACATGCGCGCGCCTTGCCTGCTCCACGCATGCCCACCCTGCATGGCCGTCTTGCCACGGACAGGATTCAGCAACTCGTTGCTATGGGCCTGCGCCGTCCAGAGATGGTCTAGAATATCTGACGCCTTAGGAAGCCGGCATCGCCCTCTCATGGCATCTCGCCGGTGCCATATAGTGCGCCTACACTCATTCACACACGCTGTACACGCCATCATCAGCACGCACCCTGCCTGCACTCCCTCTGCCGATGTGACCTCAGCCGGTGCTGGGTGCGGACTTCAAATCCGTAGGGCATTAGCGTGCCAGTGGTTCGACTCCACCTCGTCGGCGTACGCATGCGCACCTCATGATGTGCATGCGCGCGGGCACACACACACACACACACACACAGTCGCAATGCGACACCTAGGCGATGAGGAAATAGACTGCCGAAACAACATGTGGATTCAAAACATTCCCTCTAAGAAGTACTGAGCCACAACAGCACAACTGCAACATCATGTGCACTGCATCTGCTTTCACCTGCAACACAACTGCGACATGGACACAACTGCGACATGGCTGCTGACCTTATGTAGGTGATGCCCGATAACCAGACCAGAATTTTTGCCTTGCCTGCCACAACTACTCAACCGCCCGCCTCTCTGCCGCACCCCCCCCACACACGCATGGCCGTCTTGCCACGGACAGGATTCAGCAATTCGTTGCTATGGGCCTGCGCCGTCCAGAGATGGCCTAAAACATCTGACGCCGTAGGAAGCCGGCATCGCCCTCTCATGGCATCTCGCCGGTGCCATATAGTGCGCCTACATTGCCATACACTGCACACTTGGCCGTCAACATGCACCCTGCCTGCACTCCCTCTGCCGATGTGACCCCAGCCGGTGCTGGGTGCGGACTTCAAATCTGTAGGGCATTAGCGTGCCAATGGTTCAACTCCACCCAGTCGGCGTACGCATGCATGCATGCGCTCGAGCACAAGCATGCACATGCATGCACACGTCGCTATGCGACATTCTGGCCGTGAGGAAATAGACTGCCGAAACAACATGTGGATTCAAAACATTCCCTCTAAGAAGTACTGAGCCACTCAGCATCATGCGCGCGCCCTGCATCTGCCTGCCCGCCTGGTCGCTTGCAGCACCGCTGCAGCAACATTGCTGTTGCTGACCACATGGCGGGTTGACCAAGAGGAGATTAAGGTCATCAGGCCAGGCTCGCCACCTGGTGCCGCGTACACGCAACAAATCGCACCTGCCTGACCACCTCCTGCATCATGCCCCATTCCCCCACATGGCCGTCTTGCCACGGACAGGATTCAGCAACTCGTTGCTATGGGCCTGCGCCGTCCAGAGATGGTCTGGAATATCTGACGCCTTAGGAAGCCGGCATCGCCCTTTCATGGCATCTCGCCAGTGCCATATAGTGCGCCCACATTGATATGTAGTACACTGCACCGCGTGCCGCACCACCCACGCGCACTCGCGATGACGATACCCCATACATCCTCAGTCGGATTCCATCTGAGACTTTCAAGTCATTGACGAAAGGTTGCTCTGACGCGGTGCGTACCCAGGTGTGTACTGGGTTCTTTGTACGCGCCGCCTGTCCGCCCTGATCCCTTTTCACACACGCCATCATCATCATCTGCATGTTCCCTCTGCCGATGTGACCCCAGCCGGTGCTGGGTGCGGACTTCAAATCCGTAGGGCATTAGCGTGCCAGTGGTTCAACTCCACCTCGTCGGCGTACGCATACACGCATGCTACGCGTGCGCATGCATGCATGCACACACCTCGCAATGCGACGCCTTGCGGTGAGGAAATAGACTGCCGAAACAACATGTGCATTCAAAACATTCCCTCTAAGAAGTACTGAGCCACAGCGACATGCCACGCGTGAACCTGCATGTGCCCGCCCGCCACCTGCAGCAGACCATCGCCACACTTCAGGATATCTGAGGTGGAGGGTGTGCTTGACGGCGTACGACGCCCGATCGTATCAGGCAGACTGGAATCAGTGTGAACCAGTGCTTCATCACAGTTGACCCCCTCGTCGCCCCCCCCCCCTTAACCTCGCAATGTGGTGGCGCGCCTTGAGCGTGCTGGCTACTCCCTGCGTCTGACTCTGTACCCCCCCCCCTCCCCACACGCACACGCAGGGCCTCTTTATGTAAGTCCCACGTGGCAACTAATGTAATGCAGGTGCTGTAAGCCAGCTGGATGCGGGGACCACAACCAGCGTCACGTGACAAAGCCACCCAGCTTGCGACCCAAAATTTTCACATCGTTAAGCGCGAAGGGCAGCACAAGTCCCTCCCCCCTCCCCAAACGCCCTCCCCAAGTGGCCGTGCTGTGGAGCTACAACACCTTACAGCATATGTATCCTGAGCATCTATCTGCTGGTGTCTGACTCTACGGCTTCTGTTCCCACCCCCTTGCCCCGGCAGCGGCGCATCACGAAAATGCACTGCGACGCGCCTGTTTGCACTCGAGAGCACACTCGCGCAAGCATGATGAAGGCCTGCTTGCTGCTGACCTGTGCCATGCACCCCAGCCATGCTGCAGTGTATGCGTGTCAGCCAAGCACACATTGCCTTGCTGCATGGGGCTGGCCCCAACTGCCACCTCCTGCATGTGACTGGGGCACACGCATCATGGTGCTGGGCTGCCTCTCTGCCGGGGGCTGCGCCCCCGGACCCCCGCCAAGCGCAGCCCGAGATCTTGCGGCAGGAACACGCACACACGCTGATGGGCCTTGCTGCCCGGGCCCGCACCAACCTCCACCTCCCTGCCTGTGACCTGGGCAAGCACACACATGTAGCATGGGGATGGGGCTACCTCTTTACCGGAGGCTGAGCCCCCTCACCCGCCACATGCAGCCTGAGATCTCCACATGGTTTTGAATCATTGCGGTGTCTCCCCTCGCGGGGGGACACCGCAATGATTCAAAACCATGTGGAGGGGTGTGAGTAAACAACGCGCACACACGAACACACACACATGCAGGAACACAGGCTTCTGTCGCCCCCCCGCTGCTTCTCTCCCTTCCTCACGCAGGCCTGCCGGCGCTGCCAGCATCTGTGGCCATGCCCGCGCCGACTGACGCCGCCAGCAGGCCCTGCAGAGCCATGCCGAGCGAGATCGCGTGCCGTGCGCTGCCACTACTGCCACTGCCCGCACTGCCAGTGCCCTCACCGCCATTGCCCAAGCTGCCAGGGCCCACACCTGGCGACCGCCGCCACTGGCCGTGGTGTCGTTGCTGTCGCCGACGCCACCGCTGCTGCTAGTGCCGCTGCCGCCACCACTGCCAACATCCTCACCTCTGTCGCCACTGCCGCTGTAACATTGATGGCATTATCGCTGCCGCCGCTGCCACTGACGGCAGGGTTGCCGCTGCCGCCCCCGCCACCGCTGCTGCTTCCGGTGCCGGTGATACCACTACTGCACCGCTGCTGCCCGTGCCACCGCTGCTGCTGGGACCTCCACCGCTACTAGTACTGCGCCTGCCACCGCCGGCGCCTGAGCTGGCCACACCGCCGCCTGTGCTGCTGCCCCGACCGCTGCTGCCACCTCCATCCGCAAGCGACAGCGTGTACGCGAGGCTCTGCCCACTAGGAGGAACACTAAGCACCTGCACCCAGGTTGTGCAGTGCATTTGCGACGGGCAGCCACCCCTCAGTTTCCTTCATGCATCATCGCTCGTGCGCTCAATCTTGTGCCGGCACACTGGACACTGCGGAGGGAGGGAGGCATAGCCAGTCGAGTGCAAGTGTGTGCAGCAGCAGCAGCAGCAGCAGCAGCAGCATACGGCGTTGGGCTGCTGCGCCTCAACCGGCACGTGCGTGTGTGTGTGTGTGCACCGTGTGTGTTTGTGTGTGTGTGTGTGTGTGTGTGTGTGCACACCGTGTGTGTGTGCGCACACACACGCACGAAAGCCCCCCTCTTGCCCCACCCGCTCACCTTGTCGTTGCCCGCCCGCACGCCCGCGCAGCACGCGGTGCACAGCACGCTGTGGCCGCACGGCAGCAGCGTGACGTTGCACGGCCGGTCCATGCACACGGTGCACTCGTCCTGCTGCAGCTGCACCTCCTGCATCTCAGCCAGGACCTCGGACAGCCTGCCGCCCACGACCGGGTCTGCGTTCGTCAGAGCAAGCCAAAGCATCGCATCCGCCTGCTGCAGCTGAACCCTCTGCATCTCTGCCAGGACCACAGACAGCCTGCGGCCGTCGACCAGATCTGACTGCATCAGAGTGAGCCAACGCAGCGCCTCCACCTGCAGCAGCACCCCCGTGACGGCAGCGGGGGCGCTGCTGTGTCCGCCTGCCGGCCTGCCCCCGTGCGCCACTCCTCGGCAGGTGCTGCTGCTGGACTGCCTGGTGCCTGTGCTTGGCCCGGCCTCGCCTGCGCATGCATGCCAGCTGCAGCTGCACAGCCCGCGCGTCCGAAGACACCTCAGCCAGCGCAGCCTCAGCAGCGGCATGCTCTGCAGTAGCCGCCGCAGAAGCAGCAGCAGCAGCCACAGTAGCAGCCGCACCAGCTGCAGCAGCAGCCTCGACTGCAGCCCGCGTGCCCGCCACCCTGGCTGAAGCTTCGCGCTCAGCAGCAGCCCACCCAGCCGCCTGCTGCTGAGGAAGGGCCGCCCGCTGCTCCGACATCTGTGCCTGCAGCGTCGCAATCGACTCCGCTGCCGACGCCGCCTCGAGCTGTGCAGCCGCGCGCTGCTGTGCCATCTGTGCCTGCAGCGCTGCCATCGCCTGAGCTGCCGACGCCGTCTCGCGTTGCGCAGAAGCCTGCTGCTGCGCGATCTGCGCCCTCTGCTCCGCAACCAGCGCCTGCTGCTCCGCCACCTGCGCCTGCAGCGCCTTCATCGCCGCTGCCGCCAACACCGACTGCTGCCTGGCAGGAGAAGCCTGCTGCTGCGTCGCTGCCCTCTCAGCCTCCTCCACATCCGCCACCCCTCTCTCTCCAACAGCAGCAGCATGCAGATTCTGCTCAGCTTCCGCATTGGCCCTGGCATCTGCCTGGCATCAGCATCCTGCTTGTCCAGAAAGATTCCGTTGGAGGGAAAGTAGCCGGCGGCTTCTGCAGCAGAGGGGAGGCGCATGGGGAGCGCGCCTGGAGAGTAGCCACTGCTAGTGCTGGCACCAGCTGCACTCGAAGCAGGCTCAGCCTCCGGCCCTGGAGCCTCTGCTGCCTGAGTTGCCGACTGCTCAGTGCAAACTGCCGCGCCTTGGGGTGAGGACGGCACAGCACTACTGCCAGCGGCTGCTTGTGCCGCCAGCTGCGCCCTGGCTGCCTTCTGGCGCGCTCACTCCTCTCTTCTTGTCCCCACGCGCCCGCTCAGACTCCTCCCTCTCAAGCACGATCTTGGCCTCAATCCGCGCACACGCGGCATCAGCCTCCTCCCTCTGCCGCACACGTGGCGCCAGATGAGTACGCTCGCGAGCAGAGGGGCCCGCAGCTGCCGTCGACATCTGCTGTGTATGGGCGTGCCGTGTCAGTGACTGGACATGCATGAGCATGCAGCTTCATGGTAAATTGCAGACCGGGACTGGATTGATGCCCTGTACACTGGAGCTTTGGAACCGTACGTGTGACCGCCAGAAGTGGATTGTAAAACTCTCATCATCATGTACAGGCTGCGCCTGCGCGCGCCCATGCACAAATGAAACGTGCCAGTGCCGTGCGACCCATGCAGGAGTGCTGCGCAGCGACCTGGGCCGTTGCGACCTGAATGACAGCGTCACCAGCCGCGCATCGTGACTCACCGCTACTCGCGCGATGAAGGATGGATGGGGCGACGGTGCTCGATGGACGGACAAAGTCGATTGGCTTCAAAATGAGAGGGGGATGAGGGGGAAGCAGACACAGGGAACTCTGGTGTTAATCGAAGTGTAACGGAGATGGATGCGACGTGCGACGAGTAGGCTGGATATTTTGCATGAGTGTGGGGGAAGAAGTGGGGGAGACGCACTTCGCGCGCGCTTTCTTGTCCTTGCTGAGCCCTTGCAGCACCACTTGTAAACCGTGGGGGCTCGACACTGGCTGGGTCTGCCAGCTGGGCGCACGCCTGCCGCCGCATATTAGTGGACCAATATGTCTGCAGACGTGTGGACTTCTCTGCCCCTGGTCATAGGCGCGCACCAATGGCAGAGAGAGGTTGGGCGCAGAGGGAGGCGGGGCGCGCACCCGGCTGAGGGCTGGGGGGGGAAGAGGATCGCGCTGCGAGGGCCCTGAGGTCAAGTTTGAGTGGAGCCGCAAGCACCTGGGCATGATCTGATTTCCTTCAAGTTGACTTTGGCAGCGGCTACCGTGCCACGTGGGAGTGATAAGATTCATTGCTGCAGGCACTGAGTCATTCGGGGCCGTTGCATGAGACGTGGGTCTCGGACGGGCGCCCTGGCCTGCTCGCGGACCAAGTGGGCTTGTCTCCCTCAAGGAACAAACAGCTATACATACACTCACATATGTGGGTCTAATGCACCATCAAAGGCGTCCGACGGACTGTAAAATATACCACACACACACACACACACACACACACACACACACACACACACACACACATCGATTTTCAGACAGTCCCCCTGCTTGCTTACCAACCAAGTGCCTGCTTTAACTGTGGCGGCACGTGTCGCGCTCGCCCACCGAAACAAAGAAAAATGAATGCATACATGCACGCACACACACGCACACACACACACACACGCGCGCACACCCCAGGCGTCCCTGGACGCCCTCAAAACACGCATTGGACATCAGAGCGGCGGGCTGCTGCCCATCATGGCATGTCCAGGTTCCGCCCCAACAGCGTGCCTGGGGCGGGCACGTGGGAGGAGGACATGTGGGGCGGCCTGCGTGTGGCGCTCAAGGTGGGTGCGTGCGTGGTGAGATGGAGTGTGCAGTCATGCGGTTCTTACGCACCCAGCGCACTCCACGCACAGTATGCACCCAGGGCACTCCACGCACCAGGCAACGCATTCGACTTGGCTGTTCGGCGTAGAGAAGCGCCCGAGCACTACCAGCGGGTGGCAGGCTTCTGGTGGGGGGGGCCTAGTGGGTCGGGGCTTGTGAAGACATCCCCTCCCTCGTTCCCTGACACGCCATGCAACCAGGGCAGCTAGCAACCCCCGCTGGAGTTTGCGAAGCCGCGCTCCTGCCCCCCCCCCCCCACAGAGACACACACGCACACACCACACCACGCACACACACACACAGGCACACACACCCTTCCTCTTTCTCCCACACACGCACTGCGTGTACCCTGCAGGAACAGCCCCCGCTTGAGCTTGAGCTCGTCAAGCCGTGCGACCGCTGAAGGTGCAGTGGTCTGCTGGTGTCTGACTCCACAGCTTCCGTCCCTACACCCCGAACTAATGCCAATGGGGGACACGGTGATTGGTGGGCCAAGCAACCTATCTGATCAACACAGAACGAGCAGTGCTCGTTCGTATGTGTTTGTTCGTACGAAAGAGTGAACTTCACACACGATCTCAGGGCATGACATGAACATCCCATGCAACCCTTGCCGCCGTCTAGGCCTGGCTCGTCGAAGGCGACTTGGCGTCTCCCGAGGACGTGCTGCTCGTGGCACCAGCAAGCCTCGGCTGCGTAGAGGAGGAGGACAGCAGCTTCTTGCATCGCTGGTACGTTTATAGGTCCAGACCGTGCGTGCTGCAGGGCCGGGTCGGGACTCGTACACAGCAGCCCCCCCCCCCCCTGCCCCCCTCCCCATGCAGCTGAGGCGATTGTGTGCGCATGGGGTGCATGGGAGGGGCCAGCACCCAATGGCTGGGTGCTGGGGTCAGGAGCTGTGGGGCAAACGCAGCCCCCCCTGCTCACGCTGTACAACAGTGAAACGACCTCCCTAGGCGATCGATGTACGTTGATGGCGCACAGTTGATGACGACCGGGATCACGCGCTCCCTATGTCCAACTTCCCTCCCACACATCGCTGCGCCTTCGCCTGGCTCGACTTCTGTGTGTGCCTTTGCCAATCCCGATGCCCCCCCCCCACCACCACACTCCCCATGCTCGCGCAGCCACACCTCCCCGCTGCGCTACAACGATGGCCTTCCAGCGCGCGTGTGGCGCCACGGCTGCGTGCAGCTCGTGCAGAGCCTGTCAATCATGCCGGCTGGCTTGCACCCGCGCAGCCGCCTCCAGGGTAGGGCGCCTAAGATGGGGCAGAGCACGAATGCAAACGCGCACGCGACGCCCTGGTCACAAATGCACACGCGCGCGCCTGGCCGTCGAGCTACCAGTCTGCCGCCTCACCCTTGCCCCCACAGACACACACACACACACACACGCCTTCGCCCCCCCCCCAAGGGAGGTAGCACTCCCCCACACCAGCTGGGGTCACAATTTCGGCCGACCTCCCAGGGGGTGCCGACTCTGAAACTTTGCAGGCGTGTTATGTATATTATAAGGAGCTTAAGTTCCGAGCGGCGGAGTCGGCACCCCCTGGGAGGTCGACCATCCATGGGGCGCCATTCCTCACGATCCCGGGCCGCAAAGTCAGCCCCCGCGCTCGCTGCGGGCCCCCAGATCCGGAAATTAACTGCGTAGTGTCTGTGCCTAGGTCCAGGGTTCGTCGAGGGGCGCTGGGGCGTGGAGAGGCGGCGCTGGGAGAGGGGGGAAGTGGGTGCAATTTGACACCTAAAAAATCAAGAACAAGAAGCAAGAACAGCCTGCTGCGCGCCCACCGCACCCGGGAGGCGTGTTTATCGAGTCACAGACATAGAACATGTAACACGGCATTTGATGGCAAAGGCTGGAGTCCGGAAGGGGCATGTAGGCATGGTGCAGGGTACGCGCACATGGTGCGCGCGCCCAGCTGCATGGAGCGCCACCTCCATGCAACTGCACAAACGGGCCCCAACGGACTCTGCCGGCATGCCAAAGACTAGTACGAATACATAGGACACATGTGTCGCCCCAGAACGGCGATAGATGCGCTCCTGCGTGAACGCTGGTCGACAGCTGGTGTTGCCTGAGGCAAACCACGAGGCTCTCGGACCGCTGTGCTCGAGCACAGGGAGCTTCCATTAATGCACTGTTGCACGATTTGACGCCTCGGTGGCCGTCGCGGCGTCTGTGCGCGTCCCGGGACCAACTTTTGCACCTCACACCTCCTCCGACCCAGTCCAAGTTGCTGTCTGCACACAGCACTTCAAGACCCTGCCACCGGGCGCTAAAGAACCGCGGGAACACCTCGCATCCGTTTCCGAGTGACCCCAGTGGGCTCCTGGGAGTGCTACCCCTCTTCCCCCCCCCTCCCCCCGCAGGCGCGTCCCTCTCCCGCGTCGCCTCCGTGTGCTACGTGCCCGTGTTTGACCCTCGCCTGGCGAGCGGTGGCAGGTGCGGCGCGGTCGCAGTGCTGGAGCTCTTCACGTCGAGTGGCGCAACAGAGGTGAGCAACACGCAAGATACATATCATACCGTAGTCACGCTTTCCCGCCCAAGTAAGTCCGAAAACGCCCCGCAAAGGCTCCGTAAACGTAAAATTAAGTTCGGAAACGCCCCGTAAAGGTAAGCAAATGTCCCCTGCGGGATTCGAACCCGAATCAATACTCTACAGGCCCGAATCAATACTCTACAGGCCCGCGAAAGGCGCCGCGAGGGCAGCGCTATGACGAAATTAAGTTAAAAAACGCGCCATTATGGCCCAAAATTCCAATTTAAGTGGGCCTGTGGACCCTCGGGAAGCCAAAGCGTGACTACGGTAGGCGGCCGGTGAGTGGCCGGTGAGCACTGACCCTTACCCACACGCCCTGAGACAGATAGCAGGCGCAACTCCGTTGCGAAACCCAAGCTCTTCACGTCCAGTGGCAAGTGAGCAAACACCCTGCACCATTGGCTTCTCGATCCAGTTGCCCCCTCCTCCCTCCCTCACCCCGCACAATCGCCACTTGCCACTGGCTCGCACACGCAGGCGATGCGCCTGGCGGGCGTGCTCTCGTACGTACGTGTGCGGCGCACTGAGCTCTCCACCCTCACCCCTCCACCACTCGCCCACTCCGCCGCCACTGACCGCATGCAAACACACGCGCGATGCACACACAGGCGATGCTCCTGGCAGATGTGCTCTCGTTCGTGTCAACACGCTGACAGAGGCGGGCCTCTCGATCCAGGACCCCCTGCCTGCCCCGGTGAGGAGGAGCACGCTGTGCGGGCGGCGCGCGCGGCCGCCGCCATCAGAGGCCGACCTCCGCACAGGGGGTGACCAGGCGGCGGTGGCGGCGGCAAGGGGGGAGGGCCCCGAGGCGCATGGCGTCGACGGCACTGCCGGCGGCGCCGCTGCTGGAGCCATTGCTAGCGGTCGCGGGAACGGCGGCGGGGCTGGCAACGCGCCCGCTGTCCGTGCGCCCGCGCCTCCGTCTGCGTTTGCCGCGTCGCAGCGTGCTGCTTTGGCGGCGCGGCAGTGGCAGGCCCCCCTGCGGACGGCGCTTGCTGCGGGGGCAGCAGCGGCAGCGGCGCGGACGACCCCCACCTCAGCGGCAGCGGCAACACCACGACCACGACGCACGCTGCAGTGGCAGCAGACGTCGATGCCGCTGCCGCTGCCGCCGACAACGAGGACGTGAAGTGCGCCGGGCAACGCGCACCAAAGCGCGCGCGCACGCTGTCGCGGCTGTTGTCCAACCCGAGCACGCGCTGCATCGCGGCAATGGCGCAGTGCGCTGGCGACGAGGACAATGAGGACGGAAGCGGGCAGTGCTGATGCGCACGCACGCACACACGCACACTGCCTCGGCTGCAGTTGTGCAAGGCAGAGCCCGCGCAGTGGTCGGGACGGCGATTGATTATGGCGACAGATTCGTCAGCAGCAATGGCAGCAGCGCCAGCGCCAGCGCCAGCAGCAGCAGCAGCAGCAGTACCAGCGCCGGATGTGGGTGCCAGCAGCAGCGCCAGCAGCAGCAGCAGCGCCAGCGCCAGATGCGGGCGCCAGCCCGCAGGTCTTCATCACAAGGCAGCGCTGAGCAGCGTGGCGCCCCTTCCCCACACGTTTGTTTCCGCAGCGTGTGATGTGGCATGCGTGCGTGTGCCATGGACACATGTGTGCATGTGAACAGACACACGCGCATGCTACGCCACATGTTGCGCTTCTTTCCGCACGGGACGAACGAGTCCCCACTCTACCTTTTACGCGTGACATCCGTTTTCCCCCAGATGTCCTCGAAAGGGAGGGAGGTGCCGCAGTGTCAAGCAGCTGCACCCCTCCCACGAGTTCCCTCCCCCCCCCCCCACCACACACACCAAGTTTTCTGTAGTACTGGCCAGGCAGGGCCGTGTGCACGCGCTGATGTGCAGCGCCGCACTCCCCTGACAGCCGCCTTGGCACTAGATTCGTTTTCGGGATTTGTAGTTTTGGAGGCGCTGGGCAGTCAACGCCCGTTGACCACCTGGCCAACGGCGGCCACTGTCGCTTGCGCAGCAGCTCTAACGGTTTCTCCAGCGATCCGGCGGCGCCCGTCTGCGACCCTGACCCTCGAGTGCCTCTGGTATTCGCCGAAACACAGGGCATTGGGCATGGATGTGCGACACCCCCTCTGGTGTCAGCACGGTCCCGCATTTCGAAAATCCCAACCCACAATCATTTTTTTAAATGATCGTCAGTTTATGTGTGGGTATGGCGGGCGCGTGTGGCCTTGCCGGTGACCCACTTAAAACGTTCAAGATTCCTAGCAGTAGTGGAGCAGTTTCTCAGGGGCTGAGGCTGCCGCAGCCCCTACCACCACCCCTCAATGGAATATTTAAGCGGCCAAGTACTGTGACTTAACATGCACAGTCCGCGCGTGACGGGCCGTGCAGGGCCTCTTGCAGCTATTCTGGACTTTGGGGCTTGCTTGAGTTTCTAGTTTGGTTGATCTATTTGGTTCACGACAGAGTTCGTATGTTTACATCTTCTATGCATCTATGCAAGCATCTATGCATTTATGATCTATGAGCAAGAGTACGGTGTGGAAATACCTGATAGTGACACTGTTATCTCCGAAATGTAATAGGCCGAGCCAGGCCAGTGACAGCTACTGAATCAGTTTACTGAACCCAGAGATACACTGACACGCATTAGGAGGCAGAGAGTAATGTGCGATCACAAGGAATGCCCATGCAGCGCCTCGCGGGTTATGAGGCTGCTGCTGATACTACAATGCAAAGGGGCCACTGTAAATTGGAGGCTGCCTTCTGCCTTGGCACCGTGGGAGACGTCCGACAGGTTACAGATTTTCACAATTTCATTGGCTCCGGAGAGCAGTGCAGTAGGCATATGCTGCCACACAACATGTTGATGGCGCGCGCACCCGCCACACGTGCACAACATTGTCGATAGCGCTCGCACGTTCGCTCGCTAGGGCAGGTGGTGGATCAGCGGCCTGTCGGACGTTGCTGCTACTAACAGCCTGCCAGTGCCCCTGTGACGACGCAGCACAGCTCATGCTGTGCGGCAGTAGCGCCTTGCACGGCACCTGTTGTCGAGTGCCTTACAAAAGCACTGCACATACATTCGTCGGCGCGCTGCCAGCCCGTGCTGCGGAAGTGACGACGGCGACAGCCAGTCGCCTGGCGAGTCCAACTGTTGCCCCGCTCACTTGCTCGGCAGCGGCAGCGCCTTGTCGAGCCACGCGTTTCCGAGCACGTCCCTGGGGTCGAGCAGCATGCGGAACTTTCCAAACTCCTTGGTCGGGAAGCGTGCCGCGAGCCGCTTTGCGAGCACACTTGGCGCCATCCACTCTGGCTCCAGCTTGGCCCAGTGCCACGTGGCATTGAAGCGGGGCATGAGCTTCTCGTGCACGATCGTGGCGTAGGACTTGAAGCTGCGAACGCGTGTGTGTGTTGTGTGTGTGCATGCGCTCGTCTGGCAGGCACGCACGCGTGCAGAAACATCCTCACCCACACGCCCGCCCACGCACACACACACTCACGCCTGCGTGACTTGTGCTCGCTGCTCGGGGTCGTCTGGCAGGTACTGGATGACGCCAACCCATGAGTGGACGCTGCAGGAGGGGAGCAGATATGTGTGTGTTGCGTGTTTGTGAGCGTATGTGTGTGTGTGTAAAAGAGTTGCCTGGCAGGTACTGGATCTCGCCCACCTATCAGTGCATGTTGCACACGCGCGCGCGTGCGCGCGTGTGTGTGTGTGTGTGTGTGTGTGTCTTTGCGTGTGTGTGTGTTGTGTGTGTGTAAGAGAGTCGTCTGGCAGGTCGTCTGGCAGGTACTGGATGAAGCCGACCCATGAGTGAACGCTGGAGGGGGGGGGGGGTAAGTTTCAGGGTTTAGATATCAGGTTTCAGGGTTTGGGGTTAAAGAGGTGGTGGTGTGTGTGAGAAGGTCGTCTGGCAGGTACTGGATGGCGCCCACTCACGAGTGCAAGCTAGCAGTGGGAGCGGTGGTGGGTCAAGTGGGGATCGGTTTATGGGATCAGGGTTTAGGGATGGGCGGCGCAGGTTTTTGTGCGTGTGCACGTGTGCGCAAGCTGAAAGATGGGGAGGGAGGAAGCGGGGTGTGTAGGGAGGGGCGCAGTCTGTTGGCGCACATTCGCAGCAGCAGGCAGCAGCAGGCAGCAGCAGAAACAGCAGCAGCAGCAGATACAGCAGCAGCAGGAGAAAGCAGAGCGTGTCACACGCACCCTTATCCCCTGGAAGCAGTTAGGACCTATTTTGGAGGCGTCGCACAATAGCTCTTCTTTTTGCTCTGGGACAACACGTTGGCAGGCAGCCGGCTGGTGGCTACCGCCCCTAACAAGTAAATGTAAGGGCCGCACCTGGATTTGGGTCTAGGCGGTGGTATAAGTCCTAGTAGTCCTGACTAGAAGGTAGTTTTCACTGGAAAGCCGATGCTAATGTAATTGCAACTGTCACACGCACATCTGCCGCTGTGCTCATCACCCTTGATCAGGGACCGTGTAGCCGATGCGTCCTGGCACACTGTACATCCACCCACCCACCCACCCACGCACGCATGAACACACACCCGCACACCCACTCTCACCCGCACACGCCCCCCCCCCCCACGGCCCCCCACGTGCACACCCAAACACACCTGCCGGGCGGTCCAGCTGCTGGGCTCATCGCGCCTGGGCAAAGAGCAAGGGTCAAATGGCTACCAAACACAAACACACACACACACAACACACACACGCACCTGCTGGGCGACCCAGCACACACACACACACACACACACACACACACATACACACACACACGCACCTTCCGGGTGGTCCAGCTGCCGGGCTCATTGCGCTGCTGCTGCCACTCGTCCATCGCTGCTCAATCGGACAGGGGGCAGCGATCTGAAGAGTGGTGGTGGTGGTGTGTGTGTGTGTGGTGGGTGGGTGGCCGCAGTAGAGGGAGGTTGTTAGGGACGCTCGTTCAGTGCTGCTCAATCGGGCAGGGCGCAGGGATCTGAAGGGCGTGTGTGTGTGTGTGTGTGTGTGTTATTTGGGTGGGGGCGTGAGATGGACGGTGGGAGGGATGGCCGCTCATCCAGCGCTGCTCAATCGGGCAGGGGGCGGTGACCTGAAGGGGAGAGGGGGTGCGTGCGTGCGTGTGGTCATGTGTGCTTGTGTATGTTTGGGCGAGAGGAGGGGCGCTCGTCCAGCGCTGCTCGATCGGACAAAGGGCGGCAATCTGATGTTGGGTGGGGTGGGGTGAGGTGGGTTGGGGCAGCATTCATTGGGGTGGGGGTGGGGTGAGATGGAGAGGGAGAGGGAGGGCGGGAGGGAGGCAGGGCCGCTCGTCCATTGCTGCTCAATTGGGCAGGAGGTGGTGACCCGCAGCTGTGTGTGTGTGTTGTGTGTGTGCGCGTGTGTGTGTGTGTGTGTGTGTGCAAGAGGAGGGCGGGAGGGCGGCTGGGCCGCTCGTCCAGCAAAGCTCAATCTGGCAGGGGGCGGCGACCCGCAGCTGTGTGTGTGTGTATGTGAGTGTGCAAGAGGAGGGAGGGAGGGAGGGAGGGATGGCCTCTCGTCCAGCGAAGCTCAATCGAGCAGGGGGCTGCAAACTGCAGGCGGGTGGGTGGGGGGTGCGTGTGTGTCTGTCTTCTCTGTATTTGTCTATATGCGCACGTGTCTGTATCTGTATGTGTCTGTATCTGTCTGTATGTGTATTTGTGCAAGAGGAGCGCTCGTCCATGCCTGCTCAATCGGGCAGGGGTGGCGATCTGGAGATAGTGGGGTCGGGGTGTTTGGGGGTGAGGGTGGGTGATTGGGGGTGGAGCGGGGGCATGATAGGGGTGAAGGATGGCCGCTCTTGGCCACCACTGCTCAACGGGGCAGGGGGCTGCGATCCGAGGGGGGTTGGGGGTGGGAGGTGGAGCGGCTTGCGTGCATGTGTGAGTGTGTGCGCGTGTGTGTGTGTGTGTGCGCATGTGTTTTGTGTGGGAGGGGGGTGGGGGGTGAGTTGGAGGCAGGGAAGGCCGCACGTGCGCTGCTTGATCGGGCAGGGGGACGCGCTCTGTGAACATGCGTTGGTGCATCCCTGCACCCCTGGGTGATTGCGTGTCATGACAGGATGGCGGCTGCCTGACACAATGTTTGGCATTGCGGACCTGACACACAACGGTGGCATCAGCATCAGCATCAGCAGAGTGGTCTCATACCTTTGACTTCTTGATCTCCACCATCAGTGCGTCCATGCACAGCATGTCCTTGGAGTCGCCCTGGGTGCCCCCCCCCCCCCCATGCATACAAAAAGCAAGCAATCAAACCACACACACGAGAGTTCCTTCCCACCTTATAATTCTTGACCTCCGCCAGCAGCAGCAGCAGCAGCAGCAGCAGCAGCAGCAGCAGCAGCAACAGCAGCAACAGCAACAAACAACGACAACAACAACACTCCACCTTTGACTTCTTGATCTCTTCCATCAGTGCGTCCATGTACAGCATGTGCTTGGAGCAGCTCAGGGTGCCCCCCCCCCAAACATGCACGACCCCCTCCCTAGAAAGCACACACGATGGGTCATACCTTTGACTTCTTGATCTCCGCCATCAGCGCATCCATATACAGCATGTCCTTGGAGCCGCTGGCGGGAATGGACGCGAGGGAGTCCGCAACTGGGAACGCGGTCTGTGCAGGTGTGTGTGTGTGTATGGTGTGGGGTGTCATCGTCGTCGACAGTGTAAGGCAACGGAAGTGCCTAGTCTTCGACTCAGTGAGAGGAAACACAAAGACCCAAAAGGCTACAGCCAGCAAGGTGACCCCCCCCCCCACACAGCACCGTGGGGTGGTGGTGGTGGTGGTGGGGAGGGGGGTTGTGGCGGTGAAACAGCGAGTCCGCGGCCAGGGGCGGTCTGTGCGGAGAGGTGTGTGTGCAGGTGGTGACGGTGGTGGCGTGTGTGGTGGTGGTGGTGGTGCGTGGTGGTGGGGGACCAGGACAGATGTGGTGTGAATGTGTGGGGTGTGGGGTGCGGATGCACCAGCTGGAATGGATGCGAGCGAACCCGAGACGGTGAAGGCGGTCTTTCCGCGGGGGTGGAGTGTGGATGGTGGCGGTGCTTGTGTAGGTATGGGGTCTCTCTCTCTCTCTCTGCCTCTCTCTCTCTCTCTCACTCTCTCTTTCTCTCTTTCTCTGTTGTTTGGGCATCTCTCATCTCCAGCACCGCACTCAAAGCCGAGGATCCCATCAGGTGGTGGTGCGTGTACTTGACAAACACTGTCTGTGCTTGCTTGTGTGTGTGGATGTGTGCGTGTTTGCCTCACCTCCAGCACCCACTGCTGCCCCCCGCACTCAAATCCGAGGATCTCATCTGAGTAGGCGACGCGCGTGCCGCTGCTGCGTTTCCAGTAAGCCTCCTCTGACTGGTTGACCTTGCTGACCCAGTCCTGCGTGTGTGTGTGTGTGTGTGTGTGTGTGTGTGTATGTGCGTGTCCATCCCCGCTGCACCCCACCCCATCCTGTGCCCTCCGCCCCTCCCTAACCCTCCCCTGCCCCTCCCCCTCTCCCTACGACTACCCTCCTGCTGCCTCCCTCCCACTGCCTCCCACTTGCACGACTACCGCTGTTTGGACACGACTCCGCTCTATGCCGGCGGCGCCATCACCTTCTTCCGGCTCACGCCGGTGACTTTTGCGCCCACTCCCTGCCGCCCACAATCTTGCCGTCACCTACACCTTCTTCCCCCATCCCCCTTCGAGCGTATTTTCCTGGTACAGCAACACCCAAAAGGATTGCAACATCCCAGACTACATCCTCGTCCGCCGCCCTCACCTGGGCTCCGTGCAAGACGTGCGAGCACGATGCCCCAAGACCCGGGGACTTGACACCATCGCCCGCTCTGACCACGCCCTTGTCACCGCGCGCATCCTCTTCCGCTTCTCCAGAGCCTGGAACATCACCCACTCCCGCCGTCCTCCTCCCCCCTCCCGCTATTTCACCGACCTGCTCCGAGACCCTGACACGCGGCTCCACTTCGCGGCAGCAGTCGAGGAGGCCCTCGCCACCCTGCCCCCTTCCCCGACCCCCCCACCCTGGACCAGATGACGAGCCACCTCACCGCGGCCATCCACTCAGCGGCCAGATCCACCCTTGGCCCCCGCCCACGCGAGGTCCCCATCCACTCCTACCTCCCCCCCGAGACTCTCAAACTCGCCCACGACCTTCAGTCCATGCGTTCCGACAGTGCACTGACTGGCAACCGTGACGCCCCAAGGAGGCGCGCATGACTGCCCAGCTCAAGTCCGCCATCGCACGCGCCACCAACAAGCATTGGGACGGTGTCGCTCAACGCGTGCAACACGATTTTGACGACAACAACCCCCACTCCGCCCACCGCATGCTGTCCAAACTCGTCGACCGCCCTCCTTCCGCCACCCTCCCTGCCCTCCGTGTCGGCGACCACCTGTGCTTTGGAGCTCAGGCGGTGGCAGACGCGTTTGGAGAATATTTCCGTGTCCTCCACACTCCACTCCGCTCGGAAGTCGACGAAGCCACCCTCGCCTCGGCACCTCATCTTCACACCCACCATCCCCGCACCGCCCCCGTCTCCCTCCCCCTCCTCCTCCTACACCCCCGCTCCGCCTCCGTCCCCCTCCCCCTCCTCCCCTCCCCTCCCTCCCGTCCCCTCCCCTCCCCCCTCCCCCCCCCTCCCTTCCCCCTCCCGTCCCCCTCCTCCCCCTCCCCTCCTCCCTCCTCCTCCACTTTCGCCCCCTCCCTTCCCCCCCTTCCTCCTCCCCCCCTTGCCTCCCCTCCCTCTCTGAGCGAGGTGGTCTCCGCGATCAAATCCCTCAGGAACTCTGCCCCCGGCTCTGACGACATCACCTCCCCCCTCCTCAAACACGGCGGCACCGCAACCGCAACCGCCCTCCACCAGATCATCCTTACCTGTTGGAACACCACCTCCATCCCCGCCGCGTGGAACCAAGCAGACATCTGCCCCCTCTACAAGGGCGCATCCTCGGGCCCACCCACGCGCAGCAAGTCCTACCGCGGCATCTCCCTCCTGCCCGTCGCTGGCAAGGTCTACACTCACATCCTCCTCAACCGCCTCAAGCTCCAGCTGGAGCCCACCCTCCACACTTCCCAGTTTGGCTTCCGTCCGGGCCGTGGCACCTCCGATGCCATCTTCACCCTACGACGCCTCCAAGAGGAGTCACACCGCGCCCACGCCCCCCTCCATGTGGCTTACGTCGACCTGTCCAAGGCGTTCGACAGTGTCAACCACGCCGCCCTTTGGAAAACCCTCCTCCACCGCGGCGCGCACCCTGCCCTCCTTGCACGCATCGAAAGCCTCTACTCTGGTGCCACCGCCAGAGCCCGAGTCAACGGTGCATACTCCGCCCCTTTCCCTCTCAAAGCTGGCGTCAAGCAAGGCTGCCCCCTCTCCCCCCTCCTCTTCAATGTCTACATCGACACAGTTGTCCGGTCCCTGATTGCCCAGCTCCCCAATGCTGGCATTCAAATTGGCTACATGATCGACGGAAAACTGTACACCCCTGAGTCCCGCAAGGACTTTTTGACCACCATCCTCCCCCTCCTTCTCTACGCCGACGACATCGCCCTGCTCGCCCCCTCCGAGGAAGACCTCCGCACCATGCTCACCCTCCTCGACCGCATCTGTTCAGACCTGGCCCTTGCGATCAACTACGACAAAACCGTGGCACAATCCCTCGGCCACCCTTCTGCCCACACCGTCCCCTCCGCCCCTATCACCATCCCCTCCAACTCCTCATCTACCCCCCACCTGGTCCACTCCACCTCCAAGTTCAAATACCTGGGAAGTATTCTGTCCTCCCCCGCCGCCCCTTCTGATGACGCTCCCAACACGTCTGATTTCGACATCCTCGACTCAGAGATCTCACGCCGGATCGGAAGTGCCTGGTACACCGACTTGAAGTAACCCACAACCGCTTCCTCCGCCTCATCAAGGGCATCCCTCCTCACACCACAGAGCACACCTCCACCGCCACGATGCATGCCTCCCCCCCTTGTACGTTCCGCATCATCGACACGATCAACAAGCACCGTGCTACGTTCATCGGCTCCCTCATCCGCCGCCTCCCACCTCCCCGTCCCCCCGCCCCTCCATCTCCACACACCCGCCCGTCCCTTCTCCCCCCCCACTCCCTCCCGACATCATATACCCCCCCACTGCCGCCCTTTTCGCGTACCGCCGACCGGACATGACTTCGCTCTATGCCGGCGGCGCCATCACATCCTACCGGCTCAGCGCCGGCGACTTTTTCGCCCACTCCGTCAAGTTCCGTTCCTCCGCAAACACCCACTTTTCCAACTTCAAACGCGACATCTCCAAGCACCCCGAGTTCATGGACCTCTTGTCCAAGCGAGTCACACCCGAGTGGATCCTCTTAGCGAGATTTCCACAACTGTGGAGGTCAATCTGCCGAGACCTAGTTTAAACTCAGTCGAAGCGGAGTGACGAACACAGCCGTCAGTGACCCGCATTTGCCCCTTTCCCCCACTGCTTTTTGAATGAGGTTATTCACCCTCTTGTTGGCGCACGGTTGGTCACCCGTCTCCAAATGGAATCTCCTCAATGATGACCAGAAACAGCCTATCTAGGTCTGCCGTGCAGAGTTCTCTGTAACGATATCTCTCTCTCTCTCTCTCTCTCTCTCTCATGTGTGTGTGTGTGTGTGTGTGTTCCGCTGCTGCGTTTCAAGTACGCCTCCTCTTGGCTGGTTGACACGAGAGACCCAGTCCTGCATGTGTGTGTGTGGAGGTGTGTGTGTGTGTGTGTGTCTGTGTGTGTGTGTCGCTGCTGCGTTTCAAGTACGCCCCCTCTGACTGGTCGACCTTGCTGACCCAGTCCTGCGTGTGTGCGTGTGTGTTTGTGTGTGTGCATGCACATGTATGTATGTATGTATGTGTGTGTGTGTGTGTTTTCCACTGCTGCGTTTCCACTACATCTCCTCTATCGTGTAGTGTTGACAAGAGAGACCCATTCCTGCGTGTGCGTGTGTGTGCGTGTGCCGGTGTGTCAGTGGCGCCACACGCGCCAGCGGCCTGCCTGGACTGAGCAAACGACACGGAGTCTGTGACTTCCTGACCACAAATTCACACCCACATCCACACAACCACAGTCAGACCCAAGTTCACACCCCACACCTTCTCGAGTGGCACCTGCTGAAGTGAGCAAACGACATGGGAGTTTGCAGTTCCCATGCCACATATTCACACCCACACATCCCTTCACAAGTTCCACACCCAACACGTGGAGTGCCGCCTCACTTGCTGGAAATTCACATGCACACACACACACACACACAACCACTCACACACACACATGCACACAGCAAGCATGCCCCCACTCCCTCCCGACATCATATACCCCCCCACTGCCGCCCTTTTCGCGTACCGCCGACCGGACATGACTTCGCTCTATGCCGGCGGCGCCATCACATCCTACCGGCTCAGCGCCGGCGACTTTTTCGCCCACTCCGTCAAGTTCCGTTCCTCCGCAAACACCCACTTTTCCAACTCAAAACGCGACATCTCCAAGCACCCCGAGTTCATGGACCTCTTGTCCAAGCGAGTCACACCCGAGTGGATCCTCTTAGCGAGATTTCCACAACTGTGGATGTCAATCTGCCGAGACCTAGTTTAAAATCAGTCGAAGCGGAGTGACGAACACAGCCGTCAGTGACCCGCATTTGCCCTTTCCCCCACTGCTTTTTGAATGAGGTTATTCACCCTCTTGTTGGCGCACGGTTGGTCACCCGTCTCCAAATGGAATCTCCTCAATGATGACCAGAAACAGCCTATCTAGGTCTGCCGTGCAGAGTTCTCTGTAACGATATCTCTCTCTCTCTCTCTCTCTCTCTCTCATGTGTGTGTGTGTGTGTGTGTGTGTTCCGCTGCTGCGTTTCAAGTACGCCTCCTCTTGGCTGGTTGACACGAGAGACCCAGTCCTGCATGTGTGTGTGTGGAGGTGTGTGTGTGTGTGTGTCTGTGTGTGTGTGTCGCTGCTGCGTTTCAAGTACGCCCCCTCTGACTGGTCGACCTTGCTGACCCAGTCCTGCGTGTGTGCGTGTGTGTTTGTGTGTGTGCATGCACATGTATGTATGTATGTATGTGTGTGTGTGTGTGTTTTCCACTGCTGCGTTTCCACTACATCTCCTCTATCGTGTAGTGTTGACAAGAGAGACCCATTCCTGCGTGTGCGTGTGTGTGCGTGTGCCGGTGTGTCAGTGGCGCCACACGCGCCAGCGGCCTGCCGGGACTGAGCAAATGACACGGAGTCTGTGACTTCCTGACCACAAATTCACACCCACATCCACACAACCACAGTCAGACCCAAGTTCACACCCCACACCTTCTCGAGTGGCACCTGCTGAAGTGAGCAAACGACATGGGAGTTTGCAGTTCCCATGCCACATATTCACACCCACACATCCCTTCACAAGTTCCACACCCAACACGTGGAGTGCCGCCTCACTTGCTGGAAATTCACACGCATCCCCACACAAGTTCACACCCCACACCAAGTTCAGCGGCGCCACACCCGGCAGACTGAACTGGGCAACTAACATGCAGCCTGCAGCTCGCTTGCCACACGTTAACACCCACATCCACACATTGTCCACACATCCCCACACAAGTTCACACTGCACTCATGTTGACACCTTGTCAAGCGGCGCCACACCCAGCAGCGCCTGCCTGAACTGAGCAAATGACATGGAGTCCGCAGCGTCTGCGCTTGCACCCGGGACCTTGGACAGGTAGAGCTCTGCATTCGTGTGTGTGTGTGCGTGTGCATGCTTGCTGTGTGCATGTGTGTGTGTGAGTGGTTGTGTGTGTGTGTGTGTGTGTGCATGTGAATCTGTGTGTGTGTGTGCGTGTGCTGAGACTGCCTGTACTCTGGCATTCCCGTGCCATCACGCGATCATGGGTGCGGGAGGTTCTGTGGCGGTGCTGTGCATCCATGCGCGCGTGGCACAGTCAGCAACTCACTCACTATGCTGTGCATACGTGCAAGCGCGCGAGGCGTTGCACGCGTGTGCGTCGTTGCTGGGTGTACGTGCGCGCGCGTGCGTGGCACACCGGTCACTTCCTGGCCCACCCCGCATCGCCTGCACCCTCTCCTTCTCCTCTCCCCCGACACAGTTGCAGCAGCGGCGCCTCCGATGGTTAGCAGAGCCACCGTCGGCGCTGGTGCTGCATCTTTCAGTGGGTTGCAAATCGCACGGGAACATAAACCACTGGGAGGTAACAGTCAGAAACACTCACTCTCATCCCGCATCGCCTGCACCCCCACCCTCTCTTGAGTACACAGATGCAGCAGCAGCAGCAGCAGAACTGAGCTCAGACGCCAATGGCCCTAGCAGTCCATGGGATCAGAAACCATTGGGGCCGGATCAATGAGAAGAGCAACAGCCTCTCACTCACTCACTCGCCCCGTAGCGCACTCTGCCTCTGATGACACAGTCGCAGAAGGAGCACCTCTGATGGTTGGCTGAGCCACCGTCGGCGCTTGTGCTCCGTCTTCCAGTGGGTCGCAAATCGCACGTGATCAGAAACCAATGGGCCCAGAAAATGGAAAAACCCACCTCGCATCGCCTGCATCCTGTCCTTCTCCGAGTACACAATCACAGCAGCAGCGCCTCTGATGGTCGGCTCAGATGTCGTCGGCACGCTTGCACCGTCGGGGAGTGGGCTCAGCAAAAAACGCGCTCAGAAACGGAAATAACTTACCTCGCATTGCCTCGCACTCTAGAGTCCACAGTTCCAGCAGCACCACCAATCTCAGCCACCGTCGGCGCTGTTGGTACATCCGGGAATGGGTTTCACATCCCAAGCAGCACCGTCAATGATGGGCACAGAACCACTTTGTCCTGAGACTTCTGAGCAGGAAAGGAAGAAACACTCACCCCTCATCGCCTGCACCCTGTCCTTCTCTGAGTACACAGTCGCAGCAGCAGCAGCGCCTCCGATGGTCGGCTCAGATGCCGTTTTCGGCACGCTTGCTCCGTCGGGAAGAGGGTTGCACGCGACCACGACCACAGAGTCGGTGTAGGGCAGCCACATGTAGCGCAGGTGGCGGTTGGTGCGCAGCCAGCTGCGTGTGTGTGTGCGTGTGCGTGTGTGTGTGTGAGAGCCACATGTAGCACAGGTGGCAAACACCACCTGCACATGTGGCGTTTGCCATGGAGGCGTTGACAACCACCTCCCCCCCTCCTCCTGCCACCGCTCCTCCCTCCTGCCCCTCCTCCCCCCTCCTGCCCCTCCTTTCCCCTCCTGCCCCTCACCCAAGCCACTCCTCCCCTCTCCTGCCCCTCCCCGAAGCCCCTTCCCCGCCCTTCCCTTTGCTCATGATAGTTTCCCTCCACTTTGCTGGGTGTTCTTGCTGACCACAGATATGCCGTACAAGTCGTCTGAAAGAGTTCGTGGCACTGGCTGACACCCCCACCCCCAAACACCCTCCCACCCCAACACCCACCCACCCCCACCCTTCCTCAAGCGAACAACTCACTTTGAGTGGTTCTTCTTGACCTGTGCCACTGATGCTGTGAACATCCTCGCATCAAGAGCGGTGCCCCTGGCTGGCATGCCCCCCCCACACACCCCTCTCTAAGCACCCTTCCGCTCTCTCTCCGTCATTCACTCTCACACACACGCCATCAAAGGCGTCCGACGGACTGTAACATCGACCACACACACAAGCAAGCACACACACGTTGGTTTTTCACAACCGCTACCACTGATGCAGTGTTCGTCCTCTCCAACAGGCACCCCCCCTCCTCCTGGTTAGTCGCTCATTCAGATCTGTGCGATGTCAGCGCCTGGCCGCACGCACGCCACCGCCACCTTCCTCTCTCTCTCTCCCTCTCTCTTCTCTCTCTCTTTATCTGTCCCTCTCTCTCTCACTCTCTTTAAATCTCTTGAACACACACTCGCGTTGCGTGTTTTGTCTTGATCTCCGACACCGATGTCGTGAGCGTCTTTTCTACCAGGCAGTGTTGCGGAACGCACTGAAGCGTGAGCTGCGACACAGACCCCCTTGCTCTCTTTTTCTTACACCACACACCTACACACCCACACACCCACACCCACATACTCACGTTGCGTGGTTCTTCTTGACCTCTGCCACTGATGCCGTGAACGTCTTCTCCACCAGGCGGTGCCGCGGAACGCACTGAAGCGTGAGCTGCGTCACGACGCCGAGTGCCCCGAGGCCGACCTGTATGTGTGTGTGTGTGTGTGTGTGTGTGTGTGTGTGCGGGAGGGTGGGGTGGGGGGAGTGCGGGTGCGTGTGTGAGGAGGGGGGTGCCATGGCGGGAGTAGGGGGGGGGGCAAGCATCGCAGCGTGAGCTGCGCCACGATGCCGAGTTCCCCGAGGCCGACCTTGGTGTGTTCGCGGGTGGGGGGTGGGTGGGGTGGGTGCGGGTGGGTGTTAAGATGGAGGTGCCATGGCGGGAAGAGGAGGGGGGGGGGGGGGGCACGCTACAGTGTGAGCCGCGCCGCGGCACCGAGTGCCCCGAAGCCGACCTGTGGTGGTGGTGGGTGCGAGTGGGTGGGTGGAGAGGGGTGTTGATTTTAGGCAGTGCAGTGCATGCCAGACTGCAGCGTGAGCTGCATCATGACACCAGCATTGGGGTGGGGCTGGGGGTGGGTGGGGGGTGGGGGGGCACAGTTTCAATAGAATCCAACCATACAAACAACCCCCCCCTGAATCCCCCAAGTGCCAGTTATCTAGTTCAATACACGCACTGCACTGCGATGCAGCGTGTCAATTTGCTCCACACCACCACAGGTACAGAATGCACGTGCACACAGGTCAAGGTGACCAACAGGCTTTAACATCGATCAGACACTCTGGGGCCCTCCAAGCTACTTGCAGCATGGCCCAGTTCAATACAAAAGACAAGCTTTGAATTGCCAATCATCTTGTAAATCCAATAATCATGCATAATACACACTGCGCCGCGCCGCGCAGATCCGATCCACACCTTTGCTAGGCTGAACATCTCTGGCTCGTCGGTGTGCGAGAGTGTGACCGTGCCGACCGCGGGTGTGACCATCTTGAGTGACACGATCGTCTCGTCAACTGGGGGGATGGTCGCGCCGGTGCCGTGCGCGCCCACCTGCGTGCGTGTGTGCGGTTGTGTGCGTGTGCGTGTGTGCACACATAAACATTCGTTACAGGTCACACCAAACAAACACCCTGGATTACGTCTCTCTCTCTCTCTCTCTCACCAACACACTCACACTCACACTCACAATCACACTCTCACTATCACACACAAACTGTGCAGCCTGCTATGGCAATCCTGCATGTGACAGGGGCACACACACCCGCTCACGGGCCCACCTGCGTGAAGCCCCCAATCTGCTGCTCACGAATGCTCGCGTAGTTCTGGAGCGTGAGCCCGTGGGGCTTCAGGAAGTCGGCCAGCTGCTGCACGCGCACGCCCGCCTGCACCGTCACCTGTACCCGTGAGCATGGCGCACGCACGTGAGCATGGGGCACGCAGGCGAGCATGGGGCACGCACACCAACATGGGGCAAAGGAGCACGAAGCCGTGAGGCTAGATGAAGTCGGCCAGCTGCTGCTCGCGCACGCCAGCCTGAACAGTCACCAGTACACACACACACGAGCATGGGGCACGCACGTGAGCATGGGGCAGCGAGCATGGGGCAGCGAACACAAGCAAGGGCCACGCATGTGAACATGGGGCATGAGAGTCAGAGCGTGCGGCCGTGGGGCTTTAGGAAGTCAGCCAGCTGTTGCACGCGCATGCCTGCCTGAGCAGCGACCTGTACGCACACCCACAGTGAGCAAACTGCACGGTGAAGGCATTGGGATACACGCGCCACACGGTCGGTACACCAACATAGGTGTCTGATAGACTGGACACACGACTATGGTCGGGGCGGTCATAGGGAACAGGCTGCTGCGGAGCTCCTGCACGTGCGCGCCAATTAGCTCATGGGCAGTGACATGGGCGGTGCGGGCACCAGCTTGGGGCACGCATGCAAGCATGCGGCATGGGGACAGGGCGTTGGAAAACACACGGCTGGGGCGTTGGGATACAGGATGCGGTGGAGCTGTTGCACGCGCCCGCCCGCCTGCACAGTCGCGTGTGCGGACACCAGCATGGGGCACGCACACGAGCATGGGGCATGGGGTCGGTGCGTTGGGATATGTAAGATGCAGGCGCATGTCTGCACAGCCACCTGTGCACAAGCACAAGCACGCACACGAGCATGGGGCATGGGCATGGGGTCGGGGCCTTGGGACACCCACATGGGGACAGGGTGGGAGGCAGGAAGGAGAACAAGATGCGACGGACAGATGCTGCACGCACACACACCTGCACCGTGTGGGCATGGGACAGGGGGCAGGGTCGGCAATGATGGGTGTTGCAGTCAGAGACACAGCAGGGGCACAGCAAGGACTGTATACGGCATTGCTCGACGCGCAGTGCTCGAGCACCTAACCCTCGCCCACACACTGCATCCCACACACCAGGTGTAAAACGCCCCAATAGGCGTCCGGCGGACTGCTCAATCGACCGCGCCTCACCTGCTTCTTGTAAACGTCAACGCGCACAATCTTGTCGAGCAGCCCCAGCGCCATCACACGCCCTCAAGCCCTCGTCACCCAGACACTACACGACACAGCCCCTCGTTGGACGTAGAGAAGCTGACGGAAGCTGGTTCTCCTTGCCTGCTCCTTCTCCACGTCAAAGCGCACAATCTTGCCCAGCAGCCCCAGCGCCAGCAGGTCCTCGTCACTCGAGACAATTCAAGACAGCCCGTCGCAGAGAGGGAGGCGCACTCTGCTCTGGTCACTGCACACACCCCGCACCGTTTTTTTTCTGCACGCCCACCCGCATGGTCGTGCCCGGCAGCCCCATCGCCATCATGCCCTAGTCTCTGATCACTCAGATACAGCCCATTGCTGGAAGGAAGGTGCACTCCGATCTGGTCATTGATCTGGCCACTGATCTGGCCACTGCGCGCTCCCCTCACCTGCACCTTCTTGTCCACATCCGCCCGCACAATCTTGTCCGGCAGCCCCATCGCCATCATGCCCTTGTCACTGATCACTCAGATACAGCCCGAGGGTGGAAGCACACTCTGCTTTCGTCACTGTGCCCTCCCCTCACCTGTTTCTTGTCCACGTCCACCCGCACAATCTTGTCCAGCAGCCCCAGCGCCATCATGCCCTCGTCACTGAGGCACAGCCCGTTGGGCGAGAGGCAGCTGCCGGCGACGCGCAGGCGCTGGCCGGCCCCGTGCGCAGCGCGAATAAACTCCTCCACTTCTTGTTCACTCTCTGGGTGGAACAGGCGCCTGTGCGCGTGTGGGTGAGGGAGAATGTGGGGCGTGAGTGGGCGAGGGTGGAGGGGGGGGGGGGTCAATTTCACAGTCCGCCTGAGTGTAACAGTGACGTGCGCCGAGCGCCGCACGCATAAACCCCTGCACCTCTTGATCACTCTCTGGGTGGAAGAGGCGCCTGCCTGTGCACGTGTGGGCGAGGGTGTGGGGTGTGAGTTGGCTGTGCCATTCCTGTGCCGCACGCACAAAGCCCTGCACCTGGTGATCACTCTCTGGGTGGAAGAGGCGCCTGTGTGCGTGTGTGGTGGAAGGTTGCATAGTTGGGAGGACAGGGGGGCTTACTGTGACGATTCGGTGTTTGTCCGGAGCATACTTGGAAGGCTCCAATGCCAAGGGCCTGCTGCGTTGAACCAACTCCTCGACGTCTTCTTCGTTTGATGTGCGCCTGTGTGCGTGTGGATCATAACAACGAGTGGTGTGGGGTGTGAGTGCTCTGTGGGCCGCGCAAACAACTCCACCTCTTGATCACTCTTTCCGGCTGGATGGGGCGCCTGCGTGCGTGTGGATCACACCAAGGGAGGGTGGTGTGAAGGTGTGGGGCGTGAGTGGGCTGTGCCATTCGTGTGCCGCACGAGAAAACTCCTGCACCTCTTGTTCGCTCTCCTGGTGGAAGAGGCGCCTGCGTGCATGTGGATCATGACAAAGAGCGGTGTCGGGTGTGAGTGCTCTGTGGGCCGCGCAAACAAATCCTCTACCTATTGATCACTCTTTCAAGGTGGATGGAGCACCGACGTACGTGTGAATCATTGCAAGGGAGGGTGTTGGGAAGGTGTGGGGAGTGCGTGAGCTGTGCCATTCGTGTGCCGCGTGGGAAAACTCCTGCACAACTTGTTCGCTCTCTGGGTGGAAGAGGCGCCTGCATGCATGTGGATTACGACAAAGAGCGGTGTGGGGTGTGAGTGCTCTGTGGGCCGCGCAAACAACTCCACCTATTGATCACTCTTTCCGGCTGGATGGGGCGCCTGCGTGCGTGTGGATCATTGCAAGGGAGGGTGCTGGGAAGGTGTGGGGCACGAGTGGGCTGTGCCATTCTTGTGCCGCGCGAGCAAAGTCCTGCGCCTCTTGTTCGCTCTCTGGGTGGAAAACAGGCGCCTGCGTGCATGTTGCAGGGCTTGCTGTGAATGGAGCAGATTTTGAGGCCTACTCCATCACTGTGAATGGCCTGCGCAATACACACTCCTCAACCCCTTGTGCGCCCACCGGGAGGAAGAGGTGCATGCACGCAAGCAGGCCCTACTACATTCCCAACGCCTCGGGCGGCGTGTAAGGCACTTTCTTGACTTGCGCGGATGAGCCGCCGCCTCAGGCGCACCGAGACGGTCTAAGGCACACTCCTGACCGCCTGAGGCTGCGCCTCAGTCGCCATCCCCGACCGCCCTAGGCATTCCCGACCGCGTGAGATCCACCCCGACCGCCTCAGGCGTTATGACAGGCTTGAATTGCGTGACTCAGACGTTGGGGCTGTGGCAGGGAGGGTCCCATTGGGCCTGAGCATGGCATGTGGCAGTGGCAGCCCGACCACAGCCCAACATCAGAGGCGCGCACATCAAGGCGCCCTACCACATTCCCAATGCATCAGGCGTCGCCTTCAATTGCGCAGATCGGGCGACGACTCAGGTGCGCCGAGACCGCCTGAGGCGCACCCCCCCGACTGCCTGAGGCGCATCGCCGAGCGCCTAAGGCACCACCTCAGGCGCCGCCTCAGGCACCAGCTCGGCCGCCTTGCGGGCCCAGGCACCACCTCAGGCGCCGCCTCAGGCACCAGCTCGGCCGCCTTGCGGGCCCACCACCGCCTGAGCCCCCCCCCCCTGACCGCTTCAGGCGTTATGTTGGCCTGATTTGCACGTCTCAGACGTTGGGGCTGTGGTAGGGGCGGTCGTAAAGCCTGAGATGATCGGGGGTGCACCTCAGGCGGCCTGATCCACACAAGTGATGGCGCTGCCTCGGGCGCCGCCTCAGGCGTTGGGAATATGGTAGGGCGACAAGTTGGCCACTGGCTCATCACACAAACACGTCCACACACCAACACCCACACAATCCACAACACTCACTTTGTCTTCCTATCCACACCCGCCTACACACATCCTCACGTTGGCGTCGCCGGCGATGTGGCCACTGGCTCATCACACACGCACGTCCAAACACACACACCCACACAGTCCACATTTCCCATTGTATCCACACCCATACAAATCCTCACTTTGGCGTCGCCTCGTGTGTCGCCGACCAGTTGGCCACTGGCTCATCGTGGAACCTCTGCTGAGACGCAAGGTACTGCAGCTGAGGAGGCATCTTGGTGGGAACCAGGCCCTCCTGTGTGTGTGTGTGTGTGTGTGTGTGTGTGTGTGCAGCTGGGGCGACATGTTGGTGGGCACGAGGCCCTCCTGTGTTTGTGTGTGTGTGTGTGTGCGTGTGTGCGTGTGTGTGTGTGAATAGGGCGACATCTTTGCGGGAAAGAGGACCTCAGGTGTGGAGAGCGGCAGCAGCAGCAGCAGCAGCAGCAGCGGCAGCAGAACTTATCTGATGCGTTTGACCTGAGGCGTGTTTTTGAGATGTGTGCTCTGATAAGCAGACGGGGCACGCAGGCTCACGCAGGCTTGCGTGTGGCGAGCGAGTGTGCGCTGCAGCCGTTTCAACACATTTTCCTTGGACATCCTCAATGAGTCATGTGTGTGTGCAGGAGATGATATCAGCCGTAGAGCCCCTTGCCACCCCGCCTATTTTCACTCCATCTGCTGCTTTGCTTTCCCACCAAGCCATGAGTGCGAGTGTGCAATTGAAGGTGAACGGAATCAGTCGAATCTCGGGTGTCGACTGCCCAAATTGACGAGTCTGCCAGGAGGAGGAGGCAGTCCGGCTGTTTCCCCGCACTCCCAAACCCCTTCATGCTTCCTACCCGTCTGCGGCTGCGTGCCAGTGGAGCGAAAGCCGTCCGAAAAACACGTGGTGGCTGCAGCCGTTGTGGACTGTGTCAGGGTGCTACTGCTGTCCTACTGCCCCAACAGCCGAACAGCCGAGTGGCCGTCGGTATGAACACGAGCTCAGAGACGCGGCACCAATGCACTGCCAAGCCCATGCGAGGCAAACTGCCAAATTTGCTGGGTGGGTGAGGGGGGAACCGTGGCCTTACCTTGTCGGGGTTCATCCAAGAGTACACGCAGATGGAGGTGCCTGCGCGCGTATGTGTGTGTGTGTGTGGGGGGGGAAGTGTGTGTGTGTTGATATGTGTGTGCATGCGCGCGCGCGCGCGTGTGTGTGTGTGTGTGTGTATGTGTGCGTATGTGCATGCATGTGCGTGCTTACATGTGTGTGTGTGTGCATGTGTGTGTGTGTGTGTGTGTGTGTGTGTGCGTGCGTGTGCGTGCGCCAGCCTGGCACCCCCACCCGCGATCGGAAGGAACAGCTGGAAGAAGCGCCCAGCGGCGACGCGGTTGCGCGTGGGCGGCCCACCAGGGCCAGAGGGAAGCGGTCCAGGCAGTGCGCTTCCTCCTGTGTGGGGCGGGCGGGTGGGTGTGTCGTGAGGGTGTGATGGGCGCAGGCGGGCTGTGGTTAAGTTGAGCCGTATTGGTTGAGTTGAGGTTGAGTTGAGCCGCATTGGTTGAGTTGAGCCGCATGCATGGCGCCCATGCATGAGCCACCCACCTGCGTCCCCTCCAGGCTTCACCATCTGCCGCACCGCCTCCGTTCCCTGAGAGTAGCCGCGCTTCAGGGCTGCCAGCGTCTTCCCGGAGCATCTGCCCTGCGCCACAGCCTCTGTGTGGTGCTGAGTGGTGCCCACATTACGGAGAAGGCGCTGAAGCAGAGCGAGCCTGCTGCTGCCATGGAGCGTAGTCATCAGATGCAAGGGGGAGGAGTGCACCAAGAGCGCGCACCCAGTGAGTCATGAGGAGAGTGTGGACTTCACTGAGACCGGTCACCACCAGCTGGACTACTACCGCACAGTGGCACCGCCTCTGCCCCTCTGTCTCCCAGGGTGTCTCGCACCGTGGCTCGCCAGCACACGCTCGCACCCCTCCTCGCTCTTGCGCCCCGCTTACGACCGATCGCCAGGGAGAGCGCGTGGATCGCTCGTCGTCCATCTGAACTGGTGCGACTGGGTAGTGGCATGCGGGCATGGGCGCAAGGGAGGGAGGGAGGGCATGCATGGAGCCCTTTTGCATGGAGCCCTCTTGCATGGGCGTCGCGCGCCTCGCGTGTGTGCCCGTGGGCGCGGAAGTATACGTGCGCTGCGCCCTGCCCCTGCCCCACACAGGTTTTCGAGTAGCATCAGGCGTCATGCCAGTCGAGACGCGCGCAACTGCTGCTGCTGCTGCTGCCCAGGTGCGCATGGCCATGCGCGTTCGCGCATGGGTCTTTGACCGCCCCTGCCTGCCGGAATGCCTGCCTGCCACAACCCGCCTGCTGCCCAGGCGCGCCTGCATACCTATGTTGCGTGGCACCTGTCGTCTGTGACGGGCATGCGCGTTTGCGCGTGGGTCGTTTGCCTGCGCCTACGCTTCAGCCTGCCTGCCTGCCTGCCACAACCCGCCCCAGGTCCCCGAGGAGGATGCCACGCCCCAGGCGCTGTGGGCAGCAGCTCGCGAGGGAAACGTGGCTGCGGTGGAGACACTGCTCAGTACTGGGCAGACGGGCAGCCAGGGAGCCGGCTCAGCTGTGGCGTCCAACACGGCCCGCGAGCTGATGGCGGCCGGGGATGAGCAGGACATGACCGCGCTGATGCACGCTGCTGATCATGGCCATGTGGACGCGATGCACCTGCTGCTCCACCACCCGTCCGCCCAGCAGCCGCCATGGGGATGTGCACTACGAATGGCAACACCGCCCTCATGTTGGCTGCTCAGGACGGCCATGTGGATGCCGTGCGTGTGCTGCTCAACCATCCGCCGACCTCGCAGCTATGATTGCACCCCGCAGTCCGGAGGGCGAGTGTGCGCTCATGGTGGCTGTTGAGTTTGCTGCCGTCCGGCCATCCGCTGACTCCTGGCGCCCCCTCCTGCTCCTGCTGCGCCGTGTGGCAATGCAGCCAGAGCCGAGCAACAGCCAGTGCGCATGAATAACCATGATGCTGCGGATGCTGTCGAGGGGTCCGGGACCGGGAGACCTCTCCAAGGCGCTGTTTGAGAACAGCCAGCCCGACGACTCGTGTGACGAGTGCATCCGCCTGCTGATTGAGTGCGGTGCACAGTGCGGCGTGTGCGCAGACACCCCTGTTGTGTCACGCATCATCCGCTAGCTGGCTCAACTGGCGCGTGTGCCGCAGCTCATCATCGAGGCAGTCGTGGGCATGGCATTTGTGGCGCTGCATCCAAACCCGGAAGACATCGAGTGAGCCTGGGCTGGTGCTGCTGCATCGTGCACCTATCAAAGCGCGGGGGTCAGGCTTTGGGTTCTGCTGCAGCACCACGCGCGCGCGCTTGCAACGATGCACACAACAACGGACGAAACTCCCTGCCCTCTGCCTGGATTTGATCAATTGGACTTGCATTGGAAAGCTTGTAACACGGGCTATCTTTATGACCTCATTATGCAGCAGAACACTGCAGTAGGGGGGCGTGCCTGCGGGGGTGATGCTGCACACCACGCGCGCGCGCGCTCGCACAGCACGACACCACAAACAAAAACGGCAGCAACTCGCCCTCTACTCGAGCGCACTGGATAGCCCTTTCTATTAGATTTCCAATGCATGTTTAACGGTTGCAATCCCAGCACACCAGCGTGAGTTATGGCCGTTTTGTGTTTCAAGTAAAAGGCGTATATTGCTGCGGCGTCCCGATTTTCGCACGCGTACGGCCAGCGTACGTGCGTATTTCCAAAAAAATACGTACGTACGTACGCTCCAGACCCGAAATACGCACGTACCGTTTAACCCTGCCGCCGTCGTGGGCCTTGAAGCACAACTGCCGAAGAAACAGGGAGGACGCCAGCGACTCAAGCGCGTGTGCGCACATGTCCTCAACCCTGCGAGCGATGCCAATGCTGCCGGCAGCCGGCCACGTGGAGACACCATCTCGGCCCAGGGAGCCTAGCTGCCCTGTCAGCAGTTTACAGTTTACATTTTACAGTACGTGCCCTTGGGGCGTGGGATTGAGGGAGCTGCCAAACGAGGCTAGCTACCATTTGCCCTGTCAGCAAGTGCAAGCGGCACTGGCACGACCGCGTGCGTAGCACACTGCATGTGCACAAACAGAAGTTGCAGCGATTGTAGAAACGCCACGAGCTGCACGGGCGTTTGTGGCACGTGTGAGAGGCGCACGAGCGCAGTCGCCAGCGCAGGCTGCACTGGGCAAACTCTCGCGCACACCAATAACCCCACCCCATGGACCTGCCTCCTCGTACTTGTGTGGACTCGTCAACGGCCTCCCCAATCGTACAGTCCTTGGAAAATGCGGTAAAATCTCCGCAGACAAACCTCTCCACAGATTTTGCCATTCGCCACTTGCTTCACAGCAACTTTGCGCGGGTTCTACTGACCCACGCCTTGTGCCCATACCCGTCCCGCAAAAGTGTGATCTCAGATGAAGGCCTTCCCAAGCCTGCTTTCCTTCGAAAAAATAGTTAACAACCCCGACATATATGTGTGCGTGGAATGCCTCTCAATTCTAAGTTTCATCGAATCTCGCCCACGCCGAAAACACCACCCCATGGACCTGCCTCCTCGTACTTGTGTGGACTCAACAACGGCCTTCCCAACTGTACAGTCCTTAGAAAATGCTACGAAACATACGCAGTCAGACCTCTCCACAAGGTCGGCCATTCGCAGTCTGGATCACAGCAACTTTGCGCAGGCCCTACTGACCCACTCCTTGTGCCCACCCGTCACGCAAAAGTGTGTTATCAAGTAAATGCCTTCCCACGCCTGCTTTCCTTCGAAAAAGTATTTAACAACCCCAACATACATTTGTACGTGGAATGCCTCTCAATTCTAAGTTGCATCGAATCTCGCGAACACAAAAACCCCACCCCATGGACCTGCCTCCTCGTACTTGTGTGGACTTGTCAGCGTCCTTCCCAATCGTACATTCCTTGGAAAATGAGGGGAAACCTCCGCAGACATACCTCTCCACAGGGTTGGCCATTCGCAGCTTGGTTCACAGTATTTTTGTGCGGGTCCTACTGACCCACCCCATGTGCCCACCCCGTCCCACAAAAGTGTGTTCTCAGATGGAGGCCTTCCCACGCCTGCTATCCTTCGAAAAAGACTGTACACCCCCGAAATATATGTGCACGTGGAATGCCTCTCAATTATAAGTTGCATCGAATCTCGCCCACACCAAAAACACCACCCCATGGACCTGCCTCCTCGTACTTGTGTGGACTCAACAACGGCCTTCCCAACCGTACATTCCTTAGAAAATGCTGCGAAACATACGCAGTCAGACCTCTCCACAAACTCGGCCATTTGCAGCCTGGTTCACAGCAACTTTGCGCGGACCCTACTGACCCACCCCCGTGCCGACCCCGTCCCGCAAAAGTGTGATTTCAGATGAAGGTCTTCCCACGCCCGGTTTTCTTCGAAAAAATATTTACAACCCCGAAGTATATTTGTACGTGGAATGCCTCTCAATTCTATTTAGCATCGAATCTTGCGCACACAAAAAAAACCACCCTATGGATCTGCCTCCTCGTACTTGTGTGGACTCGTCAACGGCCTTCCCAATCGAACATTTCTTGGAAAATGCGGTAAACCTCCGCAGTCACACCTTTTCAAAAGGTCGGCCATTCGCAGCCGGGTCCACAGCAACTTTGCGCGGGCCCTACTGACCCACCCCACGTGCCGACCCCGTCCCGCAAAAGTGTGTTCTCAGATGGAGGCCTTCCCACACCTCCTTTCCTTAAAAACAAAAGACTGTACAGCCCCGAAATATATTTGTACGTGGAATGCCTCTCAATGCTAAGTTGCATCGAATCTCGCGCACACCAAAAACCCCACCCCATGGACCTGCCTCCTCGTACTTGTGTGGACTCGTCAGCGGACTTCCCAATCGTACATTCCTTGGAAAGTGAGGGGAAACATACGCAGTCAAAACTCTCCACAAACTCGGCCATTCGCAGCCGGGTCCACAGCAACTTTGCGCGGGCCCTACTGACCAACCCCACGTGCCGACCCCGTCCCGCAAAAGTGTGTTCTCAGATGGAGGCCTTCCCACGCCTCCTTTCCTTCAAAAAAAGGACTGTACAGCCCCGAAATATATTTGTACGTGGAATGCCTCTCAATGCTAAGTTGCATCGAATCTCGCGCACACCAAAAACCCCACCCCATGGACCTGCCTCCTCGTACTTGTGTGGACTCGTCAACGGCCTTCCCAATGGGACAGTAACAGTAACACGGGGTTTCCAGCTAAGCAGGCACTCTTCTACTAGAGACACCCGCTGATACTCCAGCACACTTAAGTACTAGAGTACCGCCGGCTCCCGGCCGATAGACTACCGCTCCCAATGGTACAGTCCTTGGAAAATGCTGGGAAACACACGCAGTCAGACCTCACCACAAACTCGGCCATTCGCAGCCTGGTACACAGCAAATATGCGCGGGTCCTACTTTTTCGAAGGAATATAGGCTTGGGAAGGCCGATATCAGAGCACACGCTTCAACCCCCCACAACACGGTGGCACATATGGTGAGTTGGTGCAGCCCCGCGCAAAGTTCGTGGCACCGTCAATGTGAGAGACAAGCCGTGCAGGGTGGTATTTCTGGGATGAGAAGCAGGGCTTTTCGAAGGATTGTAGGCTTGGAAAGGCTGTCGCATGAGTTAACACAGGTACGAGGCTGTACTTAGAGGGGATGGGGGTGGAGAGTGTGGCGATTTCGTTTGCCGTTGGAACTCATATTTGACAAGAATTCAATGCCGGGATTTTCGATGGGGAGGGACTTATTTTCGAAGGGGAGGGACTTATTTTCGATGGGGAGGGACTTATTTTCGATGGGGAGGGACTTATTTTCGAAGGAATATAGGCTTGGGAAGGCCGACATCTGAGCGCACGCGTCAACCCCACACAGCACGGTGGGCACGAATGGTGAGTTGGTGCGGCCCCGCGCAAAGTTCGTGGCACCGTCAATGTGAGAGGCCAGCCTTGAAGGATGGTATGTCTGAGATGGGAAGCATGGCTTTTCGAAGGATTATAGGCTTGGAAAGGCTGTAGTATGAGTTCACACGGGTACAAGGTTGTACCTAGAGGGGATGGGGCAGAGAGTGTGGCGATTTCGTTTCCTGTTGGAACTTGGATTTGAAAAGCATTTCATGCCGGGATTTGTGTTGGGGAGGGAGACAATTATTTTCGATGGAATATAGGCTTGGGAAGGCCATCATCAGAGCGCACGCGTCAACCCCCCACAACACGGTGGGCACGTATGGTGAGTTGGTGCGGCCCCGCGCAAAGTTCGTGACACCGTCAATGTGAGAGGCCAGCCGTGAAGGGTGGTATGTCTGGGATGAGAAGCAGGGCTTTTCGAAGGATTGTAGGCTTGGAAAGGCTGTCGCATGAGTTAACACAGGTACGAGGCTGTACTTAGAGGGGATGGGGGTGGAGAGTGTGGCGATTTCGTTTGCCGTTGGAACTCATATTTGACAAGAATTCAATGCCGGGATTTTCGATGGGGAGGGACTTATTTTCGAAGGGGAGGGACTTATTTTCGATGGGGAGGGACTTATTTTCGATGGGGAGGGACTTATTTTCGAAGGAATATAGGCTTGGGAAGGCCGACATCTGAGCGCACGCGTCAACCCCACACAGCACGGTGGGCACGAATGGTGAGTTGGTGCGGCCCCGCGCAAAGTTCGTGGCACCGTCAATGTGAGAGGCCAGCCTTGAAGGATGGTATGTCTGAGATGGGAAGCATGGCTTTTCGAAGGATTATAGGCTTGGAAAGGCTGTAGTATGAGTTCACACGGGTACAAGGTTGTACCTAGAGGGGATGGGGCAGAGAGTGTGGCGATTTCGTTTCCTGTTGGAACTTGGATTTGAAAAGCATTTCATGCCGGGATTTGTGTTGGGGAGGGAGACAATTATTTTCGATGGAATATAGGCTTGGGAAGGCCATCATCAGAGCGCACGCGTCAACCCCCCACAACACGGTGGGCACGTATGGTGAGTTGGTGCGGCCCCGCGCAAAGTTCGTGACACCGTCAATGTGAGAGGCCAGCCGTGAAGGGTGGTATGTCTGGGATGAGAAGCAGGGCTTTTCGAAGGATTGTAGGCTTGGAAAGGCTGACGTATGAGTTCACACAGGTACGAGGCTGTACTAAGAGGGGATGGGGGTGGAGAGTGTGGCGATTTCGTTTGCCGTTGGAACTTATATTTGACAAGAATTTAATGCTGGGATTTTCGATGGGGAGGGAGACACTTATTTTCGAAGGAATATAGGCTTGGGGCTCGATTAACGGAGGCGCGTTCTCGTCGCCAAGCCCTGGACCCAGCAATCCGGCGCTGCTGGTGACGAGGATCTCCGTGCCGCTGACGAGCGGAGTAAAATACGACTGGCCCGGCTCCTGCTAGACTGCCCCTCGGTGGAACACTTCAGGAGCGGCTTGCCCGGCGCTGCCATGGCTTGGCGAGTAGCCGCGGCGCTGCCGCGGCCCGTGCTGGGAGACGGCCCTTATCCTCCCCCCATGCAGGACGCCATGCGGCACCGATCTCGACGAGTTGATCGACGAGCGGAGGAGCTGGCGCCCGTCAATGCATGCTGGACATTGGTCAAGATGGCTGCCCGTGGAGGCGGGCTACCATCACGGCTTCAGCGGTGGCGACCGCCGAGGCAACACAGAGTAAATCCGCTTCACCAATCGCAGCGTTCGTCACCGCGCTCATCCTCGGGTCGCTCGTCTGCCGGTGACTGGCGTTGGAAGGTCTTCAGGCAGCCTCCATGACAACTCTGTCGTCCATGCACCCCTGGAGGGTGGGACCTGGCCATGCATGAGGCATGGGGCGCCGGCTGAGCCCCATGCAAACGAGAGCTGGACAGCCATGCACTGCCAGGCGGGGACCGTTCCAGTCAGCGCCAGTCGGCTCTGCCGGCTTTGACTGGCCACAAGGCCACTACTGTGACCCTGAGGAAGGTCCTCTCCTATATGCTCCTTGCCAGACATGTCTCTCAGAGACCGCTGTTTGGGGTAGTCTAGCCGGCGGGAGCGGTAGTCTATCGGCCGGGAGCCGGCGGTACTCTAGTACTTAAGTGTGCTGGAGTATCGGCGGGTGTCTCTAATAGAAGAGTAGCCTGCTTAGCTGGAAACCCCGTGTTACTGTTACTGTTACTGTTACTGTTACTGTTACTGTTTTAGGCTTGGGAAGGCCGACATCTGAGCGCACGCGTCAACCCCACACAGCACGGTGGGCACGAATGGTGAGTTGGTGCGGCCCCGCGCAAAGTTCGTGGCACCGTCAATGTGAGAGGCCAGCCTTGAAGGGTGGTATGTCTGAGATGGGAAGCATGGCTTTTCGAAGGATTATAGGCTTGGAAAGGCTGTAGTATGAGTTCACACGGGTTCAAGGTTGTACTTAGATGATGATGAGAGTTTTACAATCCATTTCTGGCGGTCACACGTACGGTTCCAAAGCTCCAGTGGGACTTAGAGAATCAAGGCTCAAGGCCCACAAAAGGTCAAGCTACAAGTAGCCCCCGGTAACGCCATCCACACTTGGTGGCGGGCGCCAAGCAAGCAGCACCACTGTGCAGGCTGCACACCCAGCCCCTCAAATGGCCAGAGGGCGGACTTAGAGGGGATGGGGCGGAGAGTGTGGCGATTTCGTTTCCTGTTGGAACTTGGATTTGAAAAGCATTTCATGCCGGGATTTGTGTTGGGGATGGAGACAAAAAAAGAATTCGATGGAATTTAGGCTTGGGTTTTCTGTGTTGTCGTCGTAGGTTGAGCGCATAGTAATGCTGATGTATGCCGACGATTTATGTTTGTTCTCGCATGACCCAGCTCAGTTGGCGCGTATGCTGAAAATCCTTGACAAAGTGTCCTCTAGCTTTGGCATGCAAATCAACGCCGCCAAGACAGAAGTGATGATTTTGCCAGCAGATTTTGACGCGGATCTGCCCACGTTTGCGCTGACTGGTGGTGAAGTGAAGACCGTCTCTGCATTTAAGTATCTAGGGAGTTGGATAACCCAGAGTGGTGGTGTGGAAAAGGAGATCGGTGTGCGTGTCGGTCGCGCGTGGGCGTGTTTGCGTCTTTTGATAAGATTTGGGCCAGCAAGAAGATGCAAGTGCAGTCTAAGATGCGGGTTTACAACACTTTCGTGCTGCCCCACTTTCTGTACGGCTGCGAAACATGGGCCCCTACTAAAACACAACTGACTCGATTGGAGGTTGCCCACTCTAACTGCCTTCGTCGCATTCTGGGTGTGCGCCTGGTCGACCGGCACAGATTAACTTATATTCGGCAGGCGTGCGACACTGAGCCAATTGAGAGCCTTGTGGCAAAGCGATCAATGCAGTGGCTAGGCCATGTGATGCGCATGCCGGCTTCTCGTCTTCCTCGTACGACTTTTGACTGCACAATGGATGTGGCTCGGCAGCAAGGCCGGCCTCCAGCCTCCTCCCGACACTATTTTCTTAAGCTACTGATTCAGCAGCTAGGCGAAACTAGTGGCACTCGTTCTGATTGGAAGACTTTTTCGGACACGGCGTTTGAGCGTGCTCAGGATAGCGTCGGGTGGAGAGCCGTGGTGTACGGTCCGGCTGCCCCTCAGGCGCCGGCCCCTCCCCACGGCGGTCAAGTAGATTGGCAAGCGCCACTTGACCCCCTATCCCCTAGAAGCAGTTAGGACCTATTTTGGAGGCGTCGCACAATAGCTCTCCTTTTTGCTCTGGGACTACACGTTGGCAGGCAGCCGGCTGGTGGCTACCGCCCCTCACAAGTAATTGTTAGGGCCAGAACTGGACTTGGGTCTAGGCGGTGGTACTAGGACTAGAGGTAGTCTTTGCTGGAAAGCCGATGTAACTGTAACTGTATAGGCTTGGGAAGGCCGTCATCAGAGCGCACGCGTCAACCCCCCACAACACGATGGGCACGTATGGAGTTGGTGTGGCTCCGCGCAAAGTTCGTGTCAATGTGAGAGGCTTGGAAAGGCTGTCGTATGAGTTTCAATTTGCAACTCAGTCATGTTCATGGCTGTAAAAAAATCCAGAAAACACAAAAACACAGAAACAATTGACAGTTGACAAGCGCATGCCATTCAGCGTGCCCCCGGAAGTGACAACCCTGACCCTGCGGTGCACCCGCTTGAAAAGCCTGCTTGACAGACCCTTGAATCAAGCGGACGATTTGGTCTGCTTGACCCCCCTTGAAACCCGATTGATTCAAGCAGACTAACCCAATGCTTGAATCAAGCGGGTTCAAGCGGGATCAAGCGGGAGCCAATATCTACCGACGATTGCCCAAGAACACGTTCTTCAACCAACCTATGCTTAGCTTGCGGCTACCAAAGTAGCGTGTGCTTCGACAAATATGTGCCCTTCTCGCCGCCCTGCCACCTTGACTCACCGCACCAGAGCTTCGACCAGCTTGTGTTATGCTCGTGGCCCTGCACCTCGACTCATTGCACAAGAGCGTGCGCTTCGACCAACCTATGCTTCCCTGGTAGCCTATAGGCTGGCGCGCTGCGCGGCCTCGCGGGCTCTCCTAGTAGAGCCCCCTTGGACGTGTAGTCTAAGCCTTAACTCACACCCCGGGGTCCCCCGGGCGCATACTTGTAAATCTGTGAAACCAACCTTCGCTCTGCTCAAGGCCCTGCCACCTTGACTCACCGCTTCATAGCGTGCGCTTCGACCAACATGTGATGTGTCTGCATCCCTCTTACCCTTCACAACATGCGCTAGATAGAATGCTTCCTCCATCGTGAGTGAGGCCATGGGCCTTTCAGTAGAGCAGGCCATAGAGAGCTTTATGTGGACTGTGATTACACATGGGGGAGCAAGACGGGGGAGCAGCATGGTTCGTGGGTGGACAGGTAGGCTGTGTGCGTGTGCGCGCGTCATGTGCGTGCATGTGCGAACAGCTGTCTTTCTGCCCATCAATTGTGGTGGCTGCCCCTCTGCTTGTTTGTCGTATTGAGGACAGCAGAGTATAGTACACGTCCTTGGATGGCTTTGCCCCGTGTCTGCTGCCAAGTGCAACTCTTGTCATGTGCGCGCCGCTGTGTTGCTGTGTATGCGCCGCTGCCCCGTCCTCCGCGGCTGTTGTAACGAGCGGCATGTTGTTCTCTGCGTCGGCTCCTCCCCCCCCCCCTTCAACCTATGGGTGAGCGAACAAACGAACACTCGCTCCCACGCCACCTCCCATGTTCCAGACCAGCCACCCGAGCAAGTGAGCGACCTGCCACCCGCGCGAGCGAGCGACCGCGACCGCCCACAACACCGTGCCCTTCTCACACCGCCTTGCCCGCAAGGTGCGCGCAAAGCGTCTTGACGCTGGCCTCCACCGCATCGAACGCACCCGCGTTAGCGGGGCACGACGGCGTGAGCGCGCGCAGCGCGGCACACAACGCGTCGTCCATCGCGGCCTCGGACACCGCTTCGCCTGTGCACTGTTGCACCGTCAGGAGCAGCGCCACGCACGACGTGACGAGGCGCGTTACGCTGCGACCGCCGCCGCCGGATCCAAGGCCGGGCTCGCCAAGCGTTTCTGTCGCATCTGTCCCAGCGTCGCAGTCGTCAGGCCTTGCAGCTGACGGGACAGCGCCGCCGTTGCTGTCGCTCGCGCGCGCGGCGTCGTCCAGCTTTGAGCCCTGATTGGGAGGAGAGGAGGGTGGGCAGGGACGAGCCCCAGCAGTGAGGGGTGGGCGGGGTGGCGTGGGATGGGGTGGGGCAGTGAGGCGGTATGCGTGCAGGGGGGGGGGGGCATGCATTGGCTGTAAGCATCCAGCGACACACCTTGTAGCGCGCCACCACACCCCGCGCGTCCGCACTCGCCACCGCCAGCATCGTCGTCGCGACCGCGCCCTTGCCTGTCGCATCTAGGCCGCCCATCAGCAGTGCCGACATCGACCCTGCGCCCATGCCACCGTTCCCACCTGCGGACAGGGCAGGGGGGCAGCAGTGTGGTGTGGGGCGGAGGCGTGGGGCACAACAGGTGTGGGGAAGACACATAAGGTGTGGGGCCCAGCAGGTCTGGGGGCCACCGGCTATGATGGCGTTCTCTGCGGGTGTGATCTGATTGTGTGCTCTATGACGGTGCCCTGATGATGCTCTGGTGGTATGCTCTGATGGTGCTCTGGTGATGGTCTACTCTGATGGCGTACACTGTTGGTGCTGTGTGGGTCAGGTTTAGACTGTTGGGCTGCTTTGTGGCAAGTAAAGCTGACGAGGGGGCACCAATTCGCCCCCCGCGGTTGGTTGGTGAGTCAAGTCACACCACAAGTGTGACCAAGCGCCATACGCGACCAGCAGCCCTCACCGCCCATGCCCCCCAGGCCCCGCAAGTGGGACCGACCGCGCATGCATGTGCAAGGACACCGCCAGAGTCACCGCCATGCATGTCGCCCAGTCCCCGCAGAGCGTCTCCCATGCCCCCGCATGCCCCAGCTGCCATCTGCCAGCCACCCATACGATTCTCCCATGCCAATCTGATAACACAAGTGAGACCAAGCGACCATGCGCAGCCAGCACTCACCATGCATGCCGCCCAGCCCCCCCATGCCGTCTCCCATGCCCCCTCCGGTCAGTTGTGCCAGCAGCGATGCTGTCGCCGCGTTCGTGTGGAAGCTGCCAGAAGCTGCAGCAGCCGTCATCGCCATCACCATCGCACTGCCAGGGGGCACGGCGGCGATGGGCGACGAACCTGACCCGTGACCGCCGCCGCCTGGTGGCAAGAGTGAGTGGTTGGGGAAGAGGGTGGAGTGAGGAGAGGGTGGAGGGTGAGCGGGTGGGTGGGTGGGCGAGGGGGGGGGGGGCAGAACCGTGCCCACGCTGGCGACTTGGGGTTTGTGGGGTCTTGGGAGTCAGGTTTTGTTCATCTAGGTGTACGAATTACGGCAGACACCCCTACGCCTTACGCACCTGTTACGGGCGGCCCTCCGCACCCCCCCTCCGTGGCGCCTTGGCGTCACCATGCCCATGCTGGCGACTTAGACTTAGTGGCGACTTCAACTCATAGTTTAGCTGGTGACTTGGACTAACTGGCGACTAGCTGGCGAATAAGACTTGGGAGTTTGGAGGTCTTGGATACAAGTGTTTTGCTTCCAAGTTTTATGTTTGGGGTTGGGGCAGACACCCTACGCCTGCCGCACCTGTGCCCTGGCGCCGCACCCACCTGCCCATGCCCATGCCTATGCGGGCGACGTGGGATTCGGTGGTTTAGAGGGCTCTGTTTCGGGGCAGGGTAAGTGTTGAGAGTTCAGGGCTTGACGCGCACCGTTCTGGGCGCCCCTGTGCCCCCCTCCCCCCCTCCCCCCCCCCTTCCGTGGTGTTGCCCTGGCGTTGCACCGATTATAACGACGTGAAGTGTTGTGGTCCCGCTATGTTTAGGGTTTATGCCAACACCCCAAACTCGACACCCCTATGCCTGACGCACCTGCCCCTGCCGCCCCTCCGTGCCCTCTCCCGTGGTGGTGCCCTGGCGTCGCCCCCATGCCCATGCTTGCGACGTTGGATTCGGTGGTCAAGGGATCAGTTGGGGGGTCTTCAGTTAGGGTGTTCAGGGTTGAGGGCTTGCCGCGCACCTGTTCCTGTCGCCCCTCCGTGCCCTCCCCCGTGGTGGTGCCCTGGCGCGCCCATGCCCATGCCCATGCTTGCGACGTTGGTGAGCACCGCGGAGCGGCCGCCGAGCTTGGCGAGTAGGCCGTCGAGGTGTGCGTTGGTGTCCTTGAGTTGGAGGACCACCTGAAAAATGGCACAAGGACGGTGGGGCAGGGGTTGTTGGGTAAGGTTAGGTCGGCTGTGGGGAGGCCGCCCAGGTATGCGTTGGAGAACCACCTAGGGAATAGTGGGTAGGGCAGAGTTTGTTATGTTGGGACTGTGGGGAGGCTGGGAGACGGGATCAGGGCGTCGAGGTGCGTGTTGGTGTCCTTGAGCTGCAGGACAGCCTAGATAATAGTGGGTGGGTAATAGCAGAGTTTGTTAGGTGAGGGGAGGCTGTGGGGAGGCCGAGAGATGGGAGGAGGCCGTTGAGGCGTCAGTGCGGCATTGAGCTGCAGGACGACCTAGATAATAGTGGGTAGGCAGAGTTTGTTACGTTCGGGGAGGCTGAGTGGAGGCTGAGAGATGGGAGGAAGCCGCCAAGGCGTCGGTGTGTTGAGCCGCAGGAATACCTAAAGCATTGCGCGCATGGGCAGCAGGGTTGAGATTGCTGAGCTGGGTTAGGTTGGGGTTGTGGGGGGGCTTGGCGAGCAGGCCGTCGAGGTGCGCATTGGTGTCCTTGTTGAGTTGAAGCACCACCTAAATGAATGGGGAGGAAACAATTTAATTGGACTGGCAAAATAGTGGTGGGGTGGAGGATGTTAGGTTGGGGGTTGTCGGGGAGGCTATGAGAAATGCAAGGAGCAGACAGTCAAATGTTTCTGTTAGCCAACCCGCAACCCGACGAAGCGCACTTTTGGGTTGGATTGGCCGATTTGGGCGGACGCGTCGGGTTGAGATTGCGCGAAATTCTACCCCAAAAGTGTGAACAATTACATTTCCACACCCTTTTCTCAAAACAAAACGCCTCCTTCAGGTTGGGATTTAGGAGTGAGCCGTGAGGTCAGGGTTGCGCCATCATGTCCACAAGAGCGTTAGCGGAACCACTGAGGCGCGTGCGAGCAGGCCGTCGAGGTGGGCATTGATGTTTTCCCATAACGCGCCAACAAAGGTGTCCGACAGACTGTGACCATCGACCCCTCCCCACCCACACCTGTGAGTAGAGCGTCTGGAACTGCTCCGGATGCTGGTCGTGCTCCCCCAGCTGCGCGTCCTCGGCAGCAGAGTGCAGCTCGCGCAGCCGCGTGAGCAGTGTCTCCTTCTCTTCCAGCAGACGGTTTACCTGCGAGTCACGTGAACAGATCGATTGATGTGCATGGGTGCGTATCTTCGGTTGTTTATGAGGGCGCATGTGAGATGATGTGGGTGTGTTTGGGGGGGGCGTCCTCGACAGCAGAGTGCAGCTCACGAAGCCATGCAAGGAGAGTCTCCTTCTCTTCCAGAAGACGGTCGACCTGCGAGTCAAATGGACAGATTGATTGATGTGCATGGGTGTGTACCTTCGGTTGTTTATGAGAGCGGACATGAGATGATGTGTGCGTGTGTGTGGGCGTCCTTGGCAGCAGAGTGCAGCTCATGCAGCTGTGCCAGCAGCGTCTCCTTCTCTTCCAGCGGCTGGTTGCCATGTGACTGATGGATGAACACATTGGTGCCAATGGTAGGGCAGGAGAGCGAGGATGGGAGAGTGTACGTGCGTGCGTGTGTGTGTGCGTGTGTGTGCAGCAGAGGCCAGCTCACGCAGCCGGATCCTTGCCATACGCCGAGCAAGGTCGAACATGCTGCCGACTAGGTGCGTCATATAACACGACTGCAAAATCTAGAGTCCATCATCGGCATCACCCACGCATCTCTGCCAGCAGGTTCTCGTCAGCCACGCACACACAGACGCACATACACACAAACACACACACACACACACCAACACACCTCTGTCAGAAGATTGGTGTTTGCCTCCCTCTCTCACACACACACATACGAATACACTCTGTAAGCAGGCTGTGGTTTGCCTCCCTCCCTCCCTCCCTCCCTCACACACACACACACACACACACACGCACGCACATACGCACACGCACACACACAGATCAAGAGAGAGCTTCTTACTGAGACATATGAACGGCAGACACACCCTCTCATACACACACACACACACACGCACACACACACACCTATGTCAGCAGGTCATCAATTGCCTCCCTCCCTCCCTCCTTTACACAAACACACACAGATACGCACACCCACACGCACACCCACAGATCAAGAGAGCTTGTAACTGAGACATTTGAATGGCAGACAAACGCTCACACACACAAACACACACATGCACGCACGCACCTCTGCCAGCAGATTATGGTCAACCTCGCGCACACACACACACACACACACACGCACCTCTGCCAGCAGGATCTCGTCAGCCTCGCGCACGTACACACACACACACACGCACACACACACACACCTCTGCCAGCAGGTTCTCATCAGCCTCGCGCACGACTGGCTCTTGCTCCGGGATCGAGTGCGGGTGGAACGGTGCGAGGCGACCTTCAAGTTAAGGGTTTGGGGGTGGGGAGGTGATTAAGTTGGTTATGGGCGGGGCTTGTTCAATGGAGTGTGGGTGGAACGGCGCGAGGCAGCCTTCACAACAATACCGTACTGATCAGAGGATTTGGTGAAACAAAGTTTGGTAAATTTACCAAATGGCGTGCGCAGCGTTAATGCGCGCCGGAAAATTTACCAAAGGCGTATCATTAGCGGAAAAAATGAGTGTGGGGGTGTGAACGCCCCCCCTCAGTCGAATGCCGCGTATGATAGGTCTAAAATGATCTACGCGACGAGAGCTTTCCGAATCTGTGTCTAAATGTGAATTCTGACGTTTTGAAGACCCAGAAAAGTCGGTTGTAAGATTTGTCCGTTGGAGGGTTCGTACAGGTTCACTCCGCCTGTGCCGCCACAGCCACAGCCACTCTGGACAGCCGCTGGAATTCATCTTCTGCTGGGATACCACCAGGATAAGAGAATGCAGACATGGCCAGCTGCTGGGAGCAGACCATGTGGATGGAGGCGGTCGCGCTTGCACAGCAGGGGCTGCTGTTCCCGAAGGAGAAGGAGACGTTTGAGGAGGAGGCGCCGGGCCCCCGCGACACCAACGATGCCGATGAGGAGGGCATGGAGAAGATGCTGCACGCTCTCCGTGCGGTGATCGGCGGCGACGCGACGGCGGCTGGGCCGTCCGGAGCCACTCCAACCGCAGCCACTCCACCCGCAGCGACGCGCACAGGGAGCAGCTGTCGGTGGAGTTTAGTGGCTTGAGATGATAAGCGCGTCCATCAGGGCAAGCCCCAACAGCAGGTTGGGCGTGAGCCGCCTGCTGATGAACGCCCTCTGTAGGGGTTTCGTGTAACGCGATCCTGCCTGGAAAAAAAGCTCTCCGATTTTTGTTTACCAAACATGTATCTGCAAGCATTAATGCGTCAGCCAGACATTACCAAACATGGATTTTTGGCACAATCAAAACGCAAAATTTCAAAATTTACCAAATGGTGTTTCACCAAATCCTCTGATCAACACGGTAGTAAAAGGAAACGGGGTTAATGAGTAGGGAGTGAGGCATTGGCTCTTTCTTCGGGATAGAGTGCGAGTAGAACGTTGCAAGGCGGCATTCGGAAGGGCAGAGAGTTGCGGGGGGGGGGTCTATGGTCCTCGTAGCAGGGCCTAGGAGCGGAGGTGCACCAGGGTCGAGGGTGTGCTCTCTTGCTCGCTCGCTCCCTCGTTCGTCCGCTCTCTGTGTTTGCCCACCCGTTTCCCCAAGCACGCAGCGCAGGATGTGTGGCAATGAGGGGCCATACCAGGGTATGTGCTCTCTCTCCCCCTTGATTTCTTCCTCTCTCTGTGTTTGCTCACCCGTGTCTGCTGGCGCACCACGCGGGATGTGCCTCGCCGCCGGCCGCCTGCGCTGACCGACTCCAGGTGGCAGGCGCGGCCGCTGCGCACGCAATAGCAGCAGGGCGACGGTGTGCATCAACACATGTTAGGGCCACGCGGGGGGGGGGGGTATGCATGGCGCTGCATGCTTACGCCTGATGCCACAAACCACAAACCGCACACGATCCACGTGGAAAAAAACCAACACCCTAAACACACACCCAGGGGGAGGGGGGGGGGGAGGAGGGGTACACGACCAACCCGTCAACAACCCTCGGTTCTAACTCACAGTGACCGCTGGGGAGAATTTAAGTAGTTCATGTTTTCCCGGCTCGACCAACTTTCACCCCCTGTATACCAGGCACAATTCATAGCGGGTGTTCACGTAGCGCATGCCATTATGCTGCTCGCGGCGAGAGCCTTCCAACGCACACCCACACGCCCTCTTCCACCAAGTGTAGAGTGGGGTTCTGGGAAATGGGACATCCGGCCCCGAGCGGTGTACGGCGTGCAGGGGGATCCCTGATAACTAACTCACCCCGTTGAGCAATGCCGGCACGAGCGGGATGTTGATGGGCAGGTTCTCATACGGGTCCACTGGCATGATGTCCACGTCGCGGACCATCTCGGTCATGAGCTCGGAGCGGTCAAACTGCGGGGTTGACCAGGTGTGGAAAGGGGGAGTGTGGATCGTTAGGAGTGGAGTGTGCACAGGGTCGAAGGTATGATGTCGGCTTCGTGCACAATCTCGGTCATGAGCTCGGAGCAGTCAAACTGGGGGGTTGACCAGGTGTGGAATGGGTGTGGAATGGGGAGTGTGGATTGTAAGGAGTGGAGTGTGAACAGGGTCGAAGGTATGATGTTGACGTCACACACCATCTCGGTCAAGACCTCGGAGAGGTCAAAGTACGGTGGGGATTTGGAATTTCGACTTTCGAAATTGAACAAAGGAGTGGAGTATGAACAGGGTCGAAAGGTATGATGTTGACGTCACACACCATCTCGGTCAAGACCTCGGAGAGGTCAAACTGCGGGGTTGACCAGGTGTGGAATGGGTGTGGGGGAGTCTGGAGTGTGGGAGCACTGGGTAGGGTGTGAACAGGGATGACAGTCAAGCATGAAGTCGATGCCGTAAGATGGTTCCATCATGCAGATGCTTACACACACCTGCACTCGGTCCTTGAACCCTGTTGCCGCCAAGATGGTGCCGTTGTGCAGCTGCCGCGTGAGCATGCCCCCCGCCCCCCTCTCCTCCCCCTTGCTCCCCCTCTCCCTCCCTCCCTCCCCCCTCTCCTTCTTCCGGTCTTCCTTGTCCTTTATCTCTCACACCTGCACTCGGTACTTGTACCCTGTTGCCGTAAGGATGGTGCCGTCGTGCAGCTGCCGCGTGAGTGGGTGGCGCGCAACGACAGCCTGGCCAACGCGCAGCGGTCGCGGAAGCTCGGCGGGGACCTCGAGCCCTGTTGACGCCTCCTCGTAGATGCGCCGCACGTGCTCGCGGTACGCCTCAAGCTTCACACGCTCCTCCTGTGCGATGCGTGTGTGGGGGGTGGGGTGAGAAAGAGAGAGAGTGCGTGTGCGTGTGCATGTGCGGTGTGCGCACGTGTGGGGTTGCCACCATGCTAGCACACTTTTGAGGAACTGCTGTGAGAAGCGGCAGCACCGTAAACCCTGGATCCCAAGTCTTACAATCCTGTGAGACCAACCCGGCGTCTGATGCACCTCGAGAAACTGCTGCGAGAATACATATTCACTTGGGCAAAGATGATGCCCCAAACCCCGAGCGGGTTTGACAACCTTACAACGCCACTAAAACCGCACCAAGGAATGACTGCGCAAAGCGACAGCACCACAGCACCACAGCACCCTTAACCCTAGACCCTGCAGGCCTGAACCCGAGACCCTAGACCCTAGCCCAGCTTTGCGCCTGACGCACCTTTAAGAACTGCTGCGAGAAGCGGCGCGGCCGCCCAAACGACGATCGAAGCAGCGCCCACTCAGTGCGTGTGAGCTTGACGCCACCGCCGCCTGCGACGCACAATCATAGGGAGGGGGGGGCAGGAGTGGGCAGGGAGGGGGGGGGCGACTCGGTGCGCGTGAGCTTGACGAATCTGCCGCCTGCGAAGCGCAATCGCAGGTGGTGGTGGCAGGAGTCAGCGGCAGGAGTCAAATAGGTGCCATGCATGGAGGGTGAAGCGCCCACTCGGTGAGCTTGACATCACCACCGCCGCCTGCGCTGTGCGACGGACGACTGTAGACAATGGTAGCAAGTGTCAGCGGGGTAGCGTGCGGGTGAAGTAGAGAGGCAGCAGCAGCGCCCACTCGGTGTGCGTGAAGCCACCACTGCCCAAGGTGCGCAATCATAGGGATGGGGGGGGCAGGAGCGAGCTGCATAAGGCATGCCTGGGGAGGGGGGTAGGAAAGCAGCAGCAGCAGCAGCGCCCACTCGGCGCGTGACCACCGCCACCGCCTGCGGAGTGCATGGTAATTCGGCTGAGAGTCAGCGCGGGGGGGGGGGGGGGGGGGGGGAAATGACCTTCATGCAGGGGTGATGAAAGCCCAACTGAACGACGCACGTGAGCGTGCGCGTCTGTCCCCACCAACCTGTCCCGTCCCCCACCCCACCCACCCACACCTCCCACCAACTCACCTCCACCGCCGCCGCCATCAGACCCCCTGCCCAGCCCGCCGCCCATGCCAGCCGGCCCGACGACAAGCTGCAGCAGCTCAGCGAGCTCGTTGCGGAGGAACCAGGGGCGGTCAAGCGCTGAGCAGTGGAACTCAAAGGCGCACCTGCGAAAAGAGAGAGAGCCAGGGGGGGAGAGCGTGTGTATGAGAACAGCAGAGAGCGGCAGAGAGGAAAAGAAAAAGAGAGAAAGAGACATCAGGAACCAGGGCTGGTTGAGCGCAACTGCGACAGGAGCAAGAATGAGAAGAGAGGGAAGGAGGGTGAGAGGGAGAGAGAGTAGGGGAAGGAGAGAGACAGACAGAGAGAGAGGGAGAGAGAGACAGCAGGAACCAGGGGCGGTCGAGAGCTGAGGTGTTCAACTCGAATGCGCAAGTGTATTGCGTTGTGAGCAAGCACATTTTGTGTGTGCGTGTGTGTGCATGCGTTGGGTGTGGGCCATGCTACGCGTGTGTGTGTGTGTCTGCATGCGTATGTGCGGCATCCTGCCCATCGGCACAGGCGTGTGCGTGTGTGCATGCAAGCATGTGTGCACCCTCACCCCACCCACCATCTGCGCATGCGCTGCGACGAGAGGCAGTGTCGCAGCGATGACTCCTCGCGCCCAAACAGGTCGGGAGAAGCGGCAGACATGCCCTGCGGGTGTGTAAAGCATTGAGTGCAGGATGTCAATTCAAGCCAGGATTTCCTGCTCCTCCTAGTGAAGGGAGGTTTATAGGGTTGAGCGTTGACTGTGGCGGCCACTGCAACGACGCCTTGCGACAAACATGCCGGGCGAAGCGGGAGACATGCCCTGCGGGTATATAGGAAGCCAGCCAGTCTCAGTGAAGCGTCCGGCCTAGCGCCGACACGAGTCATATACTGTGATACCGTAGCGCATGTTCTTCACGCCCCCTTCAGGGGGGCGCCAGGGTGCACCGTTGGCGGCGTCGCACACGACTGCAACATCCATCTTCGCCACCTGCAGGAACCAAGGGGACACAAGCAGACCTCGCGACTTGAAACACACACACACCCCGGTCACATCCCACCAGGACACCACCATCAGAGCACACCATCAGAGCATCACCCCATCATAGCGCCCAAGCAGCCCGGGCGAGATCAACACGCACACCTTCTAAGGACACAACTAAGGACACAACTGCTGGGGTTCCCAGTCACACATCCTAGGGCACACCCTATCACCCTGCCATCAGAGCACCGCCATCGGAGCAACCAACCTGCACAACGAACCCCAACCAGGTAGCCAGCCAGTGGCAGTGAGGTGTCAAGCCTAGCGCCGGCACAAGTCGGATATACACCATGAGCGGCGTCGCACAGACTGTGAAATCCATCATCACCCGCAGGAAGCCTGGCGACACCAGCAGCCCAGGCGACTTGTGAACACACCTGCTCGTCACACCTCTGCGGTCACATCCCATCAGGGCAACACCATCAGAGCACCACCCCATCAGAGCGCCACCATCAGAGCACCCCACCTGCAGGAAGCCTGGCGACACCAGCAGGCCGGGCGAGTTGAGCGCCGCAGACGCTGCCGCCGCCATTGCGCTGCCTTGCGTGGGCGTGTAACCAGGCAGCGCATGACCGCCGTTGGTGCCGCCGCCGCGTCCGCCTGCACACCATGGTTGAAGGGGGGGGGCGTGAGGTTTCAAAAGTGTGACCACGCAGCCATTGCGCTGCCCTGCGTGTACCCAGGCAGCGCGTGGCCGCCGTTGGTGCCGCTCCCGCGCCTGCCTGCACACCATGGTTGAAGGGGGGGAGTGTGAGGGTCGACAAGTGTGACAAGCCGCCATTGCGCTGCCCTGCATGTGTGTGTACCCAGGCAGCGCGTGGCCGCTGTTGGTGCCGCGGCCTGCACACCATGGTTGAGGGGGAGTGTGAGACTCGACAAGAATATGACCGACTGCCACTGCGCTGCCCTGCGTGGGCGCCTGATCTGCCTCATCTGCGCAAGTGAAGGCGGCAACTGAGACGCCGCCTCAGGCGTTGGGAATGTGGTAGGGGGGAGCCAGGACGGCAGCCACGCACACAGATAGCTCGCTGCAATCCTCCTCCACACACCTGATCTGTGTCACAGACTACCTCCTAAAGCCTGCAAGTAGCAATTACGAAAGTCTGTGCCTTTTAGATAGGTACTGGGAGTGTGAGGCTGCCACGTGTGTGTGATCCAGTGTGGGCCACATGTGTGGGACACAGAGTGGGCCCTCTTGGACAAACCACATCCCACTGACAGGATGGGTGCAACGCAGGGGCGCCCTGACACCTCAATGTCTGTAACACGACGCATTATGACACTCACCGCCCGACATCAGCAGCTTCATCAATTGAGACGGCAGAGAATAGATGCGCCCCCTAGGCTGTGGGTCGCGTCAGCCGCACTCTAGAGTTGAACAGAGTGCCAGTCGCAGTATAGCACTCGGGTGTGGGGGGTGCCTTGGGAGGGGGGCCCTCAGCCAGTGCACGCCTCCCATATCTACCTAAAGCAACTAGTTGGATTGAAGTCCCTAGTCTGCTCGGACGGCCCTCCTCACTGTAAACTGTAAACTGTAAACTGTACACTGCGCGCCACTCACCGCCCAGTATGAGTGGGGACATCGGGGGGATGCGTTCCTGCTGCGGCTTGCGCCGGTCCCACTCTAGAGTGGCAGTCACATTAGTATACAGGCTGTAAAATCCAGCAGCAGCAGCAGCAATACTAGCTGGATACGAGGGGTGCCCAGGGGAGGCAGCACCAGCGCGCGCCACTCACAGCCCGACATGAGTGACTTCATCAGGGGAGACACCGGAGCATTGATGTGCTCCACGGCTGCGGCTTGCGTCGGCCTCACTCTAAAGCAACGTTCTCACGCTTATAACTGCGAGCTAGATGCAGGGGGTGTCCTGGCGGCAGTAGGCAGGAAGTGAGCGCACGCCACTCACCGCCCGGCATGAGTGACTTCATGAGGGGAGACATCGGGGGGATGCGCTCCGGCTGTGGCTTGCGCCGGCGGCTGCCCTTGAGCTGCTGAGGTGGCGCGCCGCCGCGCACGCTGCGACCGCCTGAACACACACAAACATGCACGCAAGGGGGGGAGGGAGGGAGGGCATTCAGCAACGCACAGAGGGGGGCAGCTGTTTTGTGCATTCCGCATGTGCTGCTCATTGCTGCTGCTGCTGCTGCGGATGCGTGTGAAGGGGGGGGGGAGAGGGGGCAATGGGGGAGGTGGCGCGCCGTCGCGTCCGCGGCGACCGCCTGCACACAAACACACACGCAAGAAGGGGGGGCATTCGGCAACGCACAGGGGGGGGGGCAGCTGTGTTGTGCATTCCGTGTGTGTTGCTCATTGCTGCTGCTGCTGCTGCGGATGCGTGTGGAGAGGGGGGGGGCAATGAGGGAGGTGGCGCGCCGCCGCGCCCGCTGCGCCCGCCTGCACACACACACGCAGGGGGGGAGGGGGCAGCCGTGTATGAATTCCGCGTGCGTTGCTCACTGCTACGGCTGCTGCTGCTGCTGCGCGTTGGGGAGGGGGAGATGAGGGGGAGGTAGGCCATGCATGCCCTTCCTTGAGCTGCTGCACTTGCACCTGCACGGCTGGCTGCACAAGAACAGCTCTAGTAGCACAGGAAGAACAGACTCTAGTAAGAGTAGGTGGCGACCCCGACAACTGCCCCACCTCCCACACAACGCTCCTGCCTACACTACAAAACAAACGCAAGGAGCTGGGTGCACAACTGGCTTGGCTGCACAATAACAGACACCAGGAGTTTGTGGTGACTTGAACACCTCCATACCACATTCCCAACGCATGAGGCGGCGCGTCAAGCGACGCCTTCTCTTGCGTAGATCAGGCGGCACCTCAGGTGCGTGTACACCGCCTGAGGCGCACACTCGACCGCCTGAGGCGCCGCCTCAGGCATTACCCCCGACCGCCTCAGGCGTAACCCTCAACCGCCTTAGGCGCCCACAACCGCCTGAGGCGCACCCCCGACCGCCCGAGGCGTTATGACCGCCTTCAGTTGCACGCCTCAAGACGTTGAGGATGGGGTAGGGCCTGCCCACCTCCCCCGTATCCGCTCTGCATGCCGCCTCCCCCCTGGATGTGTCATCTGCACAGCGTGTCCTGCGTGGCCTCGTGGGCTCTCCTAGTAGAGCCCCACTAGACGTGTAGTCTAGGCCTCAACTCACGCCCCGGGGTCCTCCGGGCGCGTACATGTAAAACCTGCTAACCACATATGCACAGCTGCCTGCACTTGAACAAGCACTAGCTAGGGGATGGTGACCCCGACTACTGATGGGGTCGCATTTTGACAGCTGACGGCCTCTCTCTTCCAACGGTACGCAAGCAAAGGTTTAACACGCCAAAATCCGAGGCATCCGATGGACTGTAACCTCAGGCACTGCTCACCTCCCCCGTATCCACTCCCACCCGGCAGGCCCACGAGCGACGCCATCAGGGCGGGGTCATACCCGCCGTAGTCCACACCGCCCATGCCGCCATGCATGCCATCACCGCCGCCGCCGCCGCGCTTGTGGTCGCGACCGCGCTTGCCGAGAACGGGATCACTCGTGCCTGTGAGGTGCGAGCAAAAGAGAGAGATGGGAGGTGGGGTTGGCTGGGCTTGTGAGGGTGTGTTCAGTGAGTGCGTGTGCACGCTTGTTGTCGCGTGCGCCCTTGCCGAGCACACGGTCGCTTGTGCCTGTGCGGTGCGAGCAAAAGCGAGGGAGAGGAGGTAAGAAGGAAGAGGTGGGGTTGGGTGGGCTTGTGACGGTGTGTTAAGTGAGTGCATGGGTGCAGGCTTGTTGTCGCGTGCGCCCTTGCCGAGCACGGGGTCACTCGTGCCTGTGCGGTGCGAGCAAAAAAAGGGAGAGGAGGTGAGGAGCAAGAGGCGGGGGTGGCTGGGCTTGTGAGGGTGTGTTGAGTGTGTGTGCACGCGTGTTGTCACGACCGCGCTTGACGAGCACGGGGTCGCTCGTGCCTGTGCGGTGCGAGCAAAAGAGAGAGGAGGTGAGGAGGAAGAGGTGGGGTTGGCTGGGCTTGTGAGGGTGTGTTGAGTGAGTGTGTGTGCACGCTTGTTGTCGCGTGCGCCCTTGCCGAGCACGGGGTCGCTTGTACCTATGAGGTGAGAGCAAAAGAGAGAGAGAAGAGGTGAGGAGGAAAAGGTGGGGTTGGCAGGGAGCGTGAGGGTGTGTTGAGTGAGTGTGTGTGCACGCGTGTTGTCGCAACCACGCTTGCCGATCACGGGGCCGCTCGTGCCTGTGAAGTGCAAGAGAGAGAGAAGAGGTGAGGAGTAAGAGGTGAGGTTGACTGGGCTTGTGAGGTTGTGTTGAGTGAGTGTGAGTTCACGCATGTTGTCGCGTGCGCCCTTGCCGAGCACGGGGCCGCTCGTGCCTGTGCGGTGGGGACGCAAGATAAGGTGAGGGTGTGTGCGTGCGAGAATGTCGAGCGTGTGGGGGCGTGCACGTTTGCATGCCTTGCGGGATGACACACGACGCGCGCACCCGACCACGTGCAAGTGAGCGTGTGTGTGTTGGCATGCATGCGCATTTGTGTGGCTGCATGCGTGCATGTGGGTGCTTGCGGTGCATGTGTGTGCATGTGTGTGCATGTGTGCGCATGTATGCGCATGTGTGCAAGTGTGTGCAAGTGTGTGTGCGAATGTGCACATTGTGTGCACACGTGCGCATGCCTGCACGCGCCCCCACGCACCCGACCCCATGCGCATGTGTGTGCATGTGTGCATGTGTGTGCATGCGTGTGCGTGTGTGCGTGCACATTGTGTGCGCATGTGTGCATGTCTGCAAGGCTCCCCACGCACCCGACCCCGTGCGCATGTGTGTGCATGTGTGCAAGTGTGCACGTGTGTGTGTGTGTGTATGCGTGCGTGCACATTGTGGGCACATGTGTGCATGCCTGCAAGCGCCCCACGCACCCGACCCCATGTGCATGTGTGTGCATGTGCGCATGTGTGTGCATGTGTGCATGTGTGCACGTATGTGTGCGTGCGTGCACTTTGTGTGCACATGTGCGCATGTCTGGAAGCGCCCCCACGCACCCGACTCCGTGCGCATGTGTGCATGTGCGCATGTGTGCGTGTGTGTGCATGCGTGCACATAGTGTGCACATGTGCGCATGCCAGCAAGCCTCCCCACCCACGCACCCGACCCCGTGCGCAGCGGCGCGACCTGCAGCGGCACGCCGTCGCTGTAGTCCGCCCCATCACCGCCGTCTGACGAGTCAGAGAATGCGTACGAGCGGCGACGCGCCGACGCCGCGCGCTTCGGGCGTCCGCCGGCACCGGTCCCGCCCCCGGAGCGGTGCACGCCCTGCCCCGCTGCTGCCGCCGCCGCTGCTGCCCCTCCGCCGGCGCGCCCGCCGGGGCCCCCAGATCCGCCGTGCCCCCCTCCGGCTGCTGCACGCGACGGGGACGTGAGCCCGCGCTTTCCGCCGCTCTTGCTCGGGCTCTGCAAGCCGGCAATGCCTGCGGCTGCGCGGGGGGGGGGGGGAGGGGGCGGGGGCGGGGCACAACATACGTTGGTGCAGTGACGAGACATGACAAGACACAACGTAGAGTGGGCTCATTAAGCCTCCAGCCTATAGGAGATAGCAACAAGCTTGGTGGCAGCCTCAAAGTTGTCTACCTAATTTTTTTGCGCCCTTGGAGCAGCCTCACCTGCGCGCCCGCTGCCGCCCCCACCGTCTCCGCCGCGCTTTGCGCCCTCAGTCGTGTCTGCCGCGTCGGGCGCGCTAGCGCTGGCCTCGGGCTGCAAGGGTGGGGCAGAACGTGGTGGTGTGTGTGCGCGTGCGAGCGTGCGTGCGTGTGTGTGTGAGTGTGTGAGTGTGTGAGGAGCTAGTGTGCTCGTAAACGATATAAGGTGGTTGCACGCGTTTGTGCGTGTGTGAGGATGTACAGGCATTGCTGGTGCTGGCGCTCATGTAACGCTTGGCTGAATGATGAATGAATGGAAGTGCATGTTTGGTGGCTAGCGTCGGAGCGCACTGGCGCTGGTCTCGGGCTGCGCGTGTTGAGTATGCGTGCCGCGGATCTGCCCTGATCCACACGTGTGTGCACGAATCGACACAAGCCACACGCACACACACACACACACACAGACAGACAACTCTCTCTGCCCCTTGGCCTCGCTCGTCGCGTGGTGGTTGTGCGCGATGCTTGCCAGAGACAGCAGCGCATCAAAACCCACAACCCACACGTGCACACGCCAGCAAACGCCCCTCTCTGTCTCCCTATCTCTCTCCCTCTCTGCCCCACATCTTTGCCTCGCTCGTCGCGTGGTATTTGTGTGCGATGCTCGCCAGCGACAGCAGCGCGTCGAAACCCACAACCCACATGCGCACACGCAAGCAAACGCCCCTCTCTGTCTCCCTATCTCTCTCCCTCTCTGCCCCACACCTTTGCCTCGCTCGTCGCGTGGTGGTTGTGCGCGATGCTCGCCAGTGACAGCAGCGCGTCAACGCCCTCGCCCACGTCGTCGTTTGCGTGTCGCGTCTTCCAAGACAGCGGCAGACCGCCCGCCTGCCCGCCCTCGTCAGCAAACAGCTTCCGCTGCCGCCGCTTGCGCGCCGACGCGGGCTCGTCCTCCGCGCCGCCTGCGCCGCCCGCATGCGCGGAAGCGGGCCCACCAGCCGGCGTCTTGGCCCCCTTGGCGCGCGCGCTGGTGGGCGACATGCCCGCGGCGGCGCGCTTGCTCGATGGCGGACTCGCCGCAAGAACCTTGGCGCTCGGCTTGGGCGTGCGCTTGCTGCGCCCGCCATTCGCCGCCTGCGTACGTGCGTTGGGCCGCGAGAGGTGGTGGCGTGTGTGGGTGAGCGTGGGTGAGTGAGTGGGTGGGTGGTGTGTGTGTGTGTGTATCCATGGGTGAGTACGTGAGTATGAGTGTCCACTGTGTGTGTGAGTAGGTGAGTGAGTGAGCGAGCGAGCATGGCGCCCGCCCGCCCGCCCGCCCGCCTGACTGACTGTGAGCGTGTTAGCGTGTGTTTGCGTCGCGAGGGGGGCAAGCAGACGGGCGCTTCATGGTGCATCACGCACACTCGGCTGCACCCATGCTGAGACCCATGGACTCGCTTGCATGGCACCGCAAGCAACGTGCGCTCGGCGCCCTGTATCCCACCAGCACCACCACACACACACACACACGCACACACAAACACACACACACAAACACACACACACACACACACACACACGAACTCACACACACACACACACCACCCCCACCACCACCCCCACCGCCGCCGCCACCAGCGCGCACCAGGTTGGACGTGCCCTCGTCGTCCGCCTCTGCATCCATCGCGTCCTCGGTGGTAGCGTCTACACCCGCAGTTCCGCCGCCGCCGCGCGTGTCCATGTCACCGCTGCCTGCCGCGGCCGCGACACCCGCCCCAGCACCGTCCTGGACCGCGCCGTCCGCCTCGTCCCCGCCCTCGTCCTTTATGTTGTTGTAGTGGTCCTTGACCATCGCAACAAACGCAGCACCCAGCGCTGGCGAGTGCGGCAGGCCCAGGAACGTCTGGTGCTGGCGGTACAGCGCCTCGCACGTATCCACGCCGCGCGACGCTGCCTCAGACACCTGCGCGGCAAAGGAACACGTGCTCTCACAAAACGCACTCAGCAGCCATGCAATGCACACACACACACACACACACACACGCATGCACACACGCACACACGCACACACATGCACACACACACACACACACACACACACACACGCGCACACATGCGCGCGTGCGCGCACACCATGCATTGCACATGTACACGCAAAACGTGCACGCACCAACTACAGCAGATGCACACACACTACCTAGATCAGATGCACACTTTCTAATGAGATGCGCAAGATGCGTGCGATCATGATCACTCATGCACCCATGTGATATGTTCTGCTCGACCCCCTAGGTTTGGCACCAGATTTGGCTGATTTCCCTGGTCTCGATGCGCTGCTCGGGTCCTGGCGCTCGCGCGCAGGCTTTCTGTCGGGGAGCTGCCCCGGTCCCCGTGGCCCGCTGCGCCTTCAAGCGCTATGAAAGTTCATGTCGGCCAGCTGCATGCAACACACATGAGGAGTGCATGTCACCCCCGCATGCACCACTTACCGCCGGCCAGTTGGTCCCATGCTTGTGGAAGGCGTCGTAGTACCTGCCGACGCTGCTCGCATCCCACTTGCCGACAGATTCGGCCATTGGCGAGACCTGGCCTCGGGTCGAGCGCTGAGTGGGTCCAACAGGTCTCCTGCGGGCAAGGCCGGCGTCGGGAGCGTCAATGCAGCTCACAGACACGCCATGCATGCGTGCGTGTCGTCCAGGCGACCTGCGAGCGTTGTTTCCAGGTCCGACGCGGATAACCTGCCTTTAGGCCTGGCTGGGCGTCCTCACGCCCTGCGCTCCGGCTGGTCTTCACCCTTGGGTGACTCTAGTCGGGGTGCTGCGCCGCTGGGGCGTAGCAGGTGCCCCTGAGGGCTCCCACGAGGACGTTGGCTGGAACCGTGACCTCGCTCGTGACGCGATCAGGGCACGCAATCCCCCCGGGGCTGCGTGAAGGACGGTATTTGCACGCTGGGGGGGGGGGGCGTCTCGCTCGTGTGGGCTGCACTGTGAGGCAGCTCCTCTGCGAGGCAGGCTCCCTCCTCTCCTCCGCTCACAGGCGGGGGCGTGCGTATGCCCGCGGCGTAAGAAAAGCGGGGTAGGTTCCCTTGGGTCTGTAAATCGCGTCTGCGTCCGTCTGTGGAGGTCTGTCCATTCCTCATGGAAAGTGTGTTTGGCGCACATCAAACTGTCCAAGTCTGCGAGTGAGACAGCCCGTGCAGCCCTGCCCTGGGTATCAACGCAGGCCGTGCCTGTGCGGCACTGTACGCGCACACCTGTTGCGCGCACAGCGCGCCGTCAGAAAACCGTGTTGGATGGACGGAGCGCAGCCGCCGCCACGCATCAGCCGCCCGGGATCAAGCCAACACCTCGGCGACTCAATGTAATATCTAACATCCCCTCATCTGCTCCCTGCCCCTACCCTACATGGCACACCCCTGCCCATGCCCCCTCCACCTACTGTATGCACACGCCATCTCGTCGATCTGCCACCGTAAACCCCTGAAGCACACGGCGGTGCCGCAGAGGCACTCTCTTAGTGAGGCCCCTAGGGGCCCCCCGGCCTCCCCTCGTCCGCCCTACATCCCCCCCTTCAGGCTGGCCGCCCGCCCATCAGACGTTTGGCGGCAACAGTGCCTTGCCAATCATGTTGATGTAGCCCTTGCACGCCGGGATGTCGGTCTGGTACAGCGAGCTGTCGCCAGAGGGGCCAGAGATGCGCACGGAGCCTGCGCGCGCAGCATGCAGTCAGTGAGACCGACAGTCGGAGAGACAGAGACACACACGCACACACACGCACACACACACACACACACACCAGGCGAGAGGGGTGCTCAAGAGTGTGCACGTCTGCGAGGAGAGGGGCTGACAGACGTGTTTGTGTGTGAAGGTGCGGGTTGTGGGACGGAGGATGTGTCGAGGCACTCTTGGCAGAGCAAGATGTAGAAGGACGGCCACCACTACCAACGCCCAGCCGCAACAACGTTTTGGGGCAAGCGCATGCTCGCCCACCATGGTCGAGCATTGTTGACCACACACACACACACACACACTCACACGCACGCGCACACACACACACAGGTGCGCTACGGCACCATGGCCAACAACGTGACTGGCCTGACGGTGGTGCTGCCGCTGTGACCACACACACGCACACACGCACACGACCACCACCATTGCTCCCCCCCCACCACCACCACACACACACGCACACACACACACATGTGCACACGCACCATCATCGTTTGTGTTTCCAGTAAGCGTGTAGTCGCCCACCGTGGGCAGGCGCTGTCCGCCACCCATGAATGGTAGCGTCCACAGCGCGCCCAAATCTGGGGTGTGGGGGATGGAGGGGGGGGGGGTCTTGAGCTTCTGAGGGCCTAGCTGCGTCGCCAGGGCGCGCCATAGCGGCAGATCTACAACGTCCCTGGCGTCAGCAGGAGCTTCGTCCCTTAGCCAACAGGTTCAGTCCGGTGGTCAGGCGTGTGTGACCCACAAGGCCCCTTTGTATCCATGAGTCTAACTATAGACCCCGAGCGGGGTATATATAAAGGGTCTGTAGCGCTACAGATCAATCAGATCTAGACAGCTGTTTGTCATTAAACACACCCATGGTTAGAGTCAACACCCACCCTCCACCCTCCAACCAAGGTCTCTGAGGTCCCTACAAGGTTCCCTTGCTCACCTCCTACCAGTGGTGGGTGGCAGCAGGCTCAGTCTGAGAGCCTCAACAACCTTACTAGGCTCCGTACTAGGTCCCTTACTAGGTCCCTTACTAGGTCCCTTACAAGGTCAAACGGCAGCAGGTCGAGCCGACAGCCTCAATGACCTTCCAGCGCCCCCTTCTGTGTCTCTGATAGGTCCCTCAAAGCCATGCAGGGCGCGGGAAGCTATTCTGTCGGTAGCGAGCTCCCTTACAAGGTTTCCTTACTATGTATACTTCCTTCCTAGGCTTCCTTGCTAAGTCAACCTCCTACCAGTGGTGGGCGGCAGCAGGTTCACTCTGAGACTCGATGATTTTACCAGGTCCCTTACTAGTGCCTCACTAGGCCCCACACTGGATCCCTTACTAGGTCCCTAACTAGAACCCTTACTAAGTCCTTCCTAGGTCCCTAACTAGTTTCCTTACTAAGGTCCTACCAGTGTTGGGCGGCAGCAGGTGCAGCTTGACAGCCTCGCGGATCTTCCAGCGCCCATCCGTGTCAGACTCTGCTTCCTGGCGGCTGTTGTAGCCTGCACAGGGGGTAGATGGAGCGGGGTGAGGGGGGAGCAGGGGGGGGGGGGCACGGTCAGTTAGCGTGACTGCGTGAGACAGATGTGCACACGCACACACACACACACACACACGCACACACACACACACGCACACGCACACGCACACACCCTCACCCGCGCACATGTGCACGCACACACACGCACACGCTCACCCGCGCCCATATATATCCGCACGCCCACCCGCGCCCACACGCACGCACACCCACACGCTCACCGGCGCACACACACATGCCCATCCGTGCCAGCACACACACAAACACAGAGAGAGAGAGATATCGTTACAGAGAACTCTGCACGGCAGACCTAGATTGGCTATTTCTGGTCACCATTGAGGAGATTCCATTTGGAGGCGGGTGACCAACCGTGCGCCAACAAGAGGGTGAATAACCTCATTCAAAAAGCAGTGGGGGAAAGGGGCAAATGCGGGTCACTGACGGCTGTGTTCGTCACTCCGCTTCGACTGAGTTTAAACTAGGTCTCGGCAGATTGACATCCACAGTGGTGGAAATCTCGCTAAGAGGATTCACTCGCGGGCGACTCGCTTGGACAAGAGGTCCATAAACTCGGGGTGCTTGGAGATGTCGCGTTTGAAGTTGGAAAAGTGGGTGTTTGCGGAGGAACGGAACTTGACGGAGTGGGCGAAAAAGTCGCCGGCGCTGAGCCGGTAGGATGTGATGGCGCCGCCGGCATAGAGCGAGGTCATGTCCGGTCGGCGGTACGCAAAAAGGGCGGCAGTGGGGGGGTATATGATGTCGGGAGGGAGTGGGGGGGGAGAAGGGACGGGCGGGTGTGTGGAGATGGAGGGGCGGGGGGACGGGGGAGGTGGGAGGCGGCGGATGAGGGAGCCGATGAACGTAGCACGGTGCTTGTTGATCGTGTTGATGATGGGGAACGTACAAGGGGGGGAGGCATGCATCGTGGTGGTGGAGGTTCTGTTGTCTGAGGAGGGATGCCCTTGATGAGGCGGAGGAAACGGCTGTGGGTTACTTCAAGTCAGTGGATGTAGGCCTTGTTCAACGTCCATGTCTGGCAGCCATACAGTAGGGCAGAGATCACAAAGGCGTTGTAGAGGTGGATCTTGGTAGTGGGAGAGATTGAGTTGGAGTTCCAGAACCGGGGAGTGAGACGGTTGAAGGCGTACCAGGCACTTCCGATCCGGCGTGAGATCTCTGAGTCGAGGATGTCGGAATCAGACGTGTTGGGAGCGTCATCAGAAGGGGCGGCGGGGGAGGACAGAATACTTCCCAGGTATTTGAACTTGGAGGTGGAGTGGACCAGGTGGGGGGTAGATGAGGAGTTGGAGGGGATGGTGATAGGGGCGGAGGGGACGGTGTGGGCAGAAGGGTGGCCGAGGGATTGTGCCACGGTTTTGTCGTTTTTGATCGCAAGGGCCAGGTCTGAACAGATGCGGTCGAGGAGGGTGAGCATGGTGCGGAGGTCTTCCTCGGAGGGGGCGAGCGGGGCGAGGTCGTCGGCGTAGAGAAGGAGGGGGAGGATGGTGGTCAAAATGTCCTTGCGGGAATCAGGGGTGTACAGTTTTCCGTCACACACACACATACACACACACACACGCCCACTCGCACCCCCACACACAACACCCACGCTCACCCAGGCGGCGCAGCATCTCCTTCACTACTTCGTTGTGCGGAACGAGCTCTCGCACGCATGCACACACACACACACACACACACACACACACGCACACACACACACACACACACGCACACACACACACACACACACGCTCACCCATGCCCACAAACGCATGCCCATCCTCGGCCACACACACGCCCACACGCACGCACGCACACAACGCCCATGCCATCCCAGGCGGCGCAGCATCTTCTCCACAGCTTCGTCGTTTGGCGCGAGCACCGTCGCACGTAGCACACCCACACGCTCGCCCACGCCCACACACACATGCCCATCTGCGCCCACACACACAGGCCCACACGCACGCCTACACACAACGCCCACACTGACCCAGGCTACCCAGCATGTCCTCACTGTTTCGTCGTTCTGCGCGAGCTCTCGCAGGCATGCAAACACACACACACACACACACACACACACACACACGCACACACGCACACACGCTCACCCGCGCCCACACACGCATGCCCATCCGCGGCCACACACACGCCCACACATACACACGCACACAACGCCCATGCCATCCCAGGTGGCGCAGCATCTCCTTCACAGCTTCGCCGTTCGGCGCGAGCACCGTCGCACGTACGCACACCCACACGCTCGTTACGCCCACACACGAATGCCCATCTGCACCACACACACGCCCACACGCATGCACACACACACAACGCCCTCGCTGGCCCAGGCTACCCAGCATCTCTTTCGTAGATCTTGCGTGCGGCGTGAGCACCCTCGCACGCACGCATGCACTCGCGCACACCCACGCCCACACCCACGCCCACACACGCACGCCCATCTGCGGTAACACACACACATACACACACACACACACACGCGCACACGCACACGCACGCACACGCACACACACAGCGCCCATGCTCACCCAGGCGGCGCAGCATCTCCTTCACTACTTCATCATTCGGCGCGAGCATCGTGGACATGCACACCCACACACACACACACACAAACACACACACACACACACGCATGCCCACACAACGCCTACGCTCACCCAGGCGGCTCAGCATCTCCTTCACTGCTTCGTCGTTCGGCGCGAGCATCGTGGACATGAAGCCCGGCTTGGTGACGTTTTCGCTGAACTCGGTCAGGTTGATCAGGGCGAGGAACTCGGGGGCCTGTGTGTGTGTGTGGTGGTGGTTGTGGGGAGGTGGTTGTGGGCTGGTGGTTGTGGGGGGGTTGGGGGCTTGGTGACGTGTTCGCTGGACTTGGTCAGGCGAGGAATTTGGGGGCCTGTGTGTTTGTGTGGTGGTGGAGGGGGACTTGGTAACATTCTCGCTGAACTCTGGGCTTGCGTGCGTGTGGTGGTGGTGGTGTAGAGGGGGGGGGTCAATGAACTAGGTCAGGTGGATCAGGGCCAGGAACTCAAAGGCCTGTGTGTGGGTGGTGGTGGTGGTGGTTGGGGGGGGGGCTGGTGATTGTGATTGTGGGGGGTGAGGGCTTGGTGACGTGTTCGCCGAACTCGGTCAGGTGGATCAGGGCCAGGAATTCGGGATCCTGTGTGTGTGTGTGTGTGTGTGTGTTGGTAGTTATAGGGGGGGGGGGGCTGGATATTGTGGGGGTTGGGGCTTGGTGACGTGTTCGCTGAACTCGGTCAGGCGAGTCAGAGCGAGGAACTCTGGAGCCTGTGTGTGGCGGTGGTAGAGGGGGAAGGGCTTGAGACTTTTTCACTGAACTCGGTCAGGTGGATCAGGGTGAGGAACTCGGGGGCCTGTGTGTGAGTGTGTGGTGGTGGTTATGAGGGGTGGTTGTGTGCTGGCTATTGTCGGGGGTGGGGGCTTGGTGACGTGTTCGCTGAACTCGGTCAGGCGGTTGAGGGTTAGGAAATCCGGGGCCTGCGTGTGTGTGGTGGTGGTTGTGCGTTTGTGTGGGGGGGGGGATTTTCGCTGAACTCTGTCAGGCGGATCAGGGAGAGGAACTTGGGGGCCTGTGTGTGTGTGCGGTGGTGGTGGGGGGGATTAGTATTGTGTAAGTGGACTCGGACAGAGGCGTATCAGAGCGAGGACCTGTGCATATGTTGATATAGTCGTGCTGAGGGGGGGGGGCTTGGTGACGTGTTTGCTGAACTCGGGAGCCTGCGTGTGTGGTGGTGGTTGTGGGGAGGTGGTTGTGGGCTGGTGGTTGTGGGGGGGTGGGGGCTTGGTGACGTGTTCGCTGGACTCGGCCAGGCGGTTGAGGGCGAGGAACTCGTGTGTGTGGTGCCTGGGGTGTGCGTGTGTGGTGGGTGTGGGGTGGGGGCTTGGTGACGTTTCCGCTGAATCCAGGGCCTGCGTGTGTGTGGTTGTGTGGGGGGGGTGAGGGGCTTGGTGCCGGTTTTTGCTGAACTCGGTCAGGCGGATCAGGGCGAGGAACTCGGGGGCCTGCGTGTGTGTGGGGGTTGGGGGGGGGCATGTCACCACATGACATGTCCACCACCATGTATGGCCGTAAATGGAGGGGGGGGGAGGGGGGGGAGAAGGGAACGGGGGCAAATGCAAGGCGCCACTGGGTTGGACAACAAAGGTCCTGCTGGGGCTCACACACACACACACACACACACACACACGCGCGTACTGACACACACACACACACGCGCGTACTGACACACACACACATGCATCCACACATACATGCACACACACACACACACACGCACGCACGCACATGCACACGCACGCATGCAAACACACACAACGTGCACAACACACACACACACACACACACACACCACAACACGCACACAACACAAACACACACACAACACAGCACAACTCAGCACAGCACACGCACAACACACGCACACGCACACCGCATACATTTTGCGCCAGGACGTCCGACAGCGTCGAGCAGCACTCGCAGCGACCACAGCTTATCTGGCAGTAGCCTGCAGGTTGTACCAGCAGCAGCAGGTGGACCGGCAGCGTGAGTGTGCAGGACCGGCAGGGTCCGTGCTTGTCAGCATTGTGTGTTTGAGATGATGACGTGATGATGTGATCATGTGGGGTGCGTCAGATGGAGAGGGCATGATGAGAGTTTTACAATCCACTGGCATGTGTGCCATGCAGCCCCCACACCATGTATTACCCCTCGGCTGGCAAGGCCCTCACCCTCGGGCACCTCCTCGGGGGTCTGCATGATGAACGCGTCGCCGCATACACTGGGCACAAAGTTGGCCTGCTCCCAGCAGGAAAATTGAACATCTGCCCTGGTGAAATCAGGCCGGGGGTCGACATCTGAACACGCGCAGCCGAGCGGATTGCTGGGAACATCAGGATCCGGACTAGCGAGGGCGCAGCTGGCGACGAGGAGAAGAAGGAAGGTGGAGTTGAGCAGGCGTCGCATGGTGGCTGCGGCTGAGGACTGCGAATGGGGCTACGACTAGAGGCGGCGAATGGTGGTTGCGAATAGGGGCTGCGAATGTCGAGCGCGAATTCCTGATAAAAAAAAAATGGTCGATGTCGCGCGGCTTCATGATGGCCCATGGCCCCCCACACCAATCACCAAAGCGCACTGGCGGGAGGCGCAGTCGCGGAGCAGACGGGAAGGAGGAGGAGCATGGCTGCAAATCGATGCGCGCTGATGGGCGGCTCCAGGTGCTGAGGGGGTTGCGGGGCTCAGGAGCTCAAGCCAGGCTGACGCCATGTGCGGCGAGTGGTGGTGGGCATGCCCATGGGCACCACTCTGAGATTTCATAATCCACTGCACATGCGGTCCAAATAGCAGGCACGGGCCCACCAAAAGCTTCGTTGCCCACCGCAGCGCCAGCGCCACCCATTCGATGGCATGCAGGACAGAAGACAAGTGGCCATGGCAGGGAATCCAAGGCACACGCACGTTACACTCTTGCTTTCTTGCTTTCAAGCATCATCCACTACCACCTGCGTCTACTCGGTTTGCACAAACACGCCGCGTCCACCCACCCAACCTTCCCCCCCCGCCGCACCCACCCACCCACCCATTCACCCCCGACCATGCCCGACTCCCGCGCCATCATCATCAGGCGGCCTTGCACCGCTTGGCACCGGGAGACTGCTGCGCACTGTCAGCAGCAGCGGGCTGGGGCGGTGCTGCGCGCCGCCCCAGTGCCAAGCGCCCCCGTGGACGCTCTGGCGCAGCCGCCTCTGGGTCAGGAGCACTCGGGAGGGGCACGGCGGCTGGCGCCACAGACGCACCGCCGTCTCCACCACCTTCAGGGCGCGCCTCTGAAGCAGAAGCAGCGCTGCCGCTACCGTCACAACCGCCGAAGCCCTGTGCAGCAGCGCCGCCGTTGTGCACCGCACCGCTGCTGCTTGCGCCCTCCCCCTGCCCTGCCGAGGCCGTTGCGTGCGGCTGCTCCTGCGCGTCACGTGTGGTCCCTGCTGGCCTGGATCCTGGCGCCCCCGCCATCGCATGCGTGAGCGTGTGCTGCCGCGCGCGCGCGTTGAACGCTTCCCTGTTGTACTTGTACTCGTGCGTGAGATCCTGGGAGGGAAGGGGTGCGCAACATTCGCACTGTCGAGTTCAAAGTCACGATTAGGGGGGGCGGAGAGGGGAGGGGCGGTGCGTCGGAGTGGCGCACCGCGCACTGAACCGGTGCCCCACCTGCACGAGCCCGTCGTCTGGGTTGGGATCTCCCAGCAGCAGGCGCACCGACATGAGGATGGTGGAGATGTTAAGCGATGGGCGCCACCCGCCTTTGGGCGGCATGTTGAGCAGGTCGAGGCAGATGCGGCCCTGGGCATCGATGTTAGGGTGCAGCAGCGGCGTCTCGAACGTCAAGGTCGGGGGCTCAAACGGGTAGCGCTCGGGGATGGACACGCGGATCAAAAATGTGCCACCTGCAGGTTGTGTGCGCCGTGGGCGGGCATGCTGTGGGTGCGCATGGGCCGCGCGTGTTGGAGGCGCATGCTGCGCCACAGTATGCATGCATGGGGAGCGCGCATGGCATCGTGTCCCCAGTGCGCCCGCACCCGGCTCCTCCATGCCCCTCCTCACCCTCGTACACGCTGCCGTCCGGCCCCGTGAGCTGCGCGCTCAGCTGGCGCAGGCTGTCGCTCACAGGCCAAACGGAGCATCCGGGAGGCGGGTCGGCCTCCAGTTGGCGCAGCTCAACGGCCATGCGATTGGCGAGGGCCATGGGTTGGGTTGCGGCGTCGGCGACGTTATGCCAATGCGCTGCTATGGCACAGGAGCCTAAACCCTTTTCAAAAACACAGGGCTTATGAACCCTGAACAGACAGCCCCATAGCACACACCGCAACCCCTGTCGTGCACAGAGGCACGGCCACAACCCCTGTCGTGCACAGAGACACAGCCGCAAGCGCGACACCAGAACACCACCATGCAGTCGCCTGCTGCTGCTGCTGCTGCTGCTGCCGACGCCGCGCCCAGTGACCAGGCCAAGCAAGGCATCGTGCACGCAGCTGAGGCAGACAAGGGGCAGGGCACCATGAGTGCAGCTGGCGCTGGCATGGAGGGCCAGGAGGGCATGGAGGGCCAGGAGGGCACGGCCGAGCAGGGTGCCATGCGCCCTGCAGCGCCATGCAACGACGCAGGCACGGACCAGGGCCCGCCGGACTTCCTGGGTACCATTTCGTTCGACTTTTTCGACAGCCACAAGCACGCATGCGCAGCCAGGAGCGGGCGCAAACAGCCGTATTGCAACTGCGGTGAGTGGCGGTGGTGAACATGCCTCCATCGTCATACGCACCCTTGAGCAGCCCTCACCCCCATGGCGAGGGCTGCTCAACCCCTCGCAGCCTGCTGAACTAAGCCAGCTGACTCGTCGTGGCGCATCGCCACACGCGCTGTTCATCAGCCCTTGCCCACAACTCCTGAGCAATCCGCCCCGCTCACCACCCCCAGGCAAGGGCTGCGCCACGATGGAGGCGCTCATCAGCAAGGTCGAAACCCCCGACTGCTCTGCCGTGCGCGAGGCCAGCAACCAGTACGACGAGAACGCGATCGCTCTGCGCGTGCACATGGGCAGCAGGGACAGGTGCGGCGAGAAGGTCGGCATGGTGGCGCACGACCAGGCAGCCGCGCTGGCGGGCGCGCTCGACTCCGATGCGATCCGGCTCAACTCCGGCTAGTGGGGCGGTGGCTACACCATTGTATTTGACGTGGTGCCGGGCGCTGCCAACCCGAAGGGTGACCTGCCTCCCGCGGTCGCGCGCTGCCGCGGCTACTGCGGGCCCGACGAGGAGCAGTCGTGCGGGGGAGGGAGCGACCACGAGCGCGACTACTGAGCTGGGATGGGCTGAAGGCAGGCGATGCACATGCGCATGCATGCACACACAATGGGGAGGGGGGCGCTGGGATGTACACTGGTGGTGGGCCGCACGGGGACGGGGAGTGGCGCCTGGGGTTGGATGAGACCTATGCTGCTGCAGCACGACTTAACTAGGAACAGGGACGGGAGGGACCTCTTACTACAGCAACTTAATGAATTTCCTACACTCAAAAACAAACGAAGAACTTGATTAATTAACAACACACTGCCTGATTTTTACGGCGTTGGAGGAGCCTGCGCTACACTCCAAGGTCATGCAAACACCTGCAGGTATTCTCAGTGTTTCTTGCTTCGGCCGCATTCCGCTCTGTGCGGAATATTCGCGGATTTTTTTATTAATTGTTTTCTAGGCCCCACGGCTTTTCCACTTTTCCGCTTTTCCGCAAAATTAATTGCTTTTCACACTTCTGCGGCCTTGCGCCCCCATGGCGCATGCGCAGTCCAGCCCAGATGGTCAAGGGCAAGCAGAACAAGGACAAGACCATCCGGGTCCAGCCCATTGCGTCCTTCTTTGGCGGGACGCCCGGGGGGGCTGTGAAGTGCATTGTCAGGCGCAGGACGGGCGCCCCGACCAAGGTGATGCAGCACCCTGACGTTGATGACGTTGAGCCGGGCCTGGACGTTGAGTCTGAGGCGGAGTGCGAGGGGGAGGAGGGCGAAAGGCAGTGCGCAACATCTGGCGATGGCGCTGGCCCCAGCGATCAGCCACCACGAGCGGACACGCCCCTGACGGACGCTTGGATGGCAGAGGAGGAGCACGTGGCGGCAGAGCGCGTGGCTGAGCGCGCGGCTGCAGAGCGCGCAGCGTCAGGCGTTGGCGCTGGCACCAGCGGCGACCAGCCACCCCCACCACGGGCGGGCACGACCAAAAAACCGGCGGGCATGGGGGACACGTTCCGGCATATTTGGCTGGAGCGGGACTGGGCCAAGACCAAGGATGGCAAGGTCTGGCTGGAGGAGGTCAAAGGCGACCCCTTCCCTTCCTGCCTTTTGCAACCTGTGCAGCAATGATGATGTTTGGTTACAATCCACTTCTGGCGGTCACACGTACGGTTCCAAAGCTCCAGTGGGACTTAGAGAAACAAGGCTCAAGGCCCACAAAAGGTCAAGCTACAAGTAGCCCACGGTAACGCCATCCACACTTGGTGGCGGGCGCCAAGCAAGCAGCACCACTGTGCAGGCTGCACACCCAGCCCCTCAAATGGCCAGAGGGCAGACCCAAGGTATAAAACCATGAAGGGACCAAAAAGCCCTCCCCCAGCAGCAAGTACATGAACGCCAAGAGCAGCACTGTGACAGGGCACTCTAAGAAGGGCACTAAGCATCAGAGCAGGGACGTGCGCTCCATTGAGGTGGCTGCTGCAGCTGCGCAGCCCCCCGAGGCTGTGCAGCAGCACTTTGCGCACGATGCGTGGAGCAATGAGGGCAAGCGCACGCTCCTGCAGATGCGGGTTCTGCTCAACCTCATGCAGCACGGGCGGCCCATGACCGTGTATGAACAGGAGAAGGCCGTGTTCAAGGTGTGCGCGCCCATGCGCGCCATGCATGCTCCATGCGTGCGCGCGCCATGCATGCGATGCATGTGCATTGCTGCTTTGAAGCCAAGCTGACACCCCCCCCTCCCCCCCACACACACAGGGGTTGGTCGACGCCAAGGTGATCAACCAGGACTACATGTCCTCGGCCAACTGGAGCGACGATGCAGGCTGGGAGCTCGTTAGCTACATGGCGCGGCACGTCGCGAAGCTCGAGCTTGTCGCGTGATCAAGGAGTGGCGGGAGAAGCGGCGCGTGATATAATCTAATGGAGCTTCTAGCGAGAGTACCATGCTCAACCGGCGCGATCCAGCATATAGAGATGCGGGCGTGACTGATGTTGACCAAGTTTCTAAGGAAGTCCTGTGCCAATACTCTACAGCCAATACTCTACCACCGCGTTTGAGCAGCCCGGGACGCTGCCCGCTAAATGCACGGCGGGTGCAAATAATTGACTGCGGGCCGTGAAAAAGCGGGGAAAAAGGCGGAAAAATAATTAATACCAAAATCCTTCCCAAGAACCACCGAGTATTCTCCAATCAAGATGTTACCTGTGGTGCGCTGTGATTACTCCGAGCTGCTGGGATTTGTACAGGCTGCGTCAGCTGAGTCACCAGTGCACCCACTCCTGGCTCATAGGTGCCCCTCCCCTTATCACCCTTTTTGATGATGAGTTCGTTACAATCCACTTCTGGCGGTCACACGTGCGGTTCCAAAGCTCCAGTGGGACTTAGATGAAGCAGTCCTGAAGACCTGCCAACAGAAAAAGGGGGGGTGCCCCACGGCAACGCCATCCACACACGGCGGCGGGCGCCAAGCAAGCAGCACCACAGTGCAGGCTCCACACTCAACCCCTCCAGTGGATGAAGGGCGGGCCCAAGGTATAAAACCATAAAGGGACCAAAAAAAGCCCACCCTCAAAACACCGGAAGCGGAGCAGGTGCGCACACCCACCACAGCACTCTACCCAGCAGCCACAACTCATCCCGCCAGCGCACGCGTGCGGCGCTACCTCCCCTCACATAACTCGTCCCCTCAGGGATCTAGGACGCCTTGTTCAGAATGAGCTTGCCGTCCACCACTCCAACATAGGGGTGGGTCGGGCCCACCACACCCGCCCAACCTCGCGGCATCACGCCGCCCTCAGCAAAGGACGCCAGCGCGTTCCAAAGGTCCATCGTCGCCAGCGCCCCCGCCCGCTCAACCGACACCGTGCGATCAGGGGGCAGCACACCATCACGCGGACGCGTGATGCGCCACAGGTGGCGGCATCCGCGCTCCATAGCGTCCACCACGAGCGCTGCCACCACAGCCCACACACCAGCACGCACCCCAGCGGGAGGCTGCAGCAGCCACACCTGGCAGCACGTGATGACCGGCGTAGGAGCAGGGAGGGCAGCAGCAACCGCCACCACCACCGCCTCCGCCACCGCGCATCCCCAGAAGCAGTGCGCACGCCACGCCGTCGCCGGCGGCCCGTCCTCCTCACGGCACCGCCACCCGCACGGGCACTCGGGCACTCCAAGCGCAGCCTGCTTGTGAAAGCCACTCACCCACAGCCGCCAGATGGGCTCCTTGCAGGCGCTGAGGAGCGGCAGCCGCCACAGCCCTGGCACCGCCGCCTCCAGGGTGCGCAGCCCCGCGCAGACCTGAGCGTCGGTTGCACGGGGGCCTCCGCGCATCCCGCAGTCAAGCGCCAGAGCCGCCTCCACCGTGGCTGCCCGCCGCACTCGCCGCTCGTCCACAACCGCCCGCAGTTGAAGCGCCACCGCTAGCTTGCACGTCAGCTGCCCGACCACGCCCGGGCCGTGCGCAAACCCAACCCACCGGGGCTCGTCCGCGGCCCCGCCCCCCGCAGGCAGGGGAGCATGTTTGGCAGTTGCGGATCGGAGGCCAGGCCGCCCACGCTGCCATCCAGCCGGCGTGATGACACTCGGCAGCTGCCACCCGACCAGCCGCAGGATCTCCACCACAGCAGCGCGCTCGCCCGCGCGAGGGAGGGGCTGAAAGCGACGGAGCGGCCGGAGCAGAGTGAGGGCAGCTCCACCAGCTGCCGCCTCGACCCAGGCTGAGGGCACTGCCGCGAGCGCGACCGCCACTGCCGTGAACAGGGGGTCGAGCGTGCGCTGCACGCACAGCAGATCTGGCCCATCCCCCAGCACTGGCGGCGGCACCCCTGGGAAAAGGGCGCGGCACAGGACTGCCCTCCAGACACTGCCCCCGTCGTAGGCGCCGCACGCCAGAGCTGCGCAAAACTGCCCCAGCACGAGCGGCGCGCATTCCGGATCCGCGGCAGCGTACACCGCCAGGCATGCGTGGTCGACCGTGCGTGTGCTGCGCACCATGTCGACAGCAGCGAGCCACGCCCACAGCGCACACAGGTCTGTGACCGTCCGCATGCCGGGGAGGGCGTCGCGCACGCGGGCGAGGCCGTCCACCCGCCAGCAGGTCGCACCGGTCGAGCTGAAGAACGCATGCCCTGCCGCATCCCCAGTGGGCTCCCGCCACTGTACCGTCCGCTGCGCAGCCGGCAGCTCCAGCTGGAGGAGGGGATTTGCCCAGAGCGGCGCCTCCGCCCCCCACAGCTCAGCTGTTTGCACGCGTCCCAGGATGCGCGCCACTGGCCCCAGGGCCTGCACCCCATTGAGCATGCGCCGCATCGGCCCAGCCAGCAGCGCCGCGCTCACAGCCGGTTCTACGCACTCACCAACGAGGCCGCTTGGCAGAGTGCCTGGCCCAGGCGCGAGGCCCGCCATAAGCACAAAAAGGCTCGGGTGGGCCCCCGGGCAGAGGCGGTGCACCGCCTCCACCATGAGCGGCTCCCATGCCGGCTGAGCCGGGGGCGCGGGCTGCTGTTCCGGCTGTGCCCCCCTGCCACCTCCGTCGCCCCCGCTGCCGCCACCTCCGCCGCCGTCGCCGCCACCAGCCTCGCCACCATCGCCGGCCCGTGGGGCCGACAGCAGGAGATGGGGGGCGCCAGCCGCCCACGCCCCAAACAGGCACGCGAGGTGGACGGCCCACTGCGCGTGCACAATCTCCCGCCACGCCGGCGCCCCAAAACCACCGTGCGCCGGCCGCCCCAGAAGCATCGCAGCGGGCGCGCCTGGCACCGAAGAGGCCCACCGCGGCAGCGCTGCCGGTGGGTCCGGCCCCACGCTCCTGTCCACCAGAGTAGCCGTCCACCGGGAGAGCAGCCTCTCTGCCTCCGGAGTCATGCCACAGTGCACCGCCCGGAACAGGATGCGGGAGACCCCGTACGTCGCCGCCGCGTGCCCCCTGCCAAAGACAGACATTGGGAAGCGCGCGAGCTTGGTGTACGCGGCCGCAAGCCTCTCACGGCACACCCCGGTGACGGCCTCCGGGGGCGGCAGGCCGGCAGAAACGGGCACGCCCAGCGACACGCCCGCGTCCAGCACGCGCAGCCCAGCCACCTCTGCACCCGCCAGCAAGCCCTCCCCCGCCGAACCCAGGGGCAGGATGCCGCACTTGCCGAGGTTTAGGACGAGGCCCGTCGCTCGGCCAAACACCGCCATCGCCTCCACCAGCGCAGCGACGGCAGCCGGCGCACACGACCGGAGGAGGGGCATGCAGTCGTCAGCGTACTGGGGGCAGGTCACTCTGCAGCCAGGCACGACCTCGACCCCCACCGCCGGGCAGGTGCGCAGGAAGCACGCGAGCGCATGCCCCAGGAACAGGAAGAGGGCTGGCGCAGCGGGGCAGCCCTGGCGCACGCCCGCCGCATACCGGCGCGGCTCAGAGATGAACCCGTTGACCTCGGCCGACGCGTACGTGTGCGTGAGGATGGTGCGGGTCCATGCCAGCACACCGTCACCGACGCCCACCGCCTCCATGACCGCAAGGAGGCAGCCACGGTCGATGGTGTCGTACGCCTTGCGGAAGTCGAGCAGCGCCAGCGCTGCACCCGTCGGCCCCACGCCCTCTGCCGCGTTGGCAGCCAACAGGCCAGGCAGCACCTGCGTGAGGCAGATATTGTCCGAGATGCGGCGGCCAGCGAGGAACGCAGTCTGTTCCGGCCCCACCACCGCAGCGAGCAGCGGCGTCCACCGCGTCGCCAGCACCTTGGCGAGGATGCGGTAGTCAGAGCCCAGCATGGTGAGTGGGCGGTAGTTTGCCGCATCCGCTGCATCTTTGGCCTTGTAGATGGAGGCGACAACGCCATCGAGAAACCCAGGCGGCGTCTCACCCGCAGCGCCCACTGCGGTGAAAACCGCCGCCAGAAGCACAAAGGCTGGCTCTCCCAGCTTCCGCCACACATCCACTGGGATGCCATCCGGGCCTGGGGCGGTGCCAGGCTTGGAGTGAGTGGCCGCCGCCCGCACCTCGGCGGGCGTGACAACAGGCGCGCCCGCTGCGTCCGCCACCGCCTGCGGCACGCGCGGCGAGTGCGTATGCACCGCCCCCAGCACAGCCTCCCGATCAGCGGGGGATGGCGGTGGCGGCCGAGAGACCGCCGCCACGGCATCAGCCATGATGTCAGCCATTCCCATGCCGTCAGTGACGAGGATGCCTCGCGCATCTCTGAGGGCGGCGACGCGCCGTGCCGTCGCTGGCTTGCGGAAGGCTGCCGCCATGCCCCCGGCAACGCGCTCTCCCGGCCGCACACATGAGGGCGGGGCTGGAGCGTACCGCCGCACCGCCGCGTCCAGGCGCCGCTGCAGCGTATAGAGCCCGGCGAGCTCCGCCAGCCCATCGCGCCCCGCCTCAACGGCCGCGCGCGCTCGTTTCAGGTCTGCACGCAGCCGGGCCACCTCCACCGACACAGCATCTCGACGCCGACCCAGGTCGCAGTCGAGGCGGCGGGCCTCGCAAGCCAGGCGCGGCTTGAAAGCCTGCCACCACCACATAAGCTCCGTGTGGCCATGGGTGGGTGCCCCCGCTGCCTCCCGACCAAACCATGCCCTGAACCCATCGGCCAGGTCACGATCAGCCCAGAAATGGGCTCGCACACGCGGCCGCCCCGGCCCGCGCGCCTCTGGCACTAGGGGGGAGAGGTGCATTGCCACAACGCGGTGATCCGACCCGCCCGACTCCCCCGCGTCGCACCCGAGGACGCGTGGCACGAGGGCCGTCGACACGTAGAGGCGGTCGAGCCGCGCCTGTGCATTATACGCACTGAAGGTGTACCCCCTCTGCATGGGGTGGACGAGGCGGTACGCGTCACGGAGCGGGGAGTCCTCCACCAGCGCTGCCATCGCCGCCGCCGGGGCGCAGTCGCGCCACTCGAGGGGCCCCTCAGAGCGGGCGCGGTCACGTGGGCTCTCGACAAAGTTGAAATCGCCTGCGAGCACGAGGTGTGTATGGCCAGCAGCAAGCGGTCGGATGCGCTCCTCGATGAACGCCGCCTGCACTGCTGGCCGGTTCGGCTGCGAGGCCGGAAGGTACGCGTTGACGAGGCGCAGCCGCCCAGCTCCCCCACCTCCAGCTCCCCCACCCCCACCACCCGCGCCCCCACCACCCCACGTGATATCCATCACCATCAGCCGGCCGTCGCCATCCGCCTGGACGAACGGTTGGAGCACTGCCACGAGGTCCGACCGCACGAGGATGGCGACACCAGCCAAGGTCCCCGCGCCGCCCCCCCAGAAGAAGGTGTAGGACTCAGTCCCCAGGTGGTAGGCACAGCCGGACGCGTACCGGTCGACGCCATCCATCCTCGCGACGTCATCAGCTGCAATATGCACCTCCTGGAGGCACACCACATCGAGGCGGCGGTCGTGCGCCCAGACGCGCATGAGATCCACCAGCTTGGGCCCCTCTCGCAGGCCGCGCACGTTGTGCGTGCCCACCCGGAGGCCGGGGGCAAAGCGGCCTCCGCGCGCAGGCTGTCCAGCAGGTGGCGTCATCCGTGCACGATGAACGGGTGGCCATCTGGCAGGGGGTTACCCAGGCGCCAGTCGTCCGGCAGCGCCGGCATCACGGGGCAGCCCGCCGCATTGAGGATGTTTCTGACATGGTCCATCGGCCAGTCGTGATGCCCGCCCCGCTTGCTCACGACGGGGGTCTGGACAGTGTATCCGTTGAGGATGTCCATGATCCACTCCTTCGCTGCGTCGGCTGTCGGGAAGCTCCCGCAGTGGATGGCGTCCCTGAGTCCGCTGGTGATCCCGGGGTTGTCGACGGGCCCAATGCACGGTCCGCCCCGCGCGTACGCAAAGGCATGAACCTTGCCGCGGACCCATCCACCACCATCCTCTCCACGACCAGTGGCCCCCCCAGTAGTGGCCAGGGCCTGCGTCTGCCCGCCCCCTCCACCCGCACCCGCTCCTCCAGCTCCCCCACCACCAACAGCTTCTGCAGCCCCCGCGCCCCCACCCGCCGCGGCCGGAGCAGCAGCAGGCATGGCGACACCACCCTCATCACCACCAGTCCTACGGCGTGCCATGCGCCGCCCCTCCTCGCCGTCCTCTGCCGCCTCAGGCGCCGCCTCGCCGCGTCGCGGCTCAGGCTGGCGGAGGCCCACGGGGGTGCCGAGCGGGGCATCGTCAGCGGCATCGAGCTCCTCATCACCCCCCGCACGCTTGCGCCCAGCCGACTGGGTGGCGTCGAGCATGCGCTCCTCACGGTCACGGTCGGCCTGCAGGGCCTCCTTGCCCACAGCTGCCGCAGCTGCGCCCACAGCTGCCGCAGCTGCTGTAGCCTTCTGCCGGTCCTCGAAGGCGCGCCTCTCCGCAAGGAGCTGGTCCACTTGCACTCTCTTCTGGCGCTCTGCTGCGAGCGCATGCTCGCGGAGCACTAAGTTGGCCGCACGCTCGTCCGAGGGGCCTGCCGCCGCCGCAGCAGCAGCAGCAGCAGCCGCAATAGCAGCCTCAGCAGAACCACCACCGCCAGGCCCGGCACCGTCCTCATCGTCATCACCGTCACCGGCACCGTGACCGTACGAGTCGTGGTCCTCATCGTCCGCACCCTCCTCGATGGTGCCCAGCTGGTGCTGCACCCCAGGCCCCGCATGCAGCCCCTGGACAGCCGCGGCATAGGACGGGGCCTGGCCCCCCAGCGGCGGCCTCGGCGGCAGCCCACCCGGCGGCGGCCCTCCCGGCGCCCCCGGTGCCCCCGCAGCGCGCGCATCCGGCGGCGTCCCACCCGGCGGCGGCCCACCCGGCGGTGGCCCACCCGGCGCCCCCGCGGCGCCCGCGGCACGCGCGGGGCGCGCGGGCCCCAGCATGCTGAGGGGCAGGCGCGACACGCGCAGCCGGCAGAAGGACGGCGCGTCGGTGCGTTGGCGGCACTCCACCCTTGTACACGCTGCCCTCCGGCCTCATGAGCTGTACGCCTAGCTGGCGCAGGCTGTCGCCCACAGGCCATACGGAGCATCCGGGAGGTGGGTCGACCATGCGGTTAGCGACGGCCACGGGGTGGGTAGCGGCGTCGGCGACGTTGTCGTGTCTAGCGTCGTTGTCTAGCATGACGCTGTTAGAGGAGCGCCTAAACCTGCCAAACCTGGCCTGAACCCGATTTTTAATACAAGGCGACAAACCCCCAAAATACAGCCCACAGCACACCGTCTGGACTGTCTTGTACACGCACAGAGGCACAGCTGAAAGCGCGCCATCACCACCATGCAGTCGCCTGCTGCCGCCACACTGGAATATCTACAAACACTGAAAAAACACAGAAATACATGATGATCTGCGGCGCTGGAGGAGCCTGTGCTCTACTATTTAAGATGCTTTAAATAGAATCGCCTCGAGCACAAGGGGACTATATTTTTACGAAGGATTATTACGAAGGATTACCCGTGCTGCATTTTACGAAATCACCCTTAAGGCACATACTTTAGGATTCGACAGCTCCGCCGCCAGCCACACAATCGCCGACAGCCACGCGACGTTCATGTTCAGCCACGCAGCGACACACTCTCACATCAGAGACACCCATACAGAGGCCACGCATGGCAACGGGGGGCAGCGACGGGGCAGCGACGCGTGACGCAGCGGAGCGTCAGTTCGGCCGCCGCCGCCGCTATCCCCACACTCCCCACCGCACCCCCTGGGAGGCCTTCGACCCCGGTTTGAAGAACGTGCATGGTCTCTAGGGGTCGCCCCCTAGTCGCAGCCTCGATTTGGAGTCGATTGGAACAGGTCGATTTCGCTTCACACTTCCAAGTCACTCAATTCTCTTCTCTCTCTCTCTTCAAGCCCAGCTCCCAGCGTTTTCAACCCAAGCGGGCACCCATTTCACCAAGGCGGCAAAACAAGCGGTTAATCCTTCGCATCGTATTTCACTGTGTTGTGTTGCTGTGTCGGTCTCAGCAGATGGCGTCAAAACCACCGATAGATGCCTTTGTCATGCCTTAGAGGTGCCTTCACTGGAAGCGAAAAGGCACAGCAGCGCCGTTCTGTGGTAGTGGTGTTGAACGGGGGCCTTGGGGCTCGCTGCAATGAGCAACAGGATATCGCCGGAGCCCAGTGTTGGTCGAAGGACATCGGGCACAGGCTCGCAACAGCGCAGTGCAGCAGGGTCGCCGCGCCCATCGGGTAGAAGCGGCACTGCGCTGCTGCTGGGCGCGGAGCAGCAGCAGCGGTCGTCAACAGATGCTGATGAGCAGGAGAGAGCGCAAGACAGCAAGGTGTGTCTGCGACTGCACCCAATCCAGGCACCCGATTGCCTCTTGCCCAATACATACAACCTTCTAAATTACCCATGTGCACCCCCACCCCACCGCGGCAGCCTGTTTTATCCCACTTGCAAGCGCCGTGCATGATGTTTTGTTGGCGCATGCATGCAAACGCGTGCACTCTCTGCTGCTGCACTATGCGCTGCTTGCATATCAATGGCACACGATGAGCAGCAGCATCATGATGCAACGTCCGAGGGTGGCATGCCACATGGCAAGCACATGCAGCAAGCGCATGCGCGGCACGCCAACACCGCAACACCGTGGAATGGGTTGCCAAGCAGCAGCCATGTTGCCTGTGCGGGCGGGCGGCTCGCCAACATCGTGCAGAGCTTGTATCGGGGGCGGGGGGTGCGTGCGGTGTGTGTGTGTGTGTGTGTGTTTTACACCCTATGTGTGTGCGTGTGTGTGCGTGTGCGTGTGTGTGTGTGGAGAAGCTGCGCTGGGCATGTTTCTGAAAGCACAAAGCACAAATCTTATGCTCAGGACCTATGTGTGTGTGTGCGTGTGTGTACGTGTTCCTGGAGCATCAACGGCTCCATCACCTGCTGCATCCGCACTCCCAGGTGGCCTTGGGAAAAGACGTGGAGGCGGACGCGCCTGAGAAAGAGAAAGACTCGCTCGTCGATGGCGATGGCGGCGAGGAGCCGATCGTGCAGGATGTCACCTATTGGGAACTCGCCAAGGAGTTCAGTATACTCGGGTTCATCGGCTTTGGTGGCCCTGCGGCGCACATTGGGCTCTTCAAGCGGGTGCGTTGCGGTGGTGGGTGCGTGGGTGGGTGTGCGTGGGTGTGTGGGGTGTGTGTGTGTGTGTTGGGGAGGGGGGAGGGCACATGCGTGACTGCTTGGCCCGCCCGCCCATAAGCCCACGCGCGTGCCGTGCCGACACACACACGCACATACACACACACACACACACACACACACGCACGCACACGCACACACACACACACACACACACACACACACATGCAACGCCTCACTCTCACACACACGCGGGTCATCCCCCCTCGCACACACACACACACACATACACACTCTCCGCAGCGCATCGTTGACTCCCACCAATGGATGAGCGAACACCGCAACCACCACCACAACACTGGATGGCCTGCCCCCCCCCCCCATCAGGCATGATTGCACACACACATGCGCAAGCATGTGCGGCCACGCGTGTCACCTCCAGCCCCCCCCTTCCCCACCCCACCCCACCCCACACACACACACCTGGTAGGCTGGGGCTTGCGTGGCCTTGCAGACTCTCCTAGTAGAGCCCCCTTAGCTAGTCATCTAGTCTAGGCCTTAACCCACGCCCCAGGGTCTTCCTAGCACATACGTGTTAACCCTGTGTAAACTCCATGCGCGCACACACACACACACACACACACACGCACACACGCATACACACACACACACACACACACACATACGCACACACTCTGCAGCACATCGTTGACTCCCACCAATGATTGAGCACCGCAACCACCACCACCACAACAACAACACTAAATGGCCTGCCTGCCCCTCCTCCCCCCCATCAGGCGTGATTGCACACACCCATATGCAAGCATGCGCGGCCACACGTGTCAACTCCAGCCCCCCCCCCACACACACACACCATACCCCCCCCCCCAAACACACACACCACCACCACACACACCACCACCACCACACAGACACACACACCTGGTAGGCTGGCAATTGAGTGGCCTTGCAGACTCTCCTAGTAGTGCCCCCTGAAATCTAGCCTAGTCTTGGCCTTAACCCACGCCCCAGGGTCTTCCTAGCACATACGTGTTAACCCTGTGTAAAACTCAATGCGCGCACTCTCAACCACACACACACACACACACACACACACATACACACACAGACACACACACACACCTTGCAGCGCATTGTTGACACCCACCACTGGATGAGCGAACACCGCTTCATGGAGCTCTTCTCGCTTGGGAGCTGCCTGCCGGGACCCACCTCCACGCAGCTGTCGTTTGCACTGGGGGCTGTCAAGAAGGGTGTGCCAGGTGGGTGCGATGCACACACACACACACACACACGCACACACACACACACACACACATGCACACACACACACACACACACATTATCACGCACACACACACACGCATGCACATGCGCACACACACACACACACACACACGCACACACACACCAGCGATGTCCATTCACCCCTCACCCCCACCCCCGCCCTCCGCAGGCGGCCTCCTCTCCGGCGCCCTCTTCCAATACCCCGGCGCGCTCATCATGACTGGCCTTGGCATCGCATCCGCCAACGTGCTCCAGACCCCGCCCGACTGGCTCGCGGCCGCCGCAAGCGGCGTGTCTGCTGTCGGCGTCGCGTTCGTCGCGAGCGCCACCAAGGGCCTGCTTGAGAAGATTTGCACGCACCCGGACAAGTGGACGCGCATCCTCATCCAGCTCATCACGGTGCTGTCCGCAGCCGCCGTGATTTACTGGTCTGCGGTCTCGTGGCTGTTCCCCGCGATCATCGTCGTCGGCGCGCTCGTCATGATGGCGTGGAACTGGAAGCGCGACATGTCGGTGCAGGGCGCGGATGACGAGCACATTGCCGACCTGGGCATCAACATGTGGGGAGGCGCGACGCTAATCGCGCTGTGGCTCGCGGTCCTCGTCATCGTGCTCGTGCTGGTATGCACACACACGCGCACGCGTGCTCATGCACACACACACACACATACAAACACACGCACACATAAACACGCACACGCACACGTGCACACACACACACACGCACGCACGCACGCACACACAGGTGCTTCGTCCTCCCCTTGGTCCCCATGACACACACACGCACACACACAACACACACAACACACACGCATGCACGCACGCACCCACAGGTACGGACTCTCTCGTACGACCACCGCATCGACGACAACCCGCTCAACTGGTTTGAGGTCTTCTTCCGCACTGGGTCTATTATCTACGGAGGTGGTCAGGTCGTCCTCCCCATGGTACGCCGAGTTCCACACGCTTGCCACCCAATGCTTGGCGCTCTGTTGTGCCTGCTGGACCCGAACTGATGATGCTGGATGTTGCAATCGTGTGTGGCACACCTAACAGGCAGACCTGAAACAGGCAGAACTGAAACAGACGATGCGTGGCGCTCTGTTGTCCCTGCTTGACCCAAACTGATGACAATCCTGGATGTTACTGTCGCGTGTGACGCACCCAGCAGGCACACACCTAACAGGTAGACATCACTGAAAGACCCCCCCCCCCGCCCCCCTCCCCCTGTCCATCCGTGCAGTTGTACCAAGACCTCGTCATCCAGAACTGCGACCACTCGACGGTCCCACCCGTGTGCACTGACGACCCTGAGCGTTCGTGGATGACCACGCTGCAGTTCTACACCGGCCTGGGCCTCGTGCAGGCGCTCCCCGGTCCCCTCTTTAACCTCGCAGCCTACCTCGGTGCCATCATCGCGTACAATGCCGGGTACAACCCGCTCGCGGGCGTCGTGCTGTGCTGGATCGGCCTCTTTGCGCCAGGCGTCATCCTCGTGTTTGCTCTCCTCCCGTTCTGGACAAGGTTCAGGAAGTGGCAGCTCTACCGCGCCGCGCTGCCTGGCATGAACGCCGCGTCGGTCGGCCTCATCCTTGCGGCAGTGTTCAACATGACGATCGACGTGCTCGCGTTCTCGCCCTTTCCGACGTCGAGCCTCGTCATCGGGCTCTTTGCGTTTGCGGCAGTCGATGAGCTGCAGATCTTCGAGCCAATCGTGGTGGCAGGGGGCGTCGGGCTCGGCCTGCTTGCGTGGGGCGCCGACCTGCGATGAGCGAGGTGCCGGCGCACACCGCACAGCTGGGGTCGCAGCACATGCCTCGTGCCTCCACGCTTTCCTTTTTTGTCCCCCAACCACACATATTCATCATTTCAGCGCTTGCACTTGCAGGCTCCTCCACCAGGAGGACTATGAGATCAGTCCCGAAGACCTGCCAATAAGATCAACGGGGAGTGTCCCGCCCCACCCCCACCCCCACCGCACCCCACCCCCACGGTAAATAACGCCGCCAAGGCGCCTAAACCAAGCTAACAGCACCTCAGTTTACCTCGGTGCAGACTACAAACTCAATCCCCAATGGCCATAGAGCTGTATAAATATTGAGTGCACCACCACCAAAGTTGTAGACCATGCAGCCCCGCACCATGGCCAGCATCAGCAGCAGACGCAGCAGGCGCGCGCCGATTCAATCAACTGCCACTCCTGCCCCCTACCGTGCCTGGTCTCATTTTGGGCAACTCCAGATTCACTCAGTGTAACTCTCAGTGTAACAGCATATACACATATAGCCTAATCATCAAGCCTTGCGCCGGTAGTGTGTGTGTGTGTGGTGTGTGCGCGTGTGTTGGTGTGACTTCCACACCTTGAAATGTGCGCCGAGAGAGCCTGCAAACAAAACAGGATGCAGGGGAAGGAGGCCTCGCGAGTGAGAGTCCATGGGCTTGGACAGATTTCAACAAATCATGGACCTATCAGCCGCGACGCCCCGATAGTGTTCCCAGTAGTGTTCCCAGAGGCCACGCCAGCAGGCACTGCAATGCATGACTCCCCCTCTCCTTCGACGAGCATCATCAGTAGCGTCGAGGTTGCGGCACGCACATTCAAGGCTGGCCTGCCAGGGCTCCAGCAGTCTCTCGATTCTCTTGTTGCGAGTGTTGAGCTGGAGCGGGAGGCCCTTGCGAAGGAGCGTGGAGACTTGGCAAACGCTCGGAAGCAGCTCGAGGAAGAGACCGCGCGCGTGCATGAAGTTCTCGGCGACGAGGAGCCGGTGGGCATTCCCATGCATGCGCGCGCGCATGGAGGCGCATGGCTGCACATCCGCTGCATCCCTCTAACCGCCCCACCAACCCATGCAGGTCGTCCTCAACGTGGGTGGGTCATACTTCACAACCACGGTTACGACCCTGCGGAACGGTGACGGGCTGTTCGCTGCCATGTTCAGGTGCGTGTGTGTGCTCACGCCTGGCTGGAAGCCCACTCGCTGCACCACGGTATGCGAACGTGTGTGCGCGTGCGCACATACACACGCACACGTGTGCACGTACTCTTGCACAAACGCACACGCATGCACGCGCACACACGCGCGTTCACACGCACGCATACACACACACGCATTCAAACACACGCACATGCACACGCACACACGCACGCTCATGCCCTGCCGGTGCAGCGGGCGCCACAAGGTTCGCAAGGCGGAAGACGGCAGCGTGTTCATCGACCGCGACGGGCGCCTATTTGCGTGCGTGCTCAACTTCCTGCGCGACGGGAAACTTGCCTACCCGCCTGACGGCACCGACTTCAAGGTGCGAACACAAGACAGCATGTGCACACACACCGCTGCGATGTGCTGCCTGCCTGCCTGCCTGCCTGTCTGCCCGTCCACTGTGCTTCGCTGCCCGCCTCCCTGCATGCGCTGAGCTGCCTGCCGCATGCCTGCCGCATGCCTGTATGCCGCATGCCTGCCGCCTGCGTGCATGCACTGCCTGCCCGCCTGCGCGCCTGCCTGCACCGCATTTACCACCTGCACCCCCTGCACCGCCTGCACCGCATGTACCGCCTGCACCCCTTGCACCGCCTGTACCGCATGTACCGCCTGCACCGCCTGCACCGCATGTGCTGCATGTACCGCATGCACCGCATGCACTGCCTGCACTGCACTGCACTGCCTGCACGTGCCGCCGCTGCGCTCCGACTGCCAGGCTGCACAGCATGCACGCACGTGCGCCCCTGCGCCCCATCACAGCACCCTAGACACAGGACAGGGTGCACAGCATGCGAGCACTTGCGCGCGTGCGCTTACGCCTTGATCACAGCACCTCCCGCCCCCGCATCCCCCGCACTCTCCACGCGCCGCATCCTCCCCACTCTCCCCGCAGTACCTGCTTGAGCTGCGCGCTGAGGCCGAGTACTACGGCCTGGTGGAACTGATGGCGCAGATTGACCGCTACCCGTTCAACGTGACGCGCGTGCAGCGCGCGGCCGCGCTCAACGTTGAGGATTCCTGGATGTACGAGGACGGGCAGGTGGGTTCTGAGGGGACGCGGGCAGGCATGCCTCGTATATCTCGTTACGTCCGTCCAGGTGAATCTAAATCGCGTGGACGTGTAGGACGGGCTCAACGTTGAGGATTCCTGGATGTACGAGGATCCTCGCGAGGATGGACAACGGGTAACGGGTCTTGGCTGTGAAGGGAGCCTTTACTGTGTGGGCGGTCTCTTTACTGTTCTGGGAGGCTTTACTGTTTTGAGAGTCTCTTTAATCGGTAGGACCCCACGCCTCTGTCTACACTGCTGTCTACACTGCTGCGCATCCCCCGTGCCCCTCCTCTTCCCCATGTGTCTGGCTTGCCATCGTGGGGGGCGATGATGCACCAAATATAGATAGGTATAGCGACGTGCGGCCGCGCAGCGGCCGTGCCCTGTCTCTTGCCAGTTTCCAGCATGGTTCACACCCTGAGTGCTGACGGTGCGGCCGCGTTGTGTTCCCCCACCACCATCTTATTCTTGCAAGTGTTGGCAGTCTTGACAGTCATGAGAGTCTTGGTTGTTTTGGGTGTCTTGAGGGCCTTGACAGCCTTGGGAGTCATGCTGGTTTTGACTGTTTCGGACGAGCAGACGAGCGGACGAGCAAGTCGCGGAGAGGACGGGTAGGTGGGTGCTGTGGGGTCGCAGGCAGCCATGCCTCGAGGGCCTCTTAAAATCTCGAGGACTAGTGGGCAGGCAGTGGGCAGGCGAGGACAGGCATCGCTGTGGGGCCGTTTGTGTGGGGACGCGGGCAGGCATGCCTCGCAGGCCTCTTTACGTCCCTGTATAGGTGAATCTCGTGGACGTTTAGGACGGGCTCGTGGGTGCAGTGCGGTCTGCGTGGGAGCCACGACGCTGGAACCCACCACCCCACCCACGCAACCCTGCAGGACGAGGTTGTATTGACTGTGGATCGGCCGTGTCAGCTACTGGGCGTGGCGCTGTGCGAAACAGAGGGCGGGCTCGCCCGTTTGAACACCCTGAAACCTACCCTCCCGCACACACACACGCACTCTCTCACAGGACGAGGTCGTGCTCACAGTGGACCGACCGTGCCAGCTGCTGGGCGTGGGGCTGTGCGGGACAGAAGGCGGGCTCACGGTGGAGCTGGATGTTTATGAGGTCGACGCTGATGACTTCTCGCGAGAGGTGGGGGCAGCACTGTTGGTCGTAAACGTCGCGTTTGGGGGGGGAGGTCCGGAGACGCCCTCCCCATGCACCTGTGCGCCCTCCCCAGGCGCCTGCGCGCCCTCCCCTGCCCCCCGCCTCCCGCCACGTGCACCTGCTCCTGGGCTTTGGGGGGCTGTAGGCTGTTGAGGCAGTGCCCGCGAGCACTGTGGGTGCCGCACGACCCGTTTTAATGTTGGTTTTGGGGGCCTGGCACCAAACCATGTACTTTTGGTACCAGCTAGCTCGGCAAGTGCCGTGGCTTCTTCAATTAAATACCTACCCCGACTCCCCCACCAACCTTTCCTCGACTTACTACCAAACCTGGGCTCCTCCGCACCTACCCGGACGTCCTCCCACCCTTCCCATATGCCATGTGCTACCCATGATGCTGCCGGCGCCAACCTCACCTAGCCACATGCCCTCCCACCTTCCCCACCCACGCCCAGGCGACCACGCTCTCATCGACCGCTCAGTCATTCACCAAGGCCAACAGACAGCTGCTCAAGATGATGCTACCAGCTCTCCAATCGCAATCCCTCACCTCGGCTCCTCCGACCCACCCCACCGACCCTCACACCCCACCCACGCCCAGTTGACCACGCTTTCGTCGACCGCCCAGTCGTTCACGAAGGCCGACGGACAGCTGCTCAAGATGATGCTGCCCGGCCCAGTCGTGCTCCAGCCCAGCCACATGTACATGCTGTCTGCGCTCATCAAGGTGGGACCTACCCCCTGCTCGCACAAGCAGCACATCAGCTACGGCATGGGCTAACACACCAGCGCCACATGCACAGGCAGCAGGCCACGTGCACGTGCACTTCGCAAACAAGTACAAGCAAACAAATCTCAGTTGCTACGGGCCCGCTCGCACGCCCGCCGCGCCTTAAAAACATGCCCCCATGTATGGGAGGCGTGGTGGCCTCAATACGTGGTGGCCTCAAAACGGCGCCCCAGCTGGCCTGTGGGCGTGGGCGGCTGCGCGCAAGCACAGGGAGGGGGGAGGAGAGGACTTACCACGCGCCAGCCCTGCCCCGCTGCACCACCCACCTACCGCCACTGCCACCGCCGACTGTCGCCGCCCCAAACCAACACCCACACCCCCATCCACCCACTCCCCAAAGGGCAATGAGTCGTTCTGCTGCGAGGAGTGCCTCGAGATCGTCGTCGCAGGCGGCGCCAAGGTTCAGTTCATGTGCTGGGAGAGCCCAAATGGGACGAACGAGCAGCGGGGGCAGTTCCCGGAGATCTTCGTGCGCGTGATGTGAGCCACGTGGCGCGATGTCATGGGTTCTGGGGTGCCAGGAGGGAGGGCGCGCCGGGATATGTACAGTCAGTCGCTGGGTAGTCAATACATCAACCGCAAGTTGGGGCCTACAAGCAGCAAGCAGGTATCCCTCGCATTGCTTCCTCCAAACATGTACCACTATTGCCAATCGGGCGTGCTTGCTGTCCTCTCTCTCGAGCTTTCAAGTATGAGGCGAAACAATGTAACAGTGCCGCAGGACCTCTAAACTAGCCCTGTGCCGCGCGCTCAAAGAGAGCCCCATCCTGCGAATACGCCCAGTGACAGACCAGACCGTACAAGCCCGTACAAGCCCGGACAGACCAGACCGTACAAGGACCAATAAACGGTCAGATTTGACGACGCCTACCACCCGCTCTGCAACAGCGCGCCTGTGATAGACCGCTGCATGAGGGTGGCGCGGCAAGAAGAACTGCCTGAACCCCCAACTGCTAGGGCCCTACAGAGCTAGGGGCGCGGGGCCGCTTCTCATTCTGTTCACGCGCACATCGCCGACCACGTCCATCGGGGGGGGTGGCTCACATGAACACCACAGTCACCGCCGCCAACGCCGCCGACGCCTCCCTCCCCCGGCTCACGCACCAGCGAATACCACTTCCGCATGGCAGACACCAGCCCCTCACGCCATTGCGTCGATGAGCGACGCGCGCATGTCGTTGACGATGTTGGACGGGTGCGCGTCGCGCAACTTGAAGACAGACTCGATGACTGACAGCTCGGTCGACGTGGTGTCGAGGCCACAGAATGATGCCCAGTCGTTGACAATGAGGCCGGCACCAATGACGTCAGAGCCGCGGTTGACGGTGCCGGCGACGAGGGGGATCTGTGAGTAAAAGGGGGTGAGGGGGGTTGGTGTGTGTGCGAAGCATGAGGTTGGCGCCGATGAAGTCCGAGCCGCGGGGGACTGTGCCGGCGACGAGAAGGATCTGTGCGTCAAGGGGGCGAGCGGGTGTGTGTGAAGCATGAGGCCGGCGCCGATGACGTCCGAGCCGCGGTTGACGGTGCCGGCGACGAGGGGGATCTGTGCGTGAAGGGGGCGAGGGTGTGTGTGTGCGTGTGTGAAGCATGAGGCCGGCGCCGATGACGTCCGAGCCGCGGTTGACGGTGCCGGCGACGTTGGGGATCTGAGTGGTGGTGGGTGGTGGTGGGTGTTAGGGTGGTGGGTGTTTGGGAGGGGGTGCGAGGACGATCAGAGCGGTTGGCGATGCCGGCAGCAAGGGGTTTCTGCGTGAATGGTGTGTGGGGTGGTGGTGGTGGTGGTGGTGCGAGGGTGTGATTGCGTTTGGGTGGCGGGAAGAAGGGCGGGGGCGAGGGAAACACGCAGTGGGCGGGTGGCGGGTGGAGGGTGGCGGTGGGCGGGTGGAGGGTTAGCGGTGGGCAACAGGGATTGGCGAGGGAAAATAACCGTGTGCACATACAACATGCTGCGCCCCCCCCCCCCTACACACACACAGTCAGCCAGCCAGCCAGCCGGCCAAGCCAGCCAGCCCCAGAACTGTGTACGTGCAGCAACGACGAAACCTGGTCGAGCTCCTCCATCGCCGTCTTTGGGTGCACCACGACCACCACACTCACACACAGCCAACACACAGGCACCACACGCAGCTAGCCAGCCAGACGAGCGCACGTGCATCAACGATGAGAGCTCGTCAAGCTCCTCAATCATCTTTTGGTGCACCACGACCACCACACTCACACACAGAGAACACACACAAGACCACACAGATCCAGCCAGCCAGACGTGCACGCACCTGCAGCAATGACGAGAGCTCGTCGAGCTCCTCGATCGTCGTCTAAGGGTGCACCACGACCACCACACACGCAGCCAACACACAGTTCACACGCACAGCCGCCACACGGCAACAGCCGCCACAGGCACCACACACAGCCAGCCAGCGAGGCGTGCACGCACCTGCAGCAATGACGAGAGCTCGTCGAGCTCCTCGATCGTCGTCTTTGGGTGCACAAGCCCTCCCTGGTTGGAGAACTTGCAGTAGCTTCCAACAAGCACGTTGCCCGCGACCGTCTGCCTACGAGGGGGGAAGGGGCAAGAGAGGGCAGGGATTACGACGGGTCGCGCAAGCGTGTGCATGTGCGTGCGCAAGTGAGAGCGCGCGCGTGTGAGTGCGTGTGAGTGTACGGCCATCTGCATGCGGGGGAGGAGGGGAGGTTTGTCGGGGGGTGAGGGGACGCGTGTGTGCGCGTGCGTGTCAGCGCTCGCGTGCCAGCGCGTGTCTGTGTGAGCGCATCCCCGTGTGTGGTCACACCCGTGCGTGCCCCATGGCGACGCTGGCAACTAGGAGCACCTCACTAAGCAGTAGTAACAGGGAGCAGTGCTTCCGCTTAGACAACCCGCCTGTACAACCACAACAAGGCTCCCTTAAGCCCAGATAAGCAAGGCCTAATAGGATCCTTAGCCTCCTGCCTCAGCAGCACCGCTCCGCAAGCAGGGAGTGCCTAGGAGAGCAGTGCTGCCCCATGTCACGTACATGACCACCTCCATGCCCCGCCCTCTGCGGTGCGCTGAGCAGCATCTGGTGGTGTGCATGCACCCGACCCCCTCCACGCCCAGCTCTGCCATGCGCAACCTAGCAAGCAGGGAGTGTGCGCACTGCTGGTGCGGGCACACCTGACCACCTCAACACAGCCCTCTGCTGAGGAGCGTCGGTTGGTGTGCTCCCTACTAGCTTGTGGTGTGCACCCCCTTCACGCCTAGTATGCGCACACTACTGCCAGGGAATGTGATCATTGCTAGCTATTGCTGAGCGCAATGGAACAGCTGCGATGTGCATGCGTACTAGCGCCAGGGAGTGTGTCCACTATCGGCTAGTCGTGTGTGCACAGCTCTCCACACCCTGCTATGCACATCATATCTAGTCGTGTGGGCACACCTGAACACCTCCACAAGCATCCCTGGGTAGCGTCGGGGAGTGTGCCCCCTGCTAGCTAGTTGTGTGCACGCACCTGAAGACCTCCACTCCCAGCACGTCTGCCACCAGCTCCTCCGTCTCCCTGTCAATGTCCGGGTGGATGAGCGCCACGTAGTCGTTGCACGCGATGCAGTTGCCGAGCGCAGACAGGCGCTCTGCATGGCGGGGGTGGTTTGGGTGATGGGTGGGCGGGTGGGTGCGGGCATGGCATCATGCAAGCATGCCATCATGCAAGCATGGCGTTGTGGTTGACGTGCGGGTGGGTGCGGGCAGCCGCGGCCTGTGCAATGTGCGCACCGCGTGGGCTGCGCACGCGGTGCCGTAGCCCCGTTGTAGCCGCAGTGTGTTGCAGTGTGCCCTTGGGTGCGTGCTCCCTCCCCAGCCCCTTCATGCATGCTGCCCGCATGCATGCATGCATGCGCCCATGCGCACCGTCGATGCGTTGGACGACCACCTCGTCCGGCAGGCTGTTCCTGATGTGCATGAGCTCCTGGTCAGAGGTGGTGTTGGGCAGCAGTAGTCCGTTCTTGTTGCCCACGGTAACGCGCCCCACCAGCCGTGTGCCAGCCACCGACGTCTTGATCACTGGGATGTGGTCTGCCAGCTCTGACTCAAACACAGAGTAGAAGTTCTCTGCGCCCCCCAGTGCCACGATGCAGTACGAGTTCGTCAGCTGGGCGAACACGCCAACGTCATTGCTGTTCTCGAAAGCGCAGCGAGTCGCCATGGTTGGCTACTGGAGGCGGCGGCGGCGGTAAGGCGCACCGTGTGCAGCTGTGCTGCTGCGCTGCCTGCTGAGATGCGTTGGTGACGTTGTAGTCTGTGTGTGCTACTGCTAAACAACGCACACGGGGAGCAGCAGAAGGGGAGGGGGCTTGCACGAGGGAGGCAGAAGCTGCCACTGGGAGAGCGAATGCGCACGAGGGCAGCGCAGGTGTCACTGTGAAGGTGCCACAGTCACTGAGCACTTGAGTAGGAGAAGCATGACAGAGCAGAGAGAACTTGGAGGAAGAGGTCGAGTGTGGGGCCCACTCTCACTACCTTCGGCGGTTCCTCTCGCTCGCCCTCTTCCCCGCTGCCAGCCATCTCAACGCAGGCATAGTCAAGATGTCTGGCGAGCGTGTTCGCCTGTTCGTGAAGGCCCAGGCAAGTCTGCGCTCGCACCCTGTTCATGTGCGCGCAGCCACCCCATGCTCACCGGCACTGGCCAGCTGGAGCGCCCTGCGAGGCGACTGGACATGTCAGGCGGGGTCTCAGCGCGCTGGGGGCAAGCCGCCGCCGGCTCAGCGTGTGTGCGGCGAGTGCAGATGGGGGCCAGCATCGCCGGTGACCCAGACGGCGCAGGTCCCCTGCCTTGGTCGTTGGCCTGGCGGAAGGCTGTTCAGGGGAACGTCAGGGCGTTGGAACGGCCACAGGGAGCAGCGCAGGCGGGCGATCCCAGCGTTTGGGGGGGAGAGGCGGGGGACGCAGGCCGCCACGGCGCTAGTCCACCCCACGCAGCTCCACGTGGGGACGAACATACGTGGTTCAGATACAGTGGGGTCTTGGCAGCGTCGGGGGGGGCGTCGGGGGCGCGCAGCGTGCCATGCACCGATGGCGGCCAGGACGGGGGCGCAGCAAAAAGCTCTCAGCGCCAGCCACAGCCCACCCGCACCCCAGCAATGCACCGTCTCACGCATGGCATGCGCATGCAGCACGCCATGTGGCTCTTATTGGGGCCCAGAAACAACATCACCCGCATGGCACCATGCCCATGTCCCGCGCACCCATGCCCATACCCCCATGCCCCATCGTGCTCCCCCTCCCCCTCCTCATCCCCCCTGACCGTCTGCCCCCCTGCCCCACAGGTTCTGGGCTACAAGCGCAGCAAGGCCAGCCAGCACTCGCACACCTCGCTGCTGAAGATCGATGGCGTCAACACGATGAAGGAGGCCGACTTCTACCTGGGCAAGCGCATCGCCTACATCTACAAGGTACATCGACAGGGGGGCATGGAGCACAAGGGGGTGGGGTGTGGCTGTTGTTGTGCGTGCGTGCGGGAAGGAGAGCGGGGTGGGGGGGGAGGGGGGGGGGCCTGCTGGCCGCGGCAGCGCAGCATGGGTGTGAGGGGGCTGTGTGCATGGGTGCGAGGGGGCGGTGCGCATGGGCCTGAGGGGGCGGTGCGCATGGGTCTGAGGGGGCGGTGTGCATGGGTGTACAGGGGGCAGCTTGGGGGGGGGGGCATGTGTGGCCACCCCTCCGTCACAAGGTTTACACGCCCCCGCTGCATCCTTCCACCATCCCTCTCGGCAGTACCACCACCACCACCACGCCCTTCACAGACAAAAGACCCTCAGGAAGGTCTCGTCCCCCACCCCCCCCGTCTTATCTACAACCACCAACATACAACCACCGCAACCACCACGCCCTTCGTAAGACAAAAGACGCACAAGAAGGGATCGCCCTCACTCCCAATCCTCTTCATCTACAACCACCATCACCGTCACCCCCACCTCCACCCCCCAAGACCGCACACCCACACCTGACCCCAACGCCCACACCCACACCTGCCACAGACCAAGACGATGAAGAAGGGCTCGTACTTCCGCGCAATGTGGGGCCGCGTCACTCGCTCGCACGGTAACATCGGCACCGTCAAGGCCAAGTTCCTCAAGAACCTGCCCCCCAGCTCACTCGGCTCGTCCGTGCGCGTGTTCCTGTACCCCAGCCGCGTTTAAGCGCTGGGCGCTTCTAGTCGGTGCGACGACAGGGGACCCGTGCAGTAGGATTGACCGTGTAAAGAGAAGGTTTTCGTGATGCGGGGTGGGGGGGTCTACCAGCCAAGTGGCGTATGACGTGCTGCTGCGCCTGTGTGACTTCTGGTGCATTGAACGTCCCCGCCCGTATGCATGCACCCGCATGAGCTGCGCCGAGGTCTCGGGCGACCATGCATCCACCTTCGGCATTGCCCCTGTAATCAGCCAGCTGGCCTGCGGAGGCAGAGGTTCGTGTAGTGCCACGACACTCCGCGTGGAGACGCGATCGCCGCCCTCACGCATACCGCTACACCAGCAACTGCTGTCAGCAACTGTTTGCCTTGCGAGCACCAGTGCTTCAGAGCAGTGAACAGGCGGACCTCCTGGGATGGTAAAGTTGGTCAAACGCTGGCTTCAGCAACCTTGAGGCAGCACAGGAAACGCACGATGTAGCATGGCTTGGGTGGTTGAAGCGCTTC